>SKCR01036390.1:0-600000 GCA_019454045.1 Zanthoxylum bungeanum
ATTATGGAAGCGTAACAGCATAGTTCTCATATATTTAAGTATTGGATACTTATGCAAGTGTGGTAGGAGGTTGTGTTTTACCGATGGTACGGAAAACAGCTTCGCTTTGGATAGACCCATCGGAATCCCATTGGTAGTATGACTATATGTCTATGGGAGTCCGCATCAGGGTAGGTGTATTTGGTCTTAACCTGAGACTTGCGTCGCTAGTACTTGCGACAATCAATACGCTTTGGTTTTGGTCGTCCAGGACTTTAACAGGTTATGTGTACGCCTCTTCTGGGTTTATTGAGAATCGTAGTGTATTGGATGTGATGTCAAGACGGAAGTATCACTTCAGTCATATGGAAATGATGGTCACGCAGAGATACATAACTGGTTCTCTAAAGGGTTGCAACCATCAGGATAATATGACTAGGTCATGATTATCCGATAATAAAGAGACTAGTTGCTAGTAGGGATGGCAATTTTACCCACAAACCCGCAAACCCGCAAAAACCCACCCGCAATGGGTAGGATTTGGTAAATATATTAGTGGGTGCGGTGCGGGTTTGGTAATTTAAAGCAGAACCCGCTGCGGGTGCGGTGCGGGTTTGGTATTTAAGAAAAAAATGCGGGTATCCGCTGCGGGTATCCATATACCCGCAATATTATTTTTTATTAATTAATATTTTTAGGACAATATAAAAAAACATTCATATAAAAACAACTAACCAAAACCTAACCTAAACACTAATGCACAGTTCCACACTCCCACTCAGCCGCAGCCCGCAACCTGCCCAACTGAAGATTTTTTGCATGACTATTAATTTTTTTTTTAATCACACACTGTTAATAAAATTATAATGCAAAAATTTGGATTAAGTTCACATAATCAGAAACGGGAGAGGAGCAAAATAAGCTAGTGTTTGCTGCAACTTCAGTAGCTTTCCTGCTTCTTCATTACACTTACACCACTTGAGCCTTGTAAGCATCACTTTCATTACAATTAGCATAAAAAATATGACCAAAGATTGGTGATTACTTTTTAGCTATTGTCGATTGAGTTGACTAATTTAGATCATTATAATTATGAAGGGAATAACTCGTTTTAATTATGTTTATATGAAAAAATAAACATATGGTACAGTATTTCATACATTATGTTATCTATGTACTGTATATACATACATTGCATGTTCTATATGTCAAATGAAAACAAATGTGAAAACTACAGCTAGCAATTAAAAATAAATTATTTAATTAAAAAAATTATATTATTAAGAACAAAAGTAATTCAATATTTTAAAAACCCGCAAAAAATCCGTTGGGTACCAATGCGGGTTTGGTAATTTATTTTTATATGCGGTGCGGGTTTGGTAATGAAAATAAAACCCGCAACGGGTATGGTGCGGGTTGGTAATTTATTTACATATGCGGGTGCGGGTTTGGTAATGGAAACCCGCACCATACCCTACCCACTGCCATCCCTAGTTGCTAGTGATCCGATATATGCTTCGTACGGGGCAGACACTATTCCAGCCCCAGGCCTTGCATGTGATATCTGATACTGGATCGTAATACGCAATACTACGTATACTACACCTGATATAGATCGTATATTCCATTAAGAATATTTCTGGAGAATTGGGTAGGCATGGCGCTTTACTAGAAGCCAACCTTGTCTCGTAAATCGGTAAAAATGTAGTACAAGGTACGTACATGTTCGGATAGTCCGACGACCGGATTTACTGCCAACATATCCAGGGATCTTTTGGGTCGCTTCCCGAAGATTCACCGATGACGTGTGATTTGAGCATAATTAATCTGGGATTAATTACGGAGAAATTTTATCTGGGATAAAATACTATTTGAAGAGAGAGAATAATTAATTTGGAATTAATCGATAAAATAATATATTCGATATACTAAACGAAATTAGATTTCGACGCGGAATTAAAATTAGATTTTAATTCGGGCAAACGAGTTAATTTATAATTAATTCGCTAGCGACGTGAATAGTAATTTTGCTTGGCATTATTATTTAATTAAATTTGATTTAATTACGTCGCAACGGAAAATTCGTTAATTCAGAATTAGCGAACCCGAGCCTGGGAGTGTTTGCGGGCCCACTCGGATTTCGAATCAAGTAGGGCCCACATGTCACATCATTAGTCACATCACTTGTCACTTTGAGTGATGGGTTTTGGTGAGAATGATTTTAACTTGTTTTACACTCAAAGTTAAACTGACATAATTGACTTATTACCAAATTTTTGGCAAACCTTTAATTGGTTTTTTGAAATCAAATAAACAAAAGGGGAACAAAGTCAACACTCTCATCACTCTCTCTTATTCACGCAAATTGCAAAGAAATTACACTCTCCCATTTCTTTTATCTCTTGACCGAAAGTTGAAGGAGGAAGAAGATAAATTTTGTTGTAAAATTTCTAAAGGCTAGCACCATCAAAGATTCATACAAGGTGATAGGGAAACCTATTCTAAGAGCTTGGAATCACAAGACAAAGCTTGGAGCTTGGAGGACCACCTTGACCGAAAATAGCAAAGAGATCTTGGAGTTCATTTTGCTTCTCATCACATCCAAATCTGTTCAATGTAAGTGTGTTTCCGCCACTCTTCTTTGCGTATTCATTCTATTTCTATGCTTAATATGATCTTGGGATTAACCTAGAAACCCAACAATAAATTCTACTAAAGACATTGAGATCAATCAAACATCTTCGTTAGTTCCATTCACAAGTGACCTAAATCAAATCAAACCAAATAAAAGTCTTTTTTTTTTGTTAGATATGAGTTAATTGTATAGATATTTCAATGTTGTTATACTTTATCCGAAATCATTATTTTATTAAATTCAATAAAATTTAAATAATGTGAAAGTAATATGAAATAATTCTCAGAGGATAATTTAGTTAGCTTAACTCTTACAGTGGAAGCAAGAGGTCATATGTTCAAATCTTAGGGATAGTGAATTTGGAGTTTAGATGGGATATGGTGCAATTGATAAAAATGAGACGTGGACCTTCATTAATTTAAAAAAAAAATAATGAGTAGTAAATTAAGTAAAGAAAGAAAACAAATTTAATTATAGGTCAGTAATTTATCTACATCTATTCTACAACCTAAGTTTTATTAACGGTAATAATTAGGGTTACAAGGCATATTCAAATACAAAACCCTAAGAGTACCCATATTTTTAATAACCCAAAAGCTCTCCCACGAGAGCTTTGTATTATGGTTGGTGCTCTGAGCGCCAATTTCTTATATATTTTCATGTAAATACTTTTGTATATATTTTATTAATAAAATAAAATAGACAGTTTCTGTAATATAAATTCTTTTATTATATGGTAAAGATGTAAATGACCAAGAGTGATTGGTTATGATACAATTACAAAAGCGTTGCAACTGACATTGAGCGGTATTATAATAGAATCATTCTTTAACTGTTCCTGGTCAAGGTTTACAAGTACTTGGTCAATAAATAAACCTGTTGAGACCGGTACGTTTCGTATATTGGAATGTTGGATTCTAATGGTTTCTCAATGGACCATGAGTCTCGGGAGACTCGTATAGACACGTAGGTGTTTATATCGAATAAACACTGAATGAACTCGCCGAAGATTCTTCATAGATGGTACACCAACGTCAATAAGAATCTTCTTTGTTGAATGGACTGTGTGTATCAAGATAAGATCCGTCAGTTCTGTGTACAGAGCATAGGTATCCATTTTGGGATTAGCGATCTGTTAAATCATAGGCCCGTGGTACACTGTAGAAATCAGTTCTAAGTGTTATTTAAGAGATTGCTAATAGAATCGTCAACGGGATTATACCTAAGAGATTTCCATTTATATCTATATCTCTGGAATAATCTGGATACCTATGACAGAAGGATTATACGTATGGAGTGACCTCGACCTGTATGATTCATAGATTTTATCTATGTTTGTCATAATTTATGGTTGGGTAGATTATGAACATGAAATTGGATTTCGTGACGGATATGCCTGAACCTAGAGTCTCACTAATGAGATATACTCGTTGGGCAATAGGGCAACTTTTATAAATAATACTGATTATTTATAAGTCGTTTAACGGTTAAATGAAGATACATACTTTTGGCTATTTATTAAATGTCAAATTGTGATATTTGACAAATATAATTTATTTGTATTTGTATTTGATTATTTAATGTAAATATGATACATATATTTTGAGATATTTGTATTTAATTAATTATTTATTAATTGTTTAATAATTAAATTAATTAAATATTTAAAATCTCTATTACTTATTTAGATAAGTTAAATGGCTTATTTTAATTAGAAATTGTGGCCAATTTTGATTGGTTACATTTGGAATGATTTAATTTGATATATATGGATAAACATCAAATTGTTGGATGTTTTATAACCACATATATTTATTAAATTAATTTCCAATTAATTAAACAAAATAGAAAAATGTGATTAATATTTTTCCATCAAATTTCGATAATTGTGGGAAATATATAAACCCATTTTTTGATTTTTAAAGGAAGAAAAACCTTTGAATTCAAGCATTTTTGTAAGTTTTTCTTACTTTTCCTTTAATGAAAAATGTTTCTAGCATACTAGGCTTTAATATAATTAGCTTAGTTTCTTCTTTACTCTTTCATGAATGTGATTTGATGATTTGGGGTTTGAATGAAAGATGGAAGCATGTATAATTACTTAGATTGCTTAAATTAGCCCATTAAGCTTTCTTTTGCCATTTTAATGGCAAGTTGCTATTCTAGAGTCTATTAGCCACTCATGTTAGGCCTATAATTTTTCTTGAAGTATTTCATGTTGGTGAGACTCAATTGGTGTTGTAAGAATTGAATTAAAGCTTTGAATTGGATTAATTTGGTATTAATTGGTTAATTTATGAAATTATTAAAATTAAGGTTTTGAACCTTCACCAAATTTGGGGATTTTCATATATGTGATGATTTTTGATATATGTATTTGATGTATATTAAATTTGGGAATTTTTGGATTTGATCTTGGCATGTGTTTAACAAAAAGGACCAAATTATAAATTCTTTAAAATTGAGGGACCATTCGGTAATTAGGCAAAAATTTGTTTCTTTAAATTGAAAACTGATTTTCATGTATTAGACATGAATAAATCATTTTGAAATCGATTTAGAATCAATTAGAATTGTATTTGACAATTATGGACTAAAAATATTAAAATTCAAAGTTTTGGGGCAAAAGGTAAATTCTGAAAAATCTGATTTTTGGGTAAAGATTTCAGTTTTTTAGTATTGAGCAATTGAAATAAATTAGTTTATTTTAATTGCCCAAGAAAAATATTTGAAATCGGAAAATTTTGATTTTCCGCGGTCCGCTGCGTTTACCCGAATTACCGCCCAAAATCCCAACAAAAATGGTATCAGAGCAGGTCTGAACCTCGACATATGATATGAATACGCCTTTAAATTCATTGTTTAATTATGTTCTTACATGATACATGCTTGTATTTATTTAATTAGATTAAATTAAATACATTTCATCTTTGCGCAAAATCTCTATTTTAATAAGGTTTTGTAAGTAGTATGTATTGGATACATATTTCTTGGTCTGTATTGTCAATACGGTTTATAGATATATGTTCTATGGCTGCATCCGAGATCATGCCAAAGCTGTGAGGGTGTAGTTGATAGAAATTTATCCATACCGAATGTTTATATAATACTAGATAAATTCAAGTGAAAGCGGAAATCCTGAACGTGCCAAATGTGTCAGGACTACGCAAGTATCTTGAATTTTTCATTGACAAGTTTAACCTTGGTACGCCTCATTTTGAACGTGCCAAAGCTGTCACAACAAGAAACGACCAGGACCGGAACCCATGAGTCACTATTGAGTGATTGACAATGTGTTGTCTACTTAATGAATATACGTAGGCGAGATCGTGCCAAAGCTGTGAGCTGAAATATATTCATGGGATCCACCTTTCGCTATTAAATTTATTTGATTAATTGTACGAATGCATCTATTTGGGGATTACAGTATTGCATGTTATAGTGGGAGGGTCATTTTTAGATTAAAAATCCATGATCTATTTATGCTTTGTTTGATTTATATTATTATGAAACGGTTATGTCTGCTAACCGTTTTTCGATATCTATATGATAGATTTATGATGGCGGCACCTGCTCCTAATCCTTTTGCTCGTATACTTGATACGAACAAGCTTAAGGGCGCCGAAAACTTCACAGATTGGGATATGGATCTAAGAATTATTCTTGGGTCCGAACAAATAGAATATGTGTTGGAAGGTCCGTTGCCACTGGCCATAGCACATGATGCTACACCAGAGGAACATGAGACTCTCCAAAAATGGAGAGATGATAACAAATGTGTCAAATCATACATTCACAGTTTCTTGGCACTGGAGCTTAAGAGGCAATATTTTGGATTGCCCGATGCATATACTATGATGATGCTATTACGAGAATCCTTTATGAACTAAGAATGTGTTGTTGGGTCTCTAAGATCAATCCCAAGATCATTTAAGCATAATATAAGTGTGAATACGCAAAGAATCCTTATGAAGAATCCTTCCCGGAATACACGAATCCTCTTTGATTCCACGGTTCAAACTTCATTACTCTAATATATCTTTGTATACTATTCTAAACTAGCTAGATAGCTTAAATTCTCATTTTATGCGTTTGCGGAAAATCTTACGGAAATATTTCCGCAAACACTGCGGAAGGATTTTGGACCTTCCGAATTTATCTGGAATTACTCAATTACTCTCGTAATATCATATTTACTCCATATCCATGGTTACGGTCATCAAAGCTCAATCGAGCGAGAAACCTGATTTCACTGGAAACCCGCTTTATCTACTGGATCGATCTAATCTAATATGTTCTCACTCGAATTCTACGAAAAGCACATATTCAACATGCTAAAGCTCAAACAACTTAAATTATATCACTACGCTACTCTACGAAGCAACAGGAAGCATTCGAATATTTAACGGAAACTTGAAATTAAAGACTTTTTTACCGAGAGCTCTTACCAAGATTTTGAGGCCATATACGGACTCCAAACGATCCCACGAACACACTGGAATCGACGAAATTTTGATCTGACTCCAAATCCATTCACGCGACTCTTTCCTTCTCATTCTCACCGATTTGGCCGTCCAATAGGGAATCACCAGCCACCACGTGGCCGGCCTGCTCTGGACGAAGCCAGCAGTGCAGGTGCGCATCGCTGGGGGTGGCCAGATGGCCGTCCGCCGGCCACACTTCTTCTTTCTCTCTCCTCACTCTCTCTCTCTCTTAAGCTCTATATTTCTTCTCTTCTTTATTTATTTTATTTTTTTTGTAAAGATGAACAGTGACTTATAATGCCATTTTTCTAGAAATTACGAAATTACCCATACTTATAAGGATATTTTGGAAAATCAATTATATTTTGAAGCCCTTCCGGCGTGATTTGCGAAAAGTGTTCAACACGAAAGTTGTTCGTCTCAGAAAAATGAGTTCGATAGTTCAAGAATCAATTCAATCAGAGTTTTTTTGCTATTTTCATTATCGGAACGGCAAACTTTACGTGCATAATAAAAATTGTGTAACTGATTTATGAGGCGACACGTCTTCTAACGCGATAAATCTTCACTTTATATTATTCTGACCCATATATCATCGCTTGAACTCTTGTTCTTTATTATCATCCTATTCCGAGACTATAACTTCAGTTCGGGAACCTTCCAGAACTGTCCCGAAAATCTGGGATGTTACAATCATAATTTACGAGTGGGTGAATTATGGATATGAAATTTGATTCTGTGACGGATAAACCTAAACTTGGAGAGTCTCACAATATTAAGTGTACTTGTTGAGCACTTGGAAAACATGTTACGAATGATACAGATTATTCATAATACTTTATCGATTTAAATGAGTTAATTCAAATTGTTTAAGGGTTAAATGAAAAATACATGCATAAGGGGTATTTCAGTAATTTCTTAATTAATGTGTATTTGTATTTAATATATGATTTTATGAAATATAATTAATTAATTATCAAATAATATATTTGATATTTATCAGGAAATATATATTTGATTATTTAAAGTAAATATGATACATATATTTAGATATTTGTATTTAAATAATTATTTAATTATGTAATTTTTAAATAATTAAAGTAATTAAAAATAAAATATATAAGGTGATATTTTTATTAGGAAATGATTATAGTGTAAAAATTTGACTTATTTGCATTTAAGATAAATGTTATCAATAGGATTTGAATTCTTTAATTTGATTAAATGAATACAAATGACCAAATTGCCCCCCTCCTAATTTCGTCCAAGCCTTGTATATTAAGTGAAAAATTATTTAATTGTCCACCACAGGGGCATAATTTATAGTGGTTTTGGAAGTTGTTTAGATTAGAATGTTATTACAAAAATTGACATTGTGACTAGTATGCTGAACAGATGCCACTGTACTGCGATAATAGTAGAGCCATTACGCAGGCTAAGGAGCCGAGAGCGCATTCCAAGTCTAAACACATGGAAAGGAAATATCGCTTGATTAGAGAGATTATTGAACGAAGCAACTGGAAGCATTCGAATATTTAATGGAAACTTGAAATTAAAGACTTTTTTACCGAGAGCTCTTAGCAAGATTTTGAGGCCATATACGGACTCCAAACGATCCCACGAACACACTGGAATCGACGAAATTTTGATCTGACTCCAAATCCATTCACGTGACTCTTTCCTTCTCATTCTCACCGATTTGGCAGTCCAATAGGGAATCACCAGCCACCACGTGGCCGGCCTGCTCTGGACGAAGCCAGCAGTGCAGGTGCGCATCGCTGGGGGTGGCCAGATGGCCGTCCGCCGGCCACACTTCTTCTTTCTCTCTCCCCTCTCTCTCTCTCTCTTAAGCTCTCTATTTCTTCTCTTCTTTATTTATTTTATTTTTTTTGTAAAGATGAACAGTGACTTATAATGCCATTTTTCTAGAAATTACGAAATTACCCATACTTATAAGGATATTTTCGAAAATCAGCTATTTTGAAGCCCTTCCGGCGTGATTTGCGAAAAGTGTTCAACACGAAAGTTGTTCGTCTCAGAAAAATGAGTTCGATAGTTCAAGAATCAATTCAATCAGAGTTTGTTTGCTATTTTCATTATCGGAACGGCAAACTTTACGTGCATAATAAAAATTGTGTAACTGATTTATGAGGCGACACGTCTTCTAACGCGATAAATCTTCACTTTATATTATTCTGACCCATATATCATCGCTTGAACTCTTGTTCTTATTATCATCCTATTCCGAGACTATAACTTCAGTTCGGGAACCTTCCAGAACTGTCCCGAAAATCTGGGATGTTACAATCATAATTTACGAGTGGGTGAATTATGGATATGAAATTTGATTCTGTGACGGATAAACCTAAACTTGGAGAGTCTCACAATATTAAGTGTACTTGTTGAGCACTTGGAAACATGTTACGAATGATACAGATTATTCATAATACTTTATCGATTTAAATGAGTTAATTCAAATTGTTTAAGGGTTAAATGAAAAATACATGCATAAGGGGTATTTCAGTATTTCTTAATTAATGTGTATTTGTATTTAATATATGATTTTATGAAATATAATTAATTAATTATCAAATAATATATTTGATATTTATCAGGAAATATATATTTGATTATTTAAAGTAAATATGATACATATATTTAGATATTTGTATTTAAATAATTATTTAATTATGTAATTGTTAATAATTAAAGTAATTAAAATATAAATATGTAAGGTGATATTTTTATTAGGAAATGATTATAGTGTAAAAATTTGACTTATTTGCATTTAAGATAAATGTTATCAAATAGGATTTGAATTCTTTAATTTGATTAAATGAATTACAAATGACCAAATTGCCCCCCTCCTAATTTCGTCCAAGCCTTGTATATTAAGTGAAAAATTATTTAATTGTCCACCACAGAGGCATAATTTATAGTGGTTTTGGAAGTTGTTTAGATTAGAAATTTTATTACAAAAATTGACATTGTGACTAGTATTGCTGAACAGATGCCACTGTACTGCGATAATAGTAGAGCCATTACGCAGGCTAAGGAGCCGAGAGCGCATTCCAAGTCTAAACACATGGAAAGGAAATATCGCTTGATTAGAGAGATTATTGAACGAAAAGACAGTGGTCTTAAAAGTTTAAGAACAAGATAACATAGCAGACCCGCTTACTAAAGCCTTACCTAGCAGACCCGCTTACTAAAGCCTTACCTCCTAAGTCATTCGATAAAAATATGGAGGAGATGGGACTTCGGACCTGGGAGTTTGTTGGAGTTGGTGTTTGGAGCTATAATTCGAATAATATATTGTATATTATGTTTTATTATTTATTAATAAAATAACTATATTTTCATTCCAAGCCTTGATAATGGTAATTATTATGTCATAATGGATATTAATGGTATATATAAAAATGCCGAGAATGATATCAATCTTAGAATAATCATGTAGTATTATTAGACACAGAGTGATCCGACATTGAGATAGTATTACCACTATAAACTATTATAAATATTCTTAGTCATTGGTTTTGAAATACGATCGAATTCCTATAACTTAAAAGACCGACTAATGTCATATATTAGAATTGGAGTTCCAATGGTCTAACTCGATGTACCATGAGCAAGGGATGCTCATATAGACATGTGCATATTTGTTGGAGCGAATATTGAATGACTCTCCGTTGATTTCTAATAGTTGAAAGTACACACTAATGTCAATAGGAATCTCGTCGAGTCGAGTATCATATGTGATCCTTTGACTATATGAGACATTAATTTTGTGTGTGATCCTCCACACTTTGATGCCATATATGACAGAGACCTTTTACGGTCAAATCGTTAAATGTTCCTTGGGTGTGGACTGATGTACTTATTAATCAAGTGTGTATTAAGATAGGATTTATCGGTACATATGTGTACCATAAGAGGTTTAGGTATCCATGTGACTAAGTCACGATTCTTAAGCCTTTATGAAAGCTGATCATCTATGGTTGATCATATATATATCAAAAATAGTGTTCTGATTAGTTATAAAGAATCATGAACATATCGACAATATGAGATATGCGCCTTGAAAACTTGACGGTGTAATCTATGTTTCCTAAACACAACATAGATAGCCTACGACAAAGGGATTACTAAACATATGTGATGATATCAACTTTTATAGTTCAGAAAAGTAGTTTGTGTTTTTCACGAATTCAAAGGTGGTCGAATTACGTACATATAAACTAGGCTTATATGATGAATGTGTCTGGACTTAGAGAGTCTCACAATATGAAGTGTACTCGTTAAGCACATTGATAGCCGATTATGTTTGATAATATATAATATTTGATATCATAATTATCAATCAATGTAATTAAATATTATTGGATAATATTAATTATTTATTTTCACCCATTTGGATTAATTGGATTAATAAAAAAAAATCACACAAGGACTCTGTTGTAATTTTATAAATATATGTACCATCAGATGATATTTTGGTACTTATAAAATATATAATAATAACTGTATTTGGCTTAATTTAATTGGATTAATTCAAAATGATAGACCATAAACTAATTAATTGGTTAAACTATGAACTAATTAATTAGTTAAATTTTATCGAGATTTAGTTGGATTAAATCAAACCGGTAGACAAATGTGATTAGTCAAACCAAATTATACATATTTGGACAAATTGGATTAAGCCCACATAAAAGTTTATTAATTAAAAATTACGTAAGTTTCACTATAAAAGACAAGCTTGAGTAAGTTTTTAAACAAGCAAGAAAGCTAAAACAATCATTAAGCAAAAGAAAGAAATATTAGCCTAGGTACAGTTTTGTGAGAGAAGTTTTGATATTTCTCTATAATATTTCAACTAGGAGAAGAAGGTTGGATCTTGGAATCAAACTTACTAGGTAAGTTTGTTATTAACTAAAGCTATGTTTTCATTAGTGAGTTGTTATCTTTAGTCAAACATATAGTGATGTATTATTTATTAGATATATAATAACATATCTTGAAGTTAAAATTAGGCTAATGAATTGTATATGGAAGTTTTGGAAGCATGATCATAATATGTTTGTGATTGGGTCAAAAATATTCACGTTGGACATGGAACATAAAATTAATGTTTGGAACTCTATATGAAAACTTGGAGCTATAGATATCATTCTACAATCACTTGACCACCTTTGAGTGACCTAGAATTGTTCATGAGTCATTTTATTATGGGAATATAACTTGGATTGTGTTTGGATTCAAATTAATGCATATATGTATTTTGAATATATTTATATTTATTATCTTACATCTGTTGACATTGGTTTTGATGTTAAAATTGGATTTTATGTGTATTGAAGTGTTTGGAGAAAATTTGAAGTGTTCTGAATTGGATTCAAGGTAAATTTACTCTATGCCAATATTTTACACAAGGTATTGTCGCAACACTCATTTGCTTTATAACTATGCATATAGCTAGCCAGTTAGTGAGTCCAGTGTGCCAGTCAGGGTTCAGGGTGATGACCAAGCCATTCTCCCACTGATCGTATGCTAGGATATCCAGGGGTGTGATACATAACCATTTAAATCTCTACCCTCTTAGACTCTTATCGCTTTAGTATCATAATTTCCTTAGTCACTTTCTCAATATACAATCTTAGAAATTCATTATTTGTGTTTCACTTAATTCTCAACAAAAAACATAACAAAAATTATATTCCTACTGATTACGCCTAAAAATAACTTGCGCTTATCGTAATATAGCTGGGGTGTCGATTCCTCAGAGAGATGGTTATAAGAACTAATTTACTCAAACAAAACGTAAGCAATAACTAAAATAAAGAAAACAAATAAATTGATAATTAAAGTAAAGATAAATAAAATAATGAAAAGATAATAAGAGAATCAGTAGAGATAATCAGCAAAGCTTCGGGAATCCCTTTTGCATCAAACTCACATATTTAGTTATTAATTCCCGTTATTACTCAGTTGAGGGTTCACATCCCAAACCAACAACCGGAAAATATTCCATGCTACGCATTTTAAATTCTAGGGTAATTAATGATTATTTTCTCTATGTTAACAGCACACAAAAGTCATCGTTACGAGTTATCTAACGACGATAATATACCCTTAGGCAATACTGCAGTAGAAAACCAACACATAAAACAACTTTTACCAGTCACAACTGAGTTCGCAAACCACACATAGAAGAAGCATGACTGGATCTATATGAGATTTGACAAAACACAATTTTCTGGGCTAATAAATCAAAAGATTATAAAAAATAATAAACATTAATTATATTAAATGTTAAAAGGTTTTTTAAGAGTAAAAAACGTAAACATAGAAATTCAAATACAATAGTTCATCCTTAGCTTTGCCTTAGGAGATTAGTTATCCATGCCGAAGGAAGAAACAACGTCGACGGATCAGAGAGACATCGTGTAATGTGCTCTTTCTCTTCTCAACACTACTTATTCTTCATCCTTTATTCTCGACACTACTTGCGTGTTTTTTACTTCACTCGGCAGCTTCTGTTTTTTCGTTTCTTGCACTGCCTCTCTATTCACGCACAGCAGCCGACCTTGGCTTTTATAATAAACAAATCTTAAACCCTAATATGATTCTATGGGCTCATGCAACTTGGTTCTCTCCAAAGTCAAATATGTTTCTCTTTTAATTTTGTAAAGTCAACAATTGTGGCTCTCTCTACACTTTCTTTATTTTCACGCCACTTTCATGGCTTGTAGTAGTAAGAGGGCCCATGTGTGCAAGCCTTTGTTGACTAGTCAACGTTGAGTCTTCCTTTCTCCAAAATTCATTCTTTTCATGCCACTTCTTTGTAACATAAAGGTCCACTTTGCTATTTTATTCTTTGATTTGGTCAACTCTCTTCAATTATGGCTTCTCTTTCCATTATTCAATCCCTACAATAACAACAAATAATTAAATAACAAATACTTTTTAAATTAGAATAATGATAAAAATTATATAATAAAATATAATATATATTACTAAATACTTAACAATAAACCCGAATAAGTGATGTTTAAAGTACATTTTCATGCACTTATCACCTACTATTAACTTTATCACTTAAAGTTGTTTTGTTAATATGTGATAATTGAAAATAATTTAGTTAACTTAAATATATAATAACCAAGTTTATAATTTTAGTTAAAAATTTGTTCATTATATGATTAGTTCCTAAGTTAATTTAATAACTAATGACTAAATTACATATTCCAAATTACAAGAATCATGTGTGTTAAATAATTTTAGGTACTTATACAACGTATAAATACTAAAAGTAATACTATAATAATTTTTATTTTATTTTATTTTACTTTATTTGTATACTATGGGTGGTTGAATTTAACTATTTTAATTCTCTTTTGTCATGTGATATGAAAAAGTAACCATACACAGAGATTTTTCCTTCTTTTATATTATTTTTTTGTCAAAGCATGTTCTTTTAAAATCATGCAAAAATCATATTTACAGTACAAAGATTACAATACGTTCTTAAAATTGTAGGGATGATGTGTTATTTATCACTTTAAACATGCATAATTCAAACAAAATAATAAATAACAAAACCTGCAATTTACCTAATCAAATAAAAAAACACAAAAACTTAGAAGAACCTGAAAAACTTATTTTGTTAAAGATGAAGATCTGAAACCAATTCGAGTAGTCTCCATCTTTAAGAGCTTATTAGCCTCACCTTGGTGCTCTTTACGAATCTATTGGCTAATGTCCTCCCAGGAGACTTAGCCGTTGCTTATAAAAAAAAAAATAGGCACTCATTTCTTCAAGAACACGAACTTGTAAATGTTGAAAACTCTTTAAACTATACATTTTTATTTTAATGTCTAAGGACTAATGAAAAGAATGAATGGATGAAAATGAGAACCTGAGGACTTATTTTCAGACATGGAGGGTTGTCTTTGTAAAAACACGTTTAACATAAAAAAATGTAATCCTTTAAGAGTTATACCCCTTCAAGAAATTCTTTCATATTAAAAGCTATGTCCAATCTTATTAAAGGATTATATCATTTTATTCTAAGGGACATATCCATATAAATTATGTCTTTATATATGATTTAAAAAAATTAGAGAATTTCCTACAAAAAGGAAAGTAATGGTTTTGTCCTTTTAGGAAAATAATTGCTAAGAAGAGGAATAATAATTTCTTCAATATATTTGGCCTTGAAACCAAGCTTAAAACAACCTAAACACTAAACTATGTATATCAAACTAACCCTTGAGAGTTAAGGATAGTTTATGGCGTTGATAATTTCCTAAAACAAAATTTCAAGAGTTTAATTTGGTTGGAAATTTTTGTTACCAATATTGAGAAACGTAGCCAATTCTTAGTTGCCAAGATTTGTTCAAGAGTAAAACTTATGGTGGTGGTAAGCTTGGAGCATGGTACTAAAGTTTGGTGGAGAAAGCTTGGAGATGGGTATCGATTATTGTTCCATGATACGAGTTATTCATCTGAACTGCAAAGGTCTTAAAAATCGATTTCGTCCGCAATTACATTATCGTAACATAAATGCCAAATTCAAGATAAAAATAAATATCAGGATACGATCCTATATGTTTCTACAACACGCTTTTATTTACATTTTTTTAATTTTAATTTTAATTTCAAGTTTATGTTTATGTTTTTGTTTCTTTTATTTGATTTAGTATGATATATTTGGCATGCACGAATGCTACTAAAAAAATTTGAATTTTCTTAATTCGATTCTAATTTTCAAATTTTACAATTAATTTATTAGAAAAAAATTCCGAAATTATTAAATATGGCACTAAAGGGGGACATTCAATCATAAAAAATGAGGACATGATTGAGTATCGACTCGAAAAAATTAAGCCAAAAATACCAAATACAAATAGATTACCTTTTTAAATTCCCGATAAAATACATATTTTTCTCGAATCTTCTTACCTAATGGTACAAAATAATAGTATACAGACTAACTAGATACACAAATGACCTAATTGCTTTCACTTTCATTGTTTACAAAGGATTTAGAAATAAAACAAAAAACAATTGAATCAAAATAGAAAAGAAAAGTGGTTATGTTCTACACTCTTTTTTCGTGGTCCTCCCTCACCACCCCACTAGCGCCTAATGTTTTTTAGAACATTGCAAAAAGTTCACAAGCTTCGTCACGTTTTCCATTCTGAAGGTACCCATTGATAATTGTTGTAAAGACAACATCATCAGGCTCTACACCTGCCTCCAACATTCTCAGGAACATATTTTCTGCTTCAAGTATTTTTTTCTCCTTGCACAAACAATCAATAATTGCATTATAAATTGCAACACCGGGTTTTGGTCCTCTAACCTCCATATGGTCCAAAATGTCCAATGCGGAATTTAGATTGCCCAATTTACAGTCTTTCTCTACCATAAACATATAAGTGCCCATACTTGCAACAATACCAGTGTCTCGCATAAGTTGAATTATGACTTTAGCCTCTTTGTAAAGACCCACCCGATAGTAGGACTTTATCAATCCGTTACAAGTAAAAACTAAAGGTCTGCATCCAAAATTAACCAATTGACACAAAGAAAGGAAAGTTTCTTCAATTTTTCCTCCCTTCCACAAGGCCATGATATAAATTCCAAATGCCACGTTAGCAAGATTTAGGTCACTTTTCACAATTTCCCCAAGCAGAAGTACAGTCTCTTTATTCAAATCCCCAGTATAATTCAGAGTAGCCGACTTTGAGAGAATCAGAGGATCAATACCACATCCAATCTTGGCAAATTCACGCAACAACAACAGAGCAAGCTGAAGCTCCTTCCCCTTAGGGCAGCGCTTCAAGAGAATTAAAGATAATATATGGTCAGGAGCAACACCATTGGCCAGCATTTTTTTGTACAATTCATCTACGTCCACCAGCCTATTCTGCTTGTAAAGAGCATCAATCAAAACTGTGTAACAGTGAACATTAGGAGCTAAATTGCTACTTGCCATGCTATTCAAAAGCATTAAAGCAGCATCTACTTCCCCTACCCTGCAATGATTGCAGATCATAATATGATTAGTCACAACATCAGGATGCAATCCCCAGTCACTCATTTGTTTGTACAGCACCCATCCTATATCAAACAAATCCATCTTAGAAAACCCATGAATCAATGTGTTACAAGTATATGCATCTGGCACACAACCTGTCTTGAGCATTCTGAAATAAAGTCGCATTGCCATTTTCATCTTCTTATGCCTGCAATACCCACTAATCAAAGAATTATACATCACCTTATCCATATAGAAACCTTGTGACTCCATTTCTCTAGCGCATGACTCAGCCTCCACAATCCGTTCTCTCTTACAAAGAGCACAAAACAAACACTTGTACTGATGAAATGTAGGCTCCAACCCTTTTCTCTTATGCATTATATCAAAAACTTCCAAAACTTCATTTAAATACCCCTTATAACACAACCCATCAATCAAAACATCATTAGACCAACCATTTAAATCTACACCACCATTGCAAATTTTAATGAAATAATGAAAAGCCTCTAGAAACTTTTCTTCTGCAAAAAAACCTCGGAGAATAGCAACACAAGCAGGTTTAATAGGAACAAAATTCATTGAAATAAGCCAATCAAAATGTCTAATTGCATACTCTAAATTCCCTAGCTCACAAAAGAAAACTACGAGAGAATTCAAAATAGACAGATCAGGATCAACACCTAAAGCAACAACAGCATTCTGATCAAGCAAAAGAGGCGACTGCGATTGGCCAAATTTAATCAGTTTCCCCATAAGAACACCATAGATACCCAAACCAAAGTTGATATCACCATAGGAGCAAAGCAATTTTTGGTCACTTGAGGTCGATTGTGAGGCTGAGATTGCGTTTTCTGGCGGCTTTACTTCAAGTTTACAACTTCTTACTGCTCTTCTACTAGTATTAAACAAGAAGCGGCAAGATCCAGGCTTTCTGATTATCATGCTTTTGAAAATTGCAACACTACGAGGGCTTTCACTTAGCCAAAAAATATTCATTTTTGACACTGATCGAGATGAAAAGACGGATTTTTTGTTTTAAAGAGGATGATTTTCAGCGATTACTTTTGCCTATTTTGCAGTGTTCAATCGTTGGAGGTGTGCGGTAAAGAAACTAAACCCTCAGTTGGGTATTTAAGTTGTTGTTTGGTTTGAAACCCTAGGACAGATGAACCGGATGTGTAGGAGACAAGGAGAGGGTTTCGCGGCTTGAACCGGGTTTATTTAGATAAAGATTATGGGTCTGAGCAACTCACCTAAGGTTCGCAATGCTATGGGGCCATTAATTTGTTAATTTTGTTATCATTTTATTTATGTAATACAGATTAAAAGAAATTATCTTACTCCCGTCTAGTTATTTTATTGAAAGAAAAAATTTCTCTCGTTCTTTTGTTTATCTCGTTAAATTTCGTCTAATCATATTAAAAAAAATCTTATCCAATTAAAATTTAGTTTAATTTAAAATTTCAAAATATTTTTTTGACTCAATTTTATTTCCAAACCTGAATACAAAAATATGTCTCATATTTTATTCCAAACGAGATGTCATTAAGACATGATAGATAGAGCAAACCATCTAACACTACACTCATCACAATCCCATTGTCAAATCTATACAATCAAATCTTCAACACAATTCAAATTACTAAACTGTCCACATTAATATTAAATTTTGGGTTAAATTATAATAAACTACAATTTGTCTCTAATAATGAGATTGTCATTATAACTTTATCGACAAAGGAGAAAAAATCTTTAGCAAAAAATAACACCAAAATGACTCACAAACAACTATAATTCTAAGAATCAAATTTTACCTCCATTAAAACAGATTTTACCTCCAATGAATCAATGTTATGACTGCACCATTCAATATTATCCAAGTTTTTTATTGTTGCTGGTAACAATTTTTCATTATTGAAAAGCTTTTCATTTTTTTTATATATACATCCATCTATGAAAATAAATTACCCTCATACCATTTCAAAATTTAAAAGAGACATATTTTACTATGTTTGGTGAAACAATGATCTCATACAATACATGAAAACATGAAAAAATTCATATAGCCAACCCATCTAATGGAAATAAGAATTTTGTTTGGTTTGGTTTGGGTACTTTCTTTTTCAGAATTTACTACAAATTAAGTTGTTCGATCGAAAGTCATTTAAGAGCAAGAACATCAATTGCATTCCATCCACATTTAATAAGATAAATATAAATTATATTCTTACTTTGACAAAGACCTTATTAATTCTTTATGTTTGTCACATTATCGTCGGTTTGAGAGTGAGATTTTGTTGGGGCATGGCTGAAATTTGGGAGAAAAATAAAAAATATATTTTAATTTTTTAATATTATCAAAACAAGTAAAATTACCCCGATCTCCTTAGATTAAGGAGAAAGTAGTATTGGATTATATAGTAGTATATATAAGATATATAGATATAGATTGAGATACAAATAAAAATGGAGTTTCCCTATAGCACAATACATAATTTTAAAAATTTAAAAATTTAGGATAATTATTAATTAAATAATAATATGGAGATATCTAAAAATATAGTCTTTTTAAAATAAGACATTCGAAACATATTTTATATAATAATTAATCGAGTAGTTTTGGTCATTTGATATTATAAACCACAAACTAAAACATTGTCCAATACGATGTAAACAAATGGATTATTCGAAAATCATTATCTCTTAAACGAGAAAATCTACAATATAACAGAGGTACCACATCATCCGTGCAATAATCTAATCATTCATTGTCATGTGTGTTAAAATATTAAAAAAATAACTAAAAAGATGGATATTAAATCATATATATCGTTTACTAATTTGTTGGTGATATCACGTCACTCACGTCTCCGTTGCACCAAAGAATCACTCCTCTTAAACAGAGGTCAAGTAATAAATGTTGGACAATTATGACCCATAGCGTCACTATTTGTAAAAGAAATTGTGTTTTTGTACAAATTAATTATGTAGCAAATGAAATTGTCTTTTATCATTTTGTAATTAGATTACTTAAATGTGTGAATGATGAAAGTCCTTATGATTAGTTCCGGATTGAGATGATATGAGACAATATCAATCTACGACAGTTTAATCATTAAATATCCCCAGTCGTAGTATTATCGAGACTGGACATCGATAATGTGGAATAGACTAGTATCGCACTTGTGTATATTATGGAAGCGTAACAGCATAGTTATCATATATTTAAGTATTGGATACTTATGCAAGTGTGGTAGGAGGTTGTGTTTTACCGATGGTACGGAAAACAGCTTCGCTCTGGATAGACCCATCGGAATCCCATTGGTAGTATGACTATGTGTCTATGGGAGTCCGCATCAGGGTAGGTGTATTTGGTCTTAACCTGAGACTTGCGTCGCTAGTACTTGCGACAATCAATACGCTTTGGTTTTGGTCGTCCAGGACTTTAACAGGTTATGTGTATGCCTCTTCTGGGTTTATTGAGAATCGTAGTGTATTGGATGTGATGTCAAGACGGAAGTATCACTTCAGTCATATGGAGATGATGGTCACGCAGAGATACATAACTGGTTCTCTAAAGGGTTGCAACCATCAGGATAATATGACTAGGTCATGATTATCCGATAATAAAGAGACTAGTTGCTAGTGATCCGATATATGCTTCGTACAGGGCAGACACTATTCCAGCCCCAGGCCTTGCATGTGATATCTGATACTGGATCGTAATACGCAATACTACGTATACTACACCTGATATAGATCGTATATTCCATTAAGAATATTTCTAGAGAATTGGGTAGGCATGACGCTTTACTAGAAGCCAACCTTGTCTCGTAAATCGGTAAAAACGTAGTACAAGGTACGTACATGTTCGGATAGTCCGACGACCGGATTTACTGCCAACATATCCAGGGATCTTTTGGGTTGCTTCCCGAAGATTCACCGATGACGTATGATTTGAGCATAATTAATCTGGGATTAATTACGGAGAAATTTTATCTGGGATAAAATACTATTTGAAGAGAGAGAATAATTAATTTGGAATTAATCGATAAAATAATATATTCGATATATTAAACGAAATTAGATTTCGACGCGGAATTAAAATTAGATTTTAATTCGGGCAAACGAGTTAATTTATAATTAATTCGCTAGCGACGTGAATAGTAATTTTGCTTGGCATTATTATTTAATTAAATTTGATTTAATTACGTCGCAACGGAAAATTCGTTAATTCAGAATTAGCGAACCCGAGCCTGGGAGTGTTTGCGGGCCCACTCGGATTTCGAATCAAGTGGGGCCCACATGTCACATCATTAGTCACATCACTTGTCACTTTGAGTGATGGGTTTTGGTGAGAATGATTTTAACTTGTTTTACACTCAAAGTTAAACTGACATAATGACTTATTACCAAATTTTTGGCAAACCTTTAATTGGTTTTTTGAAATCAAATAAACAAAAGGGGAACAAAGTCAACACTCTCATCACTCTCTCTTATTCACGCAAATTGCAAAGAAATTACACTCTCCCATTTCTTTTCTCTCTTGACCGAAAGTTGAAGGAGGAAGAAGATAAATTTTGTTGTAAAATTTCTAAAGGCTAGCACCATCAAAGATTCATACAAGGTGATAGGGAAACCTATTCTAAGAGCTTGGAATCACAAGACAAAGCTTGGAGCTTGGAGGACCACCTTGGCCGAAAATAGCAAAGAGATCTTGGAGTTCATTTTGCTTCTCATCACATCCAAATCTGTTCAATGTAAGTGTGTTTCCGCCACTCTTCTTTGCGTATTCATTCTATTTCTATGCTTAATATAATCTTGGGATTAACCTAGAAACCCAACAATAAATTCTACTAAAGACATTGAGATCAATCAAACATCTTCGTTAGTTCCATTCACAAGTGACCTAAATCAAATCAAACCAAATAAAATCTTTTTTTTTTGTTAGATATGAGTTAATTGTATAGATATTTCAATGTCGTTATACTTTATCCGAAATCATTATTTTATTAAATTCAATAAAATTTAAATAATGTGAAAGTAATATGAAATAATTCTCAGAGGATAATTTAGTTAGCTTAACTCTTACAGTGGAAGCAAGAGGTCATATGTTCAAATCTTAGGGATAGTGAATTTGGAGTTTAGATGGGATATGGTGCAATTGATAAAAATGAGACGTGGACCTTCATTAATTTAAAAAAATAAAAATAATGAGTAGTAAATTAAGTAAAGAAAGAAAACAAATTTAATTATAGGTCAATAATTTATCTACATTTATTCTACAACCTAAGTTTTATTAACGGTAATAATTAGGGTTACAAGGCATATTCAAATACAAAACCCTAAGAGTACCCATATTTTTAATAACCCAAAAGCTCTCCCACGAGAGCTTTGTATTATGGTTGGTGCTCTGAGCGCCAATTTCTTATATATTTTCATGTAAATACTTTTGTATATATTTTATTAATAAAATAAAATAGACAGTTTCTGTAATATAAATTCTTTTATTATATGGTAAAGATGTAAATGACCAAGAGTGATTGGTTATGATACAATTACAAAAGCGTTGCAACTGACATTGAGCGGTATTATAACAGAATCATTCTTTAACTGTTCCTGGTCAAGGTTTACAATTACTTGGTCAATAAATAAACCTGTTGAGACCGGTACGTTTCGTATATTGGAATGTTGGATTCTAATGGTTTCTCAATGGACCATGAGTCTCGGGAGACTCGTATAGACACGTAGGTGTTTATATCGAATAAACACTGAATGAACTCGCCGGAGATTCTTAATAGATGGTACACCAACGTCAATAAGAATCTTCTTTGTTGAATGGACTGTGTGTATCAAGATAAGATCCGTCAGTTCTGTGTACAGAGCATAGGTATCCATTTTGGGATTAGCGATCTGTTAAATCCATAGGCCCGTGGTACACTATAGAAATCAGTTCTAAGTGTTATTTAAGAGATTGCTAATAGAATCGTCAACGGGATTATACCTAAAGAGATTTCCATTTATATCTATATCTCTGGAATAATCTGGATACCTATGACAGAAGGATTATACGTATGGAGTGACCTCGACCTGTATGATTCATAGATTTTATCTATGTTCGTCATAATTTATGGTTGGGTAGATTATGAACATGAAATTGGATTTCGTGACGGATATGCCTGAACCTAGAGTCTCACTAATGAGATATACTCGTTGGGCAATAAGGCAACTTTTATAAATAATACTGATTATTTATAAGTCGTTTAACGGTTAAATGAAGATACATACTTTTGGCTATTTATTAAATGTCAAATTGTGATATTTGACAAATATAATTTATATTTGTAGTTTGATTATTTAATGTAAATATGATACATATATTTTGAGATATTTGTATTTAATTAATTAATTATTTAATTGTTGAATAATTAATTAATTAAATATTTAAAATCTCTATTACTTATTTAGATAAGTTAAATGGCTTATTTTAATTAGAAATTGTGGCCAATTTTGATTGGTTACATTTGGAATGATTTAATTTGATATATATGGATAAACATCAAATTGTTGGATGTTTTATAACCACATATATTTTAAATTAATTTCCAATTAATTAAAAAATAGAAAATGTGATTAATATTTTTCCATCAAATTTCGATAATTGTGGGAAATATATAAACCCATTTTTTGATTTTTAAAGGAAGAAAAACCTTTGAATTCAAGCATTTTTGTAAGTTTTTCTTACTTTTCCTTTTGATGAAAAATGTTTCTAGCATACTAGGCTTTAATATAATTAGCTTAGTTTCTTCTTTACTCTTTCATGAATGTGATTTGATGATTTGGGGTTTGAATGAAAGATGGAAGCATGAATAATTTATAATTACTTAGATTGCTTAAATTAGCCCATTAAGCTTTCTTTTGCCATTTTAATGGCAAGTTGCTATTTAGAGTCTATTAGCCACTCATGTTAGGCCTATAATTTTTCTTGAAGTATTTCATGTTGGTGAGACTCAAAGTGTTGTAAGATTGATTGAAAGCTTTGAATTGGATTATTTGGTATTAATTGGTTAATTTATGAAATATTAAAATTAAGGTTTTGAACCTTCACCAAATTTGGGGATTTTCATATATGTGATGATTTTTGATATATGTATTTGATGTATATTAAATTTGGGAATTTTTGGATTTGATCTTGGCATGTGTTTAACAAAAAGGACCAAATTATAAATTCTTGAAAATTGAGGGACCATTCGGTAATTAGGCAAAAATTTGTTTCTTTAAATTGAAAACTGAATTTTCATGTATTAGACATGAATAAATCATTTTGAAATCGATTTAGAATCAATTAGAATTGTATTTGACAATTATGGACTAAAATAATTAAAATTCAAAGTTTTGGGGCAAAATGGTAAATTCTGAAAAATCTGATTTTTGGGTAAAGATTTCAGTTTTTTAGTATTGAGCAATTGAAATAAATTAGTTTATTTTAATTGCCCAAGAAAAATATTTGAAATCGGAAAATTTTGATTTTCCGCGGTCCGCTGCGTTTACCCGAATTACCGCCCAAAATCCCAACAAAAATGGTATCAGAGCAGGTCTGAACCTCGACATATGATATGAATACACCTTTAAATTTATTGTTTAATTATGTTCTTACATGATACATGCTTGTATTTATTTAATTAGATTAAATTAAATACATTTCAACTTTGCGCAAAATCTCTATTTTAATAAGGTTTTTAAGTAGTATGTATTGGATACATATTTCTTGGTCCGTATTGTCAATACGGTTTATAGATATATGTTCTACGGCTGCATCCGAGATCATGCCAAAGTTGTGAGGGTGAGTTGATAGAAATTTATCCATACCGAATGTTTATATAATACTAGATAAATTCAAGTGAAAGCGGAAATCCTGAACGTGCCAAATGTGTCAGGACTACGCAAGTATCTTGAATTTTTCATTGACAAGTTTAACCTTGGTACGCCTCATTTTGAACGTGCCAAAGCTGTCACAACAAGAAACGACCAGGACCGGAACCCATGAGTCACTATTGAGTGATTGACAATGTGTTGTCTACTTAATGAATATATGTAGGCGAGATCGTGCCAAAGCTGTGAGCTGAAATATATTCATGGGATCCACCTTTCGCTATTAAATTTAATTTGATTAATTGTACGAATGCATTCTATTTGGGGATTACAGTATTGCATGTTATAGTGGGAGGGTCATTTTTAGATTAAAAATCCATGATCTATTTATGCTTTGTTTGATTTATATTATTATGAAACGGTTATGTCTGCTAACCGTTTTTCGCTATCTATATGATAGATTTATGATGGCGGCACATGCTCCTAATCCTTTTGCTCGTATACTTGATACGAACAAGCTTAAGGGCGCCGAAAACTTCACAGATTGGGATATGGATCTAAGAATTATTCTTGGGTCCGAACAAATAGAATTTGTGTTGGAAGGTCCGTTGCCACTGGCCATAGCACATGATGCTACACCAGAGGAACATGAGACTCTCCAAAAATGGAGAGATGATAACAAATGTGTCAAATCATACATTCACAGTTCCTTGGCACTGGAGCTTAAGAGGCAATATTTTGGATTGCCCGATGCATATACTATGATGACGCTATTACGAGAATCCTTTATGAACTAAGAATGTGTTGTTGGGTCTCTAAGATCAATCCCAAGATCATTTAAGCATAATATAAGTGTGAATACGCAAAGAAGTTTGCGGAATAACTTACATTACTTGGCTAGGTAGGATGTGTAGACAACAAAAAATTGCCTCATTTGAAGTTGCTCCAAGCTCTCATTTGAATGTATGTTGTGCTCCAAGCTTGGTGAATGAGATTCCAAACTCAAGGGATGTTTCCCTATCACTTTAGAATGACTCTTTATGTGTGCTAGCACTTGGAAAATTTTGCAACAAAACTTCCCTTGTGTTCTTTGTAATTCTCGGCCAAGCCAAGAAGAAGAGAGAGAGTGTGCTTTTGGCGTGAAAGAGATGAAGAAGTTGTTGGACAATTATGACCCATAGCGTCACTATTTGTACAGATCATGGTGTTGTTATACAATTAACTATGTGACAAAGGAGATTGCACTCTTATCATTTGTGATTAGATCACCTAGATGTATAAATGATAGGAGGTCTATGTGATTTGTTCATGGATTGAGAATGATATGAGATAGTATCAATCCACGAAGGATAAATCATTAAATATCCGTAGTCAGAGCATTATCGAGATTGGACATCGATGAATGCGTAAAAGACTAGTATTACACTTGTGCGTGTTGTGAGAGCACAACTGCATAGTTCTCATATATTTGGGTATAAGATACTCATGCAAATGTAATAGGAGGTTGTGTTTCACCGATGGTATGGGAAACAGCTTCGCTCTGGATAAGACCCCCTCAGAATTCCATTGGTAGTATGACTATGTGTATATGGAAATCCGAAATCAGGGTAGGTGTATTTGGTCTTAACCTGAGACTTGCACCGCTAATGCTTGCGACAATCAATTTACTTTGGTTGAGGTCGTCCAGGGCTTTAACAGGTTCTGTGTACACCAATGCTGGGTATATTGAGAATCGTAGTGTATTGGGTGTGATGTCAAGACGGAAGTATCACTCCAGTCATATGGAGTTGATGATCGCGCAGGGAAACAGAACTGGTTCTCTATATAAGGTTGCAACCGTCAGGATAATATGACTTGGTCATGATTATCTGATATTAAAGAGACTAGTTTCTCATAATCCGATATATGATTCGTACGGGGCAGACACTGTACCAGCCCCAGGCCTCGCATGTGATCATCCGATACTGGACAGAAATATGCAATACTACGTATATTATGCCTGATATAGATACTTTATTCCTGTAAGGATATTTCCGGAGAATTAGGTAGGCATGGCGCTTTGCTAGAGGCCAACCTTGTCTTGTAAATCGGTATAAACGTAGTACGAGGTACTTACGTGTTCGGATAGTCCAACGACCAAATTTACTGCCAACATATCCGAGGATCTCATGGGTCACTTCCCAAAGATTCACCGATGACGTATGACTCGCACTTTTAATTAATTTGGGATTAGTAAGATGAGAGAGAAAATTAATCTGGGATTAATTGCGGAGATATTTTATCTGGGATAAAATATCAATTAAAGAGAGAGAACGATTAATTTGGAATTAATCGAGAAATTAATATATTTGTTATATTAAATGAAATTGGATTTCGACGCGAAATTAAAATTAGATTCTAATTCGGACGAACAAATTAATTTAGAATTAATTCGTTAGCGACGTGAATAGTGACTTCGCTAGGCGTAATCATTTAATTGCATCGCAACGGAAAATTCGTTAATTTGGAATTAGCGAACCCGAGCTCGAGATTATTTGCGAGCGCATTCACATTTCGAATTCGAGTGCGGCACGTCGAATCAAGCGTCAAATCGCTAGTCACTTCAAGCGTCAAATCACTTGTCACTTTGAGTGATGTGACTTGACAACTTGATTGACTTGTGTGATGTGAATAGTTGATGTGTGTGGTTGGCATTTAATGCTTTGGTTTTTGGAGGTAAAATTTGGTATTTGTTTTTGGAAAATATATTACCATTTTTTGTAATAAAAACCATTACACATTTTTTATCTCTCTCTCTCCTCCATTCTTCTCTCTTCTCACGCCCATGGTGGGCATTTCTTGCTTCTGTTTTCTGCCCAGAAAACCGAGCAAAGGGAAGCCAAGTGCGATGTTTTTGTGAAAAAAAACATCGAGAGCTAGCACTCCGGGAGACATGCGAAGGTGATATAGAAGTCCACCCATGAGCCGGGAACCATTCGACGAAGCTTGGAGCTTGACGAAGGACCACCATTCACGCCAAACCAGTGAGATTGGACTGTATTTTGCCGAACCAAAGAGGAGCAGAATTTGAAGTTTTGTTACCTCTCGCGTCGCTCAACCGATCGATGTAAGTATTCAGCAACTTCCTTGAATGTATTCACACATGTTCATGCTTGATTTATGATCCTTGGGACCCTAGATAATTACCAACAATGGTATCAGAGCATGGTTAAAAGCATGAAAATTATTTAGGGCTTAAAATTGGGCAAACTTGATTTTGAGCATGATTAATGAAATTTTTATGGATTAGTATGCTTAAATGTGTTTGAATTGAGGATTGATTGGATCAATTTGTTGAAATTGTGTTTGGAACAAATTTCCCCAATTTTTTGGTGTTGGTCGAAAATGTGATGCCCTAAAATGTCTTGGGATTTTTGATTTTTGACAATTGGATGTGTTGGAAATCATTCGGGATGATGATTTAATGTCGATTGTGGAATTAATTGGATTGAATTCGAATCGGACGTAAAATCCCCAAATTGCCGAGAGCATAAAAGCATGATTGGGTTTGATTTTTTGTTAATTTGTGTTGGACACTAATTGATGTTGATGAGCATGATTAATTAGCCTAATTTGTGTTTTGGAAATAATGATTTGGGTGATTAATTATGTAATGCACTTTAGGTAATTAAATTGGGAATTTGGAATTTGGCAATTTAATTGAATTAGGCTAATTTTGGAAATTGGACTTGAAATGTTGTAAATGGGCTTATTGGGCTTTGTTGTACAAAGTTGGGTTAAGGCAAATTGGATTGGATCCAATTGGGCCCAAAACTGCTTCCATAAAGCCCAAATGCGACTTAATGGACCTTTAAAGTTTAATTGGGCCTAATGGGCCAAGATAGATTTCCGGGCTTATGGGGTAAATCCCAGATTTGATTTTGGTTATTCGGTTTGATCCGAGTTGACCAAAATTCCACGCCTTAAGAAATTAATTAAAAGCCCATTGGACTTTAATTAAATTGACGTTGGACGTTAATCGGGCTTTGAGACCCGTTGCGATTAAATTTGGAATTTAAGTCGTAAAAGGTTTATTATTAAAGTGTAACGTTTAATTTGGAATTAAATAAGCGAATTAGAATTAAATCCATATTGAATTGGATTTAATTGTGTAGTTTAATTTAATTCAAGAATTCGTACTTTGAGTACTTATTCGTAAAAACGAGTTTGACTCGAGCAAAATCAAATCGTTGTTTGAACATTGGATGGTCACTAAATATCAGATTAATTAATTAGATTAGATTGATTGATAACATGCTTGTGTGAATACGTGGTTGTGATGCATGAATAATGTATATCGGATGGCTATTAGATGGGTGGGGCAATTTTAGAAATCTTTGTAATAAATTTGATTTATTAAATTGGACCTGTGTGTCCAGCCTTATTACCTCCTCATTCTGTGTATTCTCTTCTCACCTATTCCCCTCAATGTAAATAAGGTTTCTTTAGAAGTGTAGTGTAACGGGTATAAGAAATTTTTGTGCTAGCTGTAGAGAGAAATGGAGAGATTTGATCTAGGATCAATGTGTAAAGTATCCATCCGCATATCATTATTATTCTACATATGCGCTTTATTATGTGTTTAGAATGCATGGTTAAGGGTGTATGATGATGAGACCTTAACAAAGGTAATAAATTGGTTGCCAATTTGCACGCGAAAAACCCTCGCAAAATATTAAGCGTCTTTCCTTCCATTGAGTGATTCTCACTCAAGATCCGAGACTGGCATTGGCTTGTTGGCCAAAGTCAAGGCCTTTGTCCGTCGAGGATGTGTTTGAATCACGAAGGCTTTGTTACATGTCAGTGTCTTGTCCAAGTTGTGGTTTGTTGGACAAAGTCAAGACCACTTCTTGTCCATCGACATTGATTACGAAGCTTTCCATGGTCAATGGGTTGCGCTTAACTGGGATCACTAAGTTTGTTGTGCCAAAGCCAAGGCTTAGTTGGTTCAGAGGAAAAATGTTAGGTAATACATTGGATGTATTGGCATATATAAGATATATGTTTCGGACTTGGATGTCCCCCTACCGGATCTAGGAATTGGATTGGATCTAATTGATCTTAGAGATCTACCTAGTTAATTATCATACAATTTGTTGGCCAAAGTCAAGATTGTGTGATATTTAACGGGATCCTAGCCCACTAGGAAACGCGATTTCCCGAGTACTCGACAGAGGGTTAGAAGCTCGCCGAAAAATAGTGGGAGGCAATAATTGAATTCGCAATATTCGTTTAATTACTTGCCATACGCGCTCAAATAAATATCATTCGTCGTTATATATTAAATGTTAGTTGGACTAATATTTAAATCATTGTTTTAATAAATAGTTGGACTATATATTCAAACTATTCATTTATAGTTGATTTTATTATTGGATTATAGTAATCAATATAATTGATTTAATCTATTAAATTATAGTTTATTAAATAGTTGGACTATTGTAATCATTATAATAAATAGTACCTAAATCATTGATTAAATAGTTGGACTATTAAAATCAAGAAATAATTGAAAGATTTGCATTTAAAACATAATCTTGGGGAAAATGTATTTAAATGGCTTAATTTTAAAATTTGGAATAATTTCAGGATGGTCCTGGAAAAACTAATAAGTTACTTTATTTGATAAGATAACATATTAAGCCTTAAGCCCGGAGATAAGCAAACAATAGAGCATAATCTTTGGAAGATTATGTAATGATAACTTTAGTGCTTAATCCATTAAGCTTGTCGCAGTAGACTCCTTAATTTCTGAATCAGAACTAAGGATTAGATCCTTAAAATATGATAAATAAATTGAAGGATCTTCATAAATCTATACTTAGATTTTAGAAGTACTAATATTGCAATAAATAATTCTTGGAGAATTAATGACTATTCTCAAGGAGATAAAGTCAAAATTTGCAATTAGGCAAGTAGCGCAAAGCGCACCTTACTTTGATATTCTAGAAACCCGAGGCTTGGCCAAAGGCTTCTGGAGTGTTGAAACTGGTAAAGGCAAAGTCATTATAATATTCTGGGAAGATAAAGGACATATCCCAAAATGTCTGCCTAAGTTGTGGCAAACGGGATCGCGGAAGCGTGACTGCCGTTTGGATAAAGCAGACATAAAGGAATTGAAGAACGAGCAAGGCTCTGACTTCAAATATGTTTGTCGTATTCACTACTAGTAATAAAATTGGATTTTAGATATTTAGTGTGATATATATATATATATATATTGATGTTCAGAATCTGCTTTGAGCAGGATACTGACTTCAGTTGAGATTTATCTACGTTTTGGAAACAGGACGAAAGTCGCTGTTTTAACCGTAGATACCTAAGTTTAGGAACTACCCTTCGGGTGTGTACCTAAAATAGGAAACTGTTATAATGTAACTAGTTTGACTAGATACATTATCTTTATATCAGTGTTTGACCCGCTGCGGGTGAACCTTTATATTCTATAACACTAAAGTATTTTATTATATAAAAATGATATTGAGATAAACACATTAGATGTGAATAACAGAATTTATATTTTGAATATAAATAAAATCTCAAAGGTACAATGTGACAAACAAACATCTCAAACTGATTTGATCAAAAGAAACTAATTGTGGCATTGTTGTCTGGGACACAATCAAACAAGACTCGTATATCCACACTTTTGAAGAGTGGGTACTAGGACTAATTTGATTCCAATCAAGTAAAGTATACGAATCTAGTTTATTGGGCAAAGTGCCTAAAACACTATTTACTTGGTAAAAGTGTAAATGCCACTGATCTGTTAGCCCTAATTCATAGTGAAGCAAGTGGGCCAATGTCTAGCTAGGCTAGAGGTGGATATGAATATTACGTGACCTATACGGATGTGGCATCGCGTAATGGTTTTGTGTTTCTTTTGAAGAACACAAATCAGAAACTTTTACAGTTTTCGACACGAAATAGACAAACAGATCGGCTAAAGTATTAAACCGTCACGGTAAGACCGTAATGAAAATACTTGGGCAATAAGTTTCTAATATACTTGAAAGAGTAAAGTATTCTTTCAATGAGGACTCCTCCTGGAACACGTCAGTTTGACGGTGTGTCCTAACCAAGTAATTGAATTTTTTAGACATGATAAGGTTAATCATGAGTCGCTCTGAACTACCATTTCCTTCAACGGATAAGCTTTAAACAGTGCAGAACTTATTTAGAATAAGGTTAAATAATAATCTGTTTGACAGACATCATATTAGATATGAACAGGAAAGAAATCAGGTTTCTCATTCCTCAATATTTGGGTATGTTGGGCATATGTTTGGATGATACCAAACTAAAACCCAAATTGGATAAGTGCCAATTGTAGGTAATCCTAGGGATACCAAAAAATTGTACTTATACAACTCACAAGAGAACAATTAGATTGTTGCTCACCATGCGGGTTTCCTGAGAGGAATACCAATATGCAGTGGTAAGTGGGAGGATAGTAAAACTCGATGAAAATCGGAGTAATACTATTCCAGGCATCGAATCCTACTGGAACACAAATAGTTCATCAATGATGAAACTATTACCATTAATCTTCAAATACACAAGAACTGCGTATGTCGAAGAGAGTCAGAAAACAACCTGGGGTATGGGTTTCTGATCTCACCTCATAAATATGTCAATCTTTAGAGGTATACCAACTGACTACGTATGAGGAAGTGATACAAGGTATCGACTCCCTATTATGGAAAAGTGCCATGAATCCGAAATGGATTCCATGTATATCAACAAGTTTAGATACTAGTTGATATACCGCAAGGCATTGTGCCTATTGGTATTATAAGTCTTCGAGGAAGACATACATGGAAGGCAACATACCAACGTTCTAAGCTAGGCTTGTAGCGAAAAGGTATCGTTATCAATATTGTGTTGATTACGACTCAACCTTTTACTTGTTGCCATGGTAAATCCATTTGGATAATGCTTGTAAACGCTGCATGTTTCAGTTATGAAATATGTCAGCTGAACGGGAAAATCGCTTTCCTGAAAAGGAAACCTTTTGGAGGATGTTTAAAAACTCCTGGCGGTTTTTTCGTACTAAAACTAGCAAACAAGGCTTGCGGGTTATTCGATCCATGTTTGGATTGAAGCAAGCATTAGGTTCTTGGAATTATCATTTTGAGGTAATCATAATGGAGTATGATTTAATTCAAAACGAAAGGATTCTTGTGTATATAAGAGGGTTAGTGGGAGTGCACTGACAATAATGTCCTATAAATAATGATAATAAATGTCATTTCTTGGAAATGATATTCCCATAATAAATAATCGGTGAAAGCTTGGCTTTCGAGAAAACTCTCCGAGAACTCGTACATTGAAAAATATACGCGACCTGGTGTCTCATACGCTTTGAGCATATGGATTCACAATCAGGCCAATCCAAGTGATAGTCACTGGATTGATGTTAAGAACATCCGTTAGTATCTTAGAGATCTATTAGTATCTTAGAGATCTAAAGATGCTGTCTCAGTCTATGGAGAAAGGAGAACTTGAAGTGACTGAGATCACTATTGTAAGTTTCCTAAATAGATAAAGACGACTAAAAGTCGCAAACGGTACTATACAAAGTTTGAATAATGGAACAGTGAGCTGGAAATCTTCCAAGCAAGATACTGTTACCGAATAAACAACAAATGCGGGTTATTGCTACAACTGAGGCGGCAATAGAAGCCTTTTGGGTCGATAACACATCTAATTAGATTAGATATAATTCTGTTAGCAGCTGAGCTAGGCTTGAGCACAGGCTAAAGAATTAACGGTCTCATCAACGATCCAGATACATACTTTGACTATTCATCTGATTCGTTAGGATCATACATCGTGGCGATGTGATGATCGAATAAATTGCATCAGACGATAATCACGCAAATCCACTGATGAAAGTCTTTTCTCAGCAATTTGAGCCAACCGTACGTAGTTCGGGTGTAAGACACTCGAGTGACTGGCTATAGGCCAAGTGGGAGATTGTTGGACAATTATGACCCATAGCGTCACTATTTGTACAGATCATGGTGTTGTTGTACAAATTAACTATGTGACAAATGAGATTGCACTCTTATCATTTGTGATTAGATCACCTAGATGTATAAATGATAGGAGGTCCCTGTGATTTGTTCCTAGATTGAGAATGATATGAGACAGTATCAATCCACGAATGATAAATCATTAAATATCCCTAGTCAGAGCATTATCGAGATTGGACATCGATGAATGCGTAAAAGACTAGTATTACACTTGTGCGCGTTGTGAGAGCACAACGACATAGTTCTCATATATTTGGGTATATGATACTCATGCAAGTGTAATAGGAGGTTGTGTTTCACCGATAGTACAGGAAATAGCTTCGCTCTGGATAAGACCCCCTTGGAATTCCATTGGTAGTATGACTATGTGTCTATCGAAATCCGAAATCAGGGTAGGTGTATTTGGTCTTAACCTGAGACTTGCACCGCTAATGCTTGCGACAATCAATATACTTTGGTTGAGGTCGTCCAGAGCTTTAATAGGTTCTGTGTACGCCAATGCTGGGTATATTGAGAATCGTAGTGTATTGGGTGTGATGTCAAGACGGAAGTATCACTCCAGTCATATGGAGTTGATGATCACGCAGGGATACAGAACTGGTTCTCTATATAGGTTGCAACCTTCGGGATAATATGACTTGGTCATGATTATCCGATATTAAAGAGACTAGTTGCTCATAATCCGATATATGCTTCGTACAGGGCAGACACTGTACCAGCCCCAGGCCTCGCATGTGATCATCCGATACTGGACAGAAATACACAATACTACGTATACTACGCCTGATACAGATCCTTTATTCCTGTAAGGATATTTCCGGAGAATTGTGTAGGGATGGCGCTTTGCTAGAGGCCAACGCCCGAATTAAAATCCAATTTTAATTTTGTTATGAAATCTAATTTCATATAATATATTGAATATATTATTCAATTGATTAATTCTGAATTAATCGTTATCTCTCTTTTAATTGAATTTTATCCTAGATAAATTCTCGCCATAATTAATCCTAGATTAATTTTCTCTCTCTTCTAATTAATCCTAGATTAATTATGTTCGAGTCAGACGTCATCGGTGAATATTCGGGAAGTGACCCATGAGATCCCTGGATATGTTGGTAGTAAATCCGGTTGTCGAACTATCCGAATACGTGCGTACCCGGTATCACGTTTTTATCGATTTATAAGACATGGTTGGCTTCTAGCAAAGTGTCGTGCCTCCCCAATTCTCCAGGAAATATTCTTTAAGGAATATATTATATTTGTCAGGCATAGTATACGTAGTATTGCATATTACGATCCAGTATCGGATGTCTCATGCTAGGCATGGGGCTGGAATAGTGTCTGCCCCGTACGAAGCATATATCGAATCACTAGTAACTAGTCTATTTAATCGGATAATCATGACCTTGTCTTATTATCCCGATGGTTGCAACATATTAGAGTACCAGTTCTGTATCTATGCGTGATCATCATCTCAATATGACTGAAGTGATACTTCCTTCTTGACATCACACCCAATTTAATACGATTCTCAATAAACCCAGAAGAGGCATACACAGAACCTGTTAAAGTCCCGAACGACCAAAATCAAAGCGTATTGATTATCGTAAGTACTAGCGATGCAAGTCTCAAGTTAAGACCAAATACACCTACCCTGATTCGGATACCCATAGACACATATTCATACTACCAATGGGATTCCGATGGGTCTATCCAGAGCGAAGTTGTTTTCGTACCATCGGTAAACACAGCCTCATATCACACTTGCATAAGTATCCAATACTTAAATATATGAGAACTATGCTGTTACGCTTCCATAACACGCACAAGTACAATACCACTATATTCTGCATTATCGATGTCCAGTCTCGATAATACTAGGACTATGGATATTTTAATGATTAAACCTTAATGGATTAACCACAATGTCATTTACAAATAGTGACGCTATGGGTCATAATTGTCCAACAATCTCCCACTTGGCTTATAGCAAGTCACTCAAGTATCTAACACATGAACTATGTACATGTCGGTCAAACTTTTGCTGAGTAATAGCTTTCGTCAGTGGATCTGCAATGTTGTCATCTGTTACGACCTTCTCGATCTTCACATCGCTACGATGTATGATCTCTCGAATCAGATGGAAATGTCGAAGAACATGCTTGGATTGTTGATGAGACCGCAGTTCCTTAGCCTGCGCTATAGCCCCATTATTGTCACAATATAATGGAACGGGCTCAAATGCCAACGGAACTACTCTTAATCCAATTAGAAATTTACGGATCCAAACTGCCTCTTTTGCTGCTTCAGCTGCAACAATAAATTCTGCGTATGTTGTTGAATCGACAACAGTCTCTTGCTTGGAAGATTTCCAGCTTACTGCTCTGTTGTTCAAACAAAATATGTACCCTAATTATGACTTACAATCGTCTTTATCGGTTTGGAAACTTGCATCGGTAAACCCAATTACCTCAAGTTCTCTATCTCCATAGATTAAAAAAGCATCATTAGTTCGTCTAAGATACTTAAGGATATTCTTAACCGCCATCCAGTGACCATCACCTGGATTGGCCTAATAGTGACTATACATGCTCAAAACATACGAGACATCAGGTCACGTACATATCATGGCATACATGATTGATTCGACTACCGAGGCGAACAACATCCGACTTATGTTGTCTCTCTCATCTTGAGTTTTAGGACACATGTCCTTAGATAGAGTGACGCCATGTGACACTGACAACAATCCCCTCTTAGATTGATCCATGTTGAATCTCTTCAACACTTTATCAATATATGTGCTCTGGGAGAGTCCAAACAGCTTTCTAGATCTATCCCGATAGATCTTTATTTCTAGAATAAAGGCTGCTTCTCTCAGATACTTTATGGAGAATTTTAATGAAAGCCGAGCTTTCACCAATTGTAGCATGGGAATGTCATTACCAATAAGTAATACATCATCAACGTAAAGGAAATGAATGTTAGTTCGCTCCCACTAACCTTCTTATATACACAAGGATCATCCTCGTTTTGAACGAAATCATATTCTTTTATGATCTCATCAAAACATTGGTTCTAAGAACGCGATGCTTGCTTCAATCCATAAATGGATCGATTTAACTTGCAAACCTTGTTTGCATGTTCTGGTATGACAAAACTGTCAGGCTGTTGCATATAAACATCCTCCAAAAGGTTTCCGTTAAGAAAAATGATTTTGACGTCCATCTGCCATATTTCATAATCGAAATATGCAGCAATAGCAAGCATTATCCGAATGGATTTAATCATGGCAACATGTGAAAAAGTTTCGTCATAATCAACACCATGTCGTTGATGATACCCTTTTGCTATAAGCCTAGCTTTGTACGTTTTTATGTTGCCATCCATGTCGGTCTTCTTCTTGAAGACCTATTTGCAACCAATAGGCTTTACGCCTTTTGGTGCATCAACCAGTGTCCAAACTTGGTTGGTGTACTGGAATCCATTTTGGACTTCATGGCTTCTTTCCATAAAGCGAAGTTGATATCTTGTATCACTTCCTCATACGTAGCCGGCTCGTTGTCCTCAATAAGATTAATATCCACATGAGGTGAGATTAGAAACCCATGCCTCTCAGGTTGTTTTCTGACTTTCTCTGATCTACGCGGTTCTTGTGTATTCGAAGATTATGGTATAGTCTCATCCTTGATGAACTGTTCATGTTCCGTTAAGGATTCTGTGCCAGGAACAGTATCACTCCGATTTTCATCGAGTTCTACTTTCCTCCCACTCACCACTGCTTTTAGGAATTCCCTCTCAAGGAAAACCACATGTAGAGCAACAAATACTTTGTTCTCTTGTGGGTTGTAGAAGTAATATCTTTTGGTTTTCATAGGATAACCTACAAATAGAAACTTATCCAATTTGGGTTCTAGTTTAGTACCTTCCAAACGTTTAACGTATATCCAGCATCCCCTACTCTTCAGGAATGAGAAACCCGATTTCTTTCCTGTCCATATCTCATATGGAGTCTGTTGAACAGACTTTGACGGAACCTTATTCAAAATAAGTATTGCACTGTTCAATGCATATCCCCAGAAGGAAATAAGTAGCTCAGTGCGACTCATCATCGACCTTACCATGTCCAACAAAGTTCGGTTTCTCCATTCGGACACATCGTTTAATTGAGGTTTTCCGGTATGAGTCCATTGTGAAAGAATACCATACTCTTTCAAGTAATCGAGAAACTCATTGCTTAAGTATTCTCCACAACGGTCTGACCGTAATATTTTAATACTTTTTCCGGTCTATTTTTCTACTTCGTGTCGAAACTCCTTGAGTTTCTCAAAGGTTCCGACTTGTGTCTCATAAGATACACATAACCATAACGCGATGCATCATCCGTAAAGGTTATGAAGTATTCATATCCACCTCTAGCCTGGCTAGACATGGGCCCACAAACGTCACTATAAATGAGAGCTAACAGTTAGGTGGCACGTGCACCTTTACCACTAAAAGGTGTCTTAGGCATTTTGCCTAATAAACAAGATTCACAGACGTCATATGAATTTGGATCAAATTCGTCCAAGTACCCACTCTTCGAAAGTGTGGATATACTAGTCTTGTTAATGTGTCCCAGACGACGATTCCACATATAAGTTTCATCTTTGTTACTTAATATAAGCCTTTTATTTGTTACATTATATGTTTGAGATTGATTTATATTCAAAATATAAAGACCATTATATACATCAGCACTGCATATCTCCATATCATTTTTATACATAAAACACCCAGTGTTTCTAAATAAAAAAGTACACCCACATTGGGCTAATAAAGATATAAATATAATATTCCTAGTCAAACTAGGTACATAATAATAGCCTGAAAGTTTTAGTACATGCCCCGAGGGCAGTTCCAAAATATAAGCCCTAACGGCCAAAACGGCGACTCGAGTCCCATTTCCAAGGCGTAGATCAATCTCCCCTGAGGCGAGTCTCCTGCTAATCTATAGATCCTGCACATCAGTACATATATGAGTACCACAACCAGAATCAAAAATCCAATTTTTAAAACTACAAGTAGACATGTTTATTTCTATAATAAACATATATGAAGCCGGTGTCTTGCCCACTTTAATTTCCTTCATGTGCGCCTTGTACTCACGGCAGTCACGCTTCCAATGACCCCTTTTTCCACACTGGAGGCATACATCTTGGGATTTGTCCTTTGTCTTCCCAGAAGACTTTGACGATTTGGCCTTGCCATTCTTCTTCTTCTTCTTCTTCTTTACACCTCCAGTCCCCTTTGGCCAAGCCCTCGGAGACTGCGATGTTGAAGCGAAGTCACACTTTTTGTCCTTTAGGAACTCTTTTTCTACTTCACGCATGACCGACGTAAACACACACGTATAACGCAAACATACGTATCGTTCAAGTAGTATAAAAATATCGATCCCACGAGGACTTAATTCCTACTGTTGTTATTAAATGTTGAATCTATTTATTTACAGGTATCTAATTATAGGGAGAAGGGAATTGATTGCTTTTGGTTGGTTGAATGTGGTTTTGCAAAATAAAATAAAAACAGACTCAAAAGAAAATACTAAGGAAAATAAAAGAAAAGACTCAAAGATCTAGGGTCGTGACTCCACACAATATTATTATAAAGATGAATTTATTCTCTTATCTATGTGTAATAAATCAATTTGCTAACTTGGAACACGAAAATATGCAAAAGCCTCTGTCGATGGTCAGACGCAAATACCCAGTATAACCCAATTGAACCATATGTCTATGTCAACCGAATTACCTGGATTCATTAAGATTAAGTTCCAATTGTGGCTACCCCCGCCCGACATGTATATGTCTATCCTGTAAGGAAATCTATTAAAGGGTTATCTATCCTCAAGGAAGATCGTGGGCTATTGAATCTAAGGTTGAAACCTAAAATCCCTATGTCTAGTTCATTTTAAGTTTACCACATCAATCTTATTGGTGATCAGACAACAAGAAGCATTAAGCTTAAGACTCAATAAACACACTAAAGAACTACCCATAAAAAGAAAATCAATTATTAAGTGTGGATATTGTGTTTCATCATTTCCCTAGAATAAAAATAAAATATCGGGGTTGAGGATCCACTTTTACTATTTATAATTTAGACATCTCCCTTATTATAATATAAAAATTAATCGTGATATTACCGACCAGCCATAAAGGCGGTATCCTCATTAAATTAGATTTTAATTAAGTCCGACCAGCCATAAAGGCAATATTGTTATTTTTCCATAAACCAGCCATATAGGCGGTAATTATCTGTCACATAAAGACCGGCCATATAGGCGGTGCCACTTTATGTCAAATAAATAAAACCAGTCATTAAGGCGGTAATCTTTTTAATTTGAATTATAATTTCTATATTATAATTAAGGGAGATTAATCTAAATGAAAATAATAAAAGCTTCACCCTTCCCCAGTGGAAAATTAACTACAAAACATAAAAGAAAGGAGAAGAAGAAGAACTACTATTATTACTACTGAAAATCAAAATACATAAATTAAATATTATTTATATTTACAAAAACTAGATGTAATCCTCTAAAAATAGGGAAAAGCTCCAAAGGAAAGCACAAGAGAAATGAATGCTGAAGGCCTCAATTTATAGGCAAATTCTGCGTCTGGCGTCGCGACGCCAACTTCCTTCTTGCGTCACGATGCTGGCTCTGTTGACTTGGTCCATGTGGCTTGACTTGTTTACTATTGACGCGTATTTCGTCGGCCCAATAGGATTTCGACATGTGGCACTCGGTAAGATTCGGTCCAATGGAATTTTGACACGTGGCAGAAGTTGATTCATCGATGATTCGGTCCATTCAGAAGGTAACACGTGTCACGCGAAGTGTCGGCACCATAGAATCACGACAAGTGTCCAGGCGCATTTTAGCATGATCGATTCTGATGATGACACGTGTCACGACGCACGTTAGCATGATCGGCGTAAGTTAGCATCCGGTGTATTTTAGAAAATCTATTCTGACTGGTCCACGTGTCCGGCACAAGTTAGCAGGCGGCGCACGTTAGACATCGCGACGCCAAAGGCTTGCGCGTCGCGACGCAGCCAAATTACAAAAATGTCGTTTTCGTCATTTTTCACTATTTTGGCCCCAAATTGCTTCCAATGCTTTCCAAACTTTATTTATCTGCAAAATAACAATAAAACATATCAAAACATTCACAAAACCCAAGAAACTATACAAAATATTAGGTTAAATTAGTGGGAAATAATGATCTAATTACCACTCATCAGCGCAGCATTGACATTTACTCTCCAAGAGTATGGTATTGGTTCACCATATTGTAGTTCATGATGAACCCATTCCAGCTGTCAGGAAGAGACTATAAGATCAAATCTATAGAAGTCTCAGCCTCCAAGACTATGCCCAGCTGTCCCAGCTGTTCGATGTCAGCAATCATCTGCGACACATGTTGCTCGATAGATATACCTTCTGACATGTGTGAGCGTGAAAGAGCTTCTTCTACAACTCGTACTTCTACAATCTAAGATTATATCGATGGTGATCATATAATTTCTCCATCATTTCATAGGGATCCAATCCCTTGTTTTGACGATGGAATTGTGGAGTCATTGCAGCAAGCATAACAGATTGAGCAGTTGAGTTGTCATCGCTATGAGTCTTTCAAAGCTCAAGCTCAACTATCTGCTCAGGTTCGGGCTTAGGCCCAAGAGGTTTTCCTATAGTGTAGAGCAACTTCTCGGATCCTAGGACAATCCTGAGATTCATTTCCCAGTCTGGAAAGTTTGCGCCATTAAAGACATTTTCACCCATGACGATGTCTCTAACGCTGTTCTTTCATGTCATCTTAATTGCATTAATCAAACTATTCAATTAACGATATATGGGTACAGTCCAACTGTTACAAGAAAAATAATAAAATATTAGTCCAACTAATAAATATATAAAATGATGAAATAATTTGAAAGCGCGTAATGCCGAGTATTTGAACGAAATTGCAAATTCAATACTGGCATCCCACTATTTTTCGGCGAGCCTCTAACCCTTTGTTGAGTACTCGGGAAACCTAGTCTCCTAGTGGGCTAGGATCCCGTTAAATAACAAACAATCTTGAATTTGGCCAACAAGCTGTATGATATTTAACTAGGTAGATCTCTAAGATCAATTGGATCTCATCCAATTCCTAGATCCGGTAGGTGGACCTCCAAGTCCGAAACAATATATATGCCAATATAGCCAATATATCCAATATATTTTCCTAACCTTTTCCTATGAATCAACTAAGCCTTGGCTTTGGCTCAACAAGCTTAATGATTCCAGTTAAACGGGACCCATTGACTTTGGAAAGCTTCGTAATCCATGTCGATGAACAAAAAGTGATCTTGACTTTGGCCAACAAATCACAACTTGCCCAAGACATGCGATATGGAACAAAGCTTTCATGATTCAAACACATCCGCGATGGAAAAAGGCCTTGACTTTGGCCAACAAACTGTAAGGGATATGCCTTATACCCAACTTGTGGATAGGCTATATGTACATGTATTTGTAATATTTTCATTAATTAATAAAATGACAATCTTTATTATACATGTCTTACATAACTTATATGAATCATCAACACTGTAATAAAGCCCTTGGAGTAATAAGACGATGGCTTCCACGTCTTATGAGAATCATTACTCTTAAATGTTCCTAGTCATAGTTTTATGAATAATATGTGCGTTCACAAAGCGAAGAGACTAGCATGATGATATGATCCGCCTTTTAGTGGTGTAGCCGATCTTATAGACTACTAGTAGAGATCCGTCCGCTTGGTGTATCACATGGATGCATGAGTTTCTCATGTCCATCGAACTGACCGTCGAAATTTTTCATATGGAGTGTTTATCTCACGTGTCTGTGAGAACTTTCATATATCGATTACATAACTAGTCCTTAGACTTGAGGTCTTTATAATCTTATGTGTGGATCAAATAACTTTGACATTCTCCTTCCCCGGTTCAAAAGATCCGGTCATAAAGGTATGATTGGGTCATTTGTTGAAACACATGAAGTTTGTAAAGATACAACAGAGAATTGCCACTCTCTCAGTTAATATTTTCTTATAAGAGTAGTATTCTAGTTTGTCGGTTGATATGTGTGATCAGTGCTTGAGACTGTGGCCACAACGGAAGAATCATGTGAGATTCTTGGGTTAGCACGATTCATGACACTATCACCATCATACCTTTGACCATATGAGTAGACAGTTTCCATACCATAGGTCAATAGGTGGGGATACAGTGAGGCGAGAGACCGTATCATATGTAAATCACATACATAATGGGTATATATATATTTCCTTCTCATTAGGGAGCCTTGGCATGTTGCTAGATGTCAACCTTGGTCATTGAAATCGAACGACCATCTGATCGGAGGATAATTTATATTCGATTAAATTATCACGATTCATTTCATGTCCAACTTGAGGGGAACCCAAAAGGTCACACACAACAAAGTCGAAATCAATGGTTAACAGTGCACAATACATATTTAACAGCATATATGATTGCTGTAGGAATTGTTCATAAATGGTTCAATGTGTTTAATTATAGAATAGATCATTTATGAGGTTCCATAGTGGCTTAGGGATTGGTGAATGACGATTGGGGCATTTTGGGAATTGGAATAAAAAAATAAAATTTTTTTTGTTACTTTTGTTATTTGTTTTGAATTCCAATTCAACCCAAACTCTTATTAGGGTTTTATAATCTCATTAAACAAATAAATTAATATCCAGTGGCTAAGATTAAATTAGCTTTTATCCCACATTGGATTCTTAATTAATTTTTTTTTTCTTTGGAGCACTATATAAACGCAAAGAATTCTTCACAAATTTTACACCAAACCTTTAATAGCTTGGGTTTATATAAGTGAGAAACTCTAAAGTTTAAGAGTAAGCCACTGATTTTGAGGATCCTTAAGTCTAATTGACTAGAGGAACCTCGATTTTAAATTTTTGAGGTATTTGCCTAGGTTGGCACCAAGGGCAAAATACCCGTGCACTCAAGGCGTGGTCTTGCCGTTGAGTTTTGGCTTTGGTGTGTGCATCTTTGGAGGCCACACACTTGGGTGGCTCTTTGGAAAGTGGAAAAGCTTGCTGAGTTCGAGAAAAGCTTGTAGATTGGAGGGAGGACATGAGGAGTCTATGGTTCAAGTAAGTCTTTTTCTTTCTTTATTTTAATTAGAGTTCTTATGATAGTTAGCATGTTTAGGTTTATGTCTTTGCATGTTTTATGAGTTTTTATTGCTTAGAAATGTATTAACATGTCTAGGCTTGTAGAATAATCAAAACAAATGGGTCTTGGACAAAGGGAAAGCGGCATATTAACTGTAATTTTTATTTTTTTCGCTGTGCACTCGCGGCCGCTTCCCAATAGTGGCATCAGCGCGTCATTTTTTTATTAGTTCTCACTCATTTGAACTCGAAATTGGTTGTTTAAAAGCTCGTTGGAAAGCTAAGACCTTGAACTTAATTTTAGGCACAAGTTTTGCATGATTTGGTTAAGATTTGAATTGTGAAATTACATTTAAAGTTCATGCGTCTGCAGAACAATGTGAATAGTAATTGTATTTGAATAAAATAAAATGCAATATCATAATTAAATATTAATCAAAGTTATTTAATGCCTAAAATAATTCCAACATATTAAAACTCATATGCTTGATGATTCTATATATGATTAGAATTGGCATGATTATTTTAGGGTGCAAGCATCTAGAGACTTTCTAAGAAATAGAGAGTGTATTGTTCATCCCTTAGCTAAGTAATTATTCCGTGATAAACTTAGAGATTTATTACCTTTAAGGCTAATAAAACCAAATCACTTATTTATAATAAAAGACATTATAAAAGATACAAGTGGGGTGGGACCAAGGCGTTAATAAAACTTTCCAAATTAAAGTTAATTTAACCAAAGGTATTACTAGAGTTAGATAATGATTGGTGTCTTCCTTCACTCACTACCTTTTTATAGCCAAAAGGAAAAGTTGTTGTAAAGACATCTAGATAATCATTTACTCAAAGCTTACCTTAAAGCATATTTAAAGTGTTGGACTAATTTGGAGGATCTATTGTTTATTCCTGTCACCAAGGTGATAAGAGCCTAAGAGGTAAGGCTATTTAAGAGAGCTCACTCCACCCTTCATCTGGGGAATTTTCAATGGAGGAATCCATTTGACAGTTATTCACTTAAACTTGCTAAAATCCTCAATAATAATTTAAGTATAAAATTTGCCTCCCATTGTAAAGTATAGACCCAATGGCTTAAACCGTATTGGCAGGACTAGGCTTTACCAGACTAACCAATACCAATTTGTACCTAAATCGTACTATTGACAATGGTTTAGTGGCAAAGATTGGGTGTCCACTAGGACTAGCATAAGCCATGATATGTTTGATTGCCCAACCCAATGATCAAGGAATTGTGATTTATATCATAAATTGGTTGGGAACCTACCTAATTATCATATTTTATAACGACCAGCCCTAGTCAAAGTTATGAAATGATGATAATGGGATCATTGCTCACAAGAAATCTATCATATTGGGGTTGATGTGATTGCTTAAAATTTTAAAACAATTGAGTGGGAGCAACTTCATAATATTAAAAGCCCATGTTATTATGAAAAATTAATGAAAACATATTCCTAATTTTAATATTTTCTCTTAACAGGTGGGTTAAAATATTTCACAAACATTCAAATGGAAAACAGTATCACTTCGTCCATCATTGATGAGCATAAGCTCAAAGGGGAAAACTACAATGACTGGTTTAGAAACCTTAAAATTGTCTTACGACAAGAAAAGATTTTCTATGTTCTTGAAGACCATTTCCCCCAGAACCTGTAGAAGATGCTGACCAAGATATATTGATGCTTGGAAGAAACACGTCGATGATGATGAGCAAACAGTTTGCATAATGCTTGGCTCTCTGTCGGAAGAACTTCAAAAAGCTCACGAAGGTATGGATGCTCAAACCATCATCTTTCACTTGAAGGAGTTGTATGCAACTTTCATTCATACCGTGAGATTCCAAGTGTCATGTGACTTATTCTAAATAAGGTATAAGGAATGATCTTTTAGTGGACATGTGCTTAAGATGATTGGCCACATTGAAAAATTGGCCAACCTCGGGTTCATCATGGATCATGAGATATGTCAGGATCTAATTCTTCAGTCCTTAACAAAAAAAAATTCTCTAACTTTATTATGCAGTTTATCTGTCTGCTAAAGAAGCTACTTTAGCCGAATTGCACAATCTGATAAAGTAATCAGAGAAGGACTTGAAACCGGAGCTTAAAACCTCCGTCATGCTTACGGGTATGGACCTGAAGCCACGAGGCCCAAAGAAAAATAAGGGCAAGGCCAAGGCTCCAGATCACCTAAAGCCCAATGGTAAGATGGAGTAGAAAAGAAGAAATGGGAAATGTTTCTTTTGTGGAAAGAAGGGTCATTGGAAGAAAGACTACAGATCCTTAAAAGCCAAGGAAGCTAGGGAAGCCCAAGAGGCCAAGAAGCCCAATGCTTCAGGTATGTTGTATATGATTGAACTATATTCTCAAAACTCTGAACCTTCTACTTGGGTGCTTGACACTAGTTGTGAGACTCACTTGTGTAACAATGTGAAGGGCCTGAGAAACAATAGGAGACTCCTTTATGGGGAGGTTGACTTACGCATGTGTAATGGAGCAAAACTGGCTGCATTGTATGTGGGGACTTATTCATTAGTTTTGCCAAATGATTTAGTTTTAGACTTAGAAGATTGTGTTTATGTACCTCTTCTCTAGTAAAGAACATCATTTCAATTTCTTCTTTATGTAATAAAGGCTTTTCATGTCTAATAAGTTGTAATGAATGTTATATTTATTTAATGAAATAAAATATGGACATGATATTTGAATAATGGTATCTATGTCTTACAAACTAACAAAGAATGTTCTAACCTCTAATGTATACAACATTAACTTGAATAATCTCAATGAATCACTTCTATTGCACAGTCGTTTCGGTCATATCAATGAAATAAGATTAACTAAGCTACATAAGGATCGGTATTTTAGACCCTTCAAATATGAATCTTATGGAACTTGTGAGTCTTGTTTACTTGGTAAAATGACCAAATTACCCTTCAAAGGTAAATGACAGCGTGCAGCGGAGACATTAGAACTCATACACTCTGATGTATGCGGACCAATGCCAGTCACCGCTAGAGGTTGATTCTCCTACTTCATTACCTTTATCGATGATCACTCGCGATATGGGTATGTGTACCTTATGCGGTACAAATCCGAAGCCTTTGAGAAATTCAAAGACATCAAAGCTGAAGTATAAAAATAGCTTAATAAAAGTATTAAGTCACTAAGGTCTGACCGATGCGGTGAATAATTAATCAACGAATTTCAAGGTTACTTGAGAGAAAATAACATTGTTTCCCAGTGGACTCCTCCAGGAACTCCACTACATAATGGGGTCTCCGAAAGGAGAAATCAGACATTATTAGATATGGACCGATCAATGATTCCAGGCACGGATCTACCTCTTTCTTTTTGGGGTCTTGCTTTAGAAACTGCAACAATACTACTAAATTATGTTCCTTCCAAGACTGTTAGTCAAACACCATATGAGTTATGGTCTGGGAAACGTCCTAGTCTTAGTTATCTAAGATTTCGGGGATGTGACACATATGTCAAGCTCACACAAACTAACAAATTGGATGATAGGGCAGTTAGTTAATGTAAGTTTGTAGGATATGTCTTGAACTCAAGAGCATACGTGTTCTACGTCCCAAATGAACAAAGAACATTTGTCTCACAAAATGCTAAATTTCTAGAGAATGAATTCTTTCTCAAGAAATATAGTGGGAGTAGACTGACCTCGATGAGGTACGAGAAGAACAAACTAACAAATAATTAAACCTCAGGCCCCTGAAAAAAGGCAGTGACAAACACACACAAGGTTATGAACTCAGAAGGTCTGGTAGGGAAAGACATGAGCCTGAAAGATATGGTTCCATATTGATGAGGAACATGATCAGGTCATTGATAATAACGATCCCACCAGTTATGACGAAGAAATGCATGACATTGATTCAATCAAGTGGCTTGAGGCCATGAAATCTGAAATAGACTCTATGTATCAGAATCAAGCCTGGGACTTGGTAGATGCACCTGAAGGGATAAAACCCATAGGCTGCAAGTGGATTTACAAGCGTAAAACTGATGCAGAAGGCAACATCCAAACCTATAAGTCTAGGTTGGTGGCGAAAGGTTATAGACAAATCCAAGGAATTGACTATGAGGAAACCTTCTCGCCTATTGTAATGATAAAGTCCATTCAAATTTTACTGGCACTAGCTGCACACTTTGATTATGAGATTTGGCAGATGGATGTCAAAACAATTTTTCTTAATGGGAACCTCATAGAGGAAGTCTATATGACACAACCTGAGGGGTTTGAATCTAAAGATGATCATAATAAAGTAAGCAAGCTTAAATGATCCATTTATGGACTCAAGCAAGCCTCCAGAAGTTGGAATATACGATTTGAAGAGACAATCAAAGAATTTGACTTCATCAAAAATGTAGATGAGCATTGTGTTTACAAGAAAAGTAGTAGAAGTGTTATGTATTTCTTGTATTATATGTCGATGACATATTAATCATCGGGAATGATATTCCCATGATGCAAGCCACCAAACAATGGTTATCTCAGAATTTCTCCATGAAAGATTTGGAAGAAGTAGCCTACATCCTCGGCATTAAGATATACCGTGATAGATCTAATAGGTTGTTAGGACTTTCTCAATCTACGTACATAGATAAAGTTCTGAAAAGATTCAAAATGGAAGATTCCAAAAGAGGTAATTTACCTACTTGTCATGGAATCAATTTATCTAAGGAGCAATGTCCACATACTCATTCAGATAGAGAGCGTATGAGTATGATCCCTTATCCTTCAGCAATAGGATCAATCATGTATTCCATGCTATGTACAAGACCTGATGTCTTTTATGCTCTTAGCATAACGAGCAAGTATCAGGCAAATCCTGGTAAGCAACACTGGGCAGCTGTCAAAACAATCCTCAAGTATCTAAGAAGAACGAAGGATGTGTTTTTGATATACGAAGACTGTTCTGAGAGGAAAGTCATTGGTTACTGTGATGCGAGCTTTCAGACTGATAGGGATGACAGCAGATCGCAAATAGGATATCTGTTTACTTTGAATAGCTATATTGTCAGTTGAAAATCTCAAAGTAGTCAACTACAGCGGACTCCACCACTGAAGCCGAGTATATTACAGCATCTGAGGCAGCTAAAGAAGCAGTCTGGATAAAGAAGTTCATCATGGAGCTGGAAGTACTTCCCGCGATAAAGAATGGCATCACGATGTACTGTGACAACATATGCGCCATTGCTAAATCAAAAGAACCAAGGTCCCACCAGAAATCCAAGCATGTACTCAGGCGATTTCATCTCATCAGGGAGATTGAGAGAAATGAAGTTATTATAGAGAAAATACCCACAGAAGATAATCTTGCAGATTCTTTGATTAAAGGGCAGACTCAACAAAAGCATGATAGGCACACCCCAGAGTATGGTGTCCAGATTCATACTAGTTTGCTATAGTGCAAGTGGGAGATTGTTAGGGATATGCCCTATACCCAACTTATGGATGGGCTATATGTACATGTATTTGTATTATTTTCATTAATTAATAAAATGAAAATATTTATTATACGTGTCTTACATAACTTATATGAATCATCAACATTGTAATAAAGCTCTTGGAGTAATAAGACAATGGCTTCCATGCCTTATGAGAATCATTACTCTTATATATTCATAGTCATAGTTTTGTGAATAATCTAGGCGTTCACAAAGCGGAGAGACTAGCATGATGATATGATCCGCCCTTAAGTGGAGTAGCCGATCTCATAGGCTACTAACAGAGGTTCGTCTGCTTGGTGTATCACATGGATACATGAGTTTGTCGTGTCCATCGAACTGACCACCGAAATTTTTCATATGGAGTGTTTATCCCATGTGTCTGTGAGAACTTTCATGTATCGATTATATGACTAGTCCTTACACTTGAGGTCTTACTTTATCTTATCTGTGGATCAAATAACTTTGACATTCTCCTTCCCCGGTTCAAAAGATCCGATCATAAGGGTATGATTGGGTCATTTGTTGAAACACATGAAGTTTTTAAAGATACAACAGAGAATCGCCACTCTCTCGGATAATATTTTCTTATAAGAGTAGTTTTTGCAGTTCGCGGGTTGATATGTGTGATCAGTGCTTGAGACTGTGGCCGCAACGGAAGAATCATGTGAGATTCTTGGGTTAGCACGATTCATGACACTATCAACATCATACCTTTGACCATATGGGTAGACAGTTTCCGTACCCTAGGTCAATAGGTGGGGATACAGTGAGGCGAGAGACCGTATCATATGTAAATCACATACAAAATGGGTATATATATATTTCCTTCTCATTTGGGGGCCTTGGCATTTTGCTAGATGTCAACCTTGGTCATTGAAATCGAATGACCATCTGATCGGAGGATAATTTATGTTCGATTAAATTATCACGATTCATTTCATGTCCAACTTGAGGAGAACCCAAAAGGTCACACACAACAAAGTCGAAATCAAAGGTTAACAGTGCACAATACATATTTAACATCATATATGATTGTTGTAGGAATTATTCATAAATGGTTCAATTTGTTTAATTATTGAACATATCATTTATGAGGTTCCATAGTGGCTTAGGGATTGGTGAATGACGATTGGGGTACTTTGGGAATTGGAATTAAAAAATAAAATAATTTTTTTTTGTTATTTGCTTTGAATTCCAATTCGGCCCAAACTCTTGTTAGGGTTTTATAATCTCATTAAACCACTAAATTAAGATCCAATGGCTAAGATTAAATTAGCTTTTATCCCACATTGGATTCTTAATTAATTTTGTTGTCTTTGGAGCACTATATAAACGCAAAGAATTCTTCACAAATTTTGCACCAAACCTTTCATAACTTGGGTTTATATAAGTGAGCAACTCTAAAGTTTAAGAGTAAGCCACTGATTTTAAGGATCCTTAAGTTTAATTGACTAGAGGAACCTCGACTTAAAAGTTTTGAGGTATTTGCCTAGGCTAGCACCAATGGCAAAATACCTGTGCACTCAAGGCGTAGTCTTGCCGTTGAGTTTTGACTTTGGTGTGTGCATCTTTGGAGGCCACACACTTGGGTGGCTCTTTGGAATGTGGAAGAGCTTGCTGAGTTCGAGAAAAGCTTGTAGATTTGAGGGAGGAGTGGAGGAGTCTACGGTTCAAGTAAGTTTTTTTCTTTCTTTATGTTAATTAAAGTTCTTATGATAGTTAGCATGTTTAGGTTTATGTTCTTTGCATGTTTTATGAGTTTTTATGCTTAGAATATATATTAACATGCCTATGCTTGTAGAATAATCAAAACAAATGGGTCTTGGGCAAAGGAAAATCGGCATTATAAATTGTAATTTTTATTTTTTTCGATGTGCACTCGCGGCCGCTTCCCAACATAAACCAATGCCAATCTTGGATCTTGAGAATGAATCACTCAATGGAAGGAAATCGCTTAATATTTGTTGAGGGTTTTTCGCGTAATTGGCAACCAATTAATTATCTTTGATTAGGTCTCATCATACACCCTTAAACATGCATTCTAAAAGCATACTAAGGCGCGATAAGTAAAATAATAATGATATACAGATGGATATCTCATAAATTGTTCCTAGAACAAATCACTCCCTTTCCTCTCCTCAGCTAGCACTATTCTAACTTCTACCCAATTACATAATACATTAGAGAAACCTCATTTCCTCTCCCCAGCTAGCACTATTCTAACTTCTACCCAATTACATAATACATTAGAGAAACCTCATTTACATTGAGGGGAATTGGTGAGAAGAAAATCACAAAGAGTTGAGAGATAAAGGCTCGAAACGCAGGTCTAATTTAATAAATTCTAAATTTATTACAACATTTCCAAAATTGCCCTAACCCTCCTAATATTCATCCGATATATATTATTCATACAATACATTCATGTATTCACACAAAGCATGTTAGTCAATCAATCTAATCCAATTAAGAAATCTTTGAATTAAGTGATCATCCAATGTTCAAACAACGATTTGATTTGCACGAGTCCAACTCGTTTAAGAATAAGTACTCAAAGTGCGTATTCTTGAATTATATCGAACTATAATTTTAAATCCAATTTAATTTGTATTCAATACTAATTCTATATTTAATTCCAAATTAAATAATTACACTTATTAATGTGTCTTTACGACTTAGATTCTAAATCTAATCTTAATGGGTCTCAAAGCCCAATTAACATCCAATGTCTATTTAATTAAAGTCCAATGGGCTTTCAATTAATTTCTTAAGGCATGGGCTTTGGCCAATATGGGTCAAACCCAAATGCCAAGGCCCAAAAAAGGAGTAACCCTAGTTGCCAAAAAACTAATTTCGGCCCATTAGGCCCAATTAAATTTAAAAGGCCCATTTATTATATTTGGACTTAATGGAATGGTTTTAGGCCCAATTTGGATCCAATCCAATTATCCTAAATCAACCTGGCCCAACCAAGCCCATTAGGCCCAAATATAACAATTTTAGCCCAATTCCAAATTAAGTATAATTAATTAAATTCTAATATTCCAAATATCACAATTTATTTAATTAAAGTGTATAGTCATAATTAATTATTCAAATTAACATTTCCAAAATACCAATTTACATAATTAATCATGCTTAAATATATTCAATACATGTCCAACATTATTGAAGCAAAATCAACCTCATTGCATGCTCTACATGTCACTGTAATTCTGGGATTTTTTTATATCAATTTTGATTTCAATCCAATTAAATCACATATCAATATATCTAAGCATTTTAAACACATCCAATGGTCTTAAAAAATCAAAATCACCATGACATAAAGGGTTTCTAACTCTCGGCTAAGGTAAGCAAATATAGGAAAAATTAATCCAATTTATTTTCTCAAATATTAAGATGCATAAATCTAATTTAACATCATCCAAGCTTATCCAAACCATCAATTTGAAGATATCATGCTCAAATCACAAAATCCCCAAAATCAAGATTATAAACCCTAATCAATTTCATGCTTAAATAGGATCTGATACCATTGTTGGGTCTCTAAGATCAATCCCAAGATCATTTAAGCATAATAGAAGTGTGAATACGCAAAGAATTTTGCGGAATAACTTACATTGCTTGGATAGGTAGGATGTGTAGACAATAACCGAACTAAGTAGCTCCCTCCTCCAAGGCCGCTATTCCGTAAGGAATAGAATAAGGCCTTTACCAAACTGTAGCTCGTAGCTCCTTGCTCCTTGCTCCTTGCTCCTTCTTCCAACTTCCAAGGCCGCAATTCCACTTCCGAAAGGAAGGGGAATTGAATAAGGCCTTTACCAAACAAATAAGGCCGCGATTCCGATAGGAATTGAATAAGGCCTTTACCAAAAAAATAAGGCCGCGATTCCACTTCCGAAAAGAAGGGGAATTGAATAAAGCCTTTACCCCTAGAAAGCACAACCTTCCCACACCTTATCTTGGGTATGGAGCCAGCGTCGGTCAAGTATAGCGTGTGTCTACAAATAGTCTTTTTAGGGGGCCACCACCTCCCGTCCTATTTGCTTTCACGATCTCAGACTCGGACATAGTGTGAGTAGACAATTAAGAACAACAGATAGATCACTTAACGTGTCTATCCCACGGTAACAGTTCCGGAGCGGATAGACAACTTCACATGTCTATCCCACGGTAAAAATTCCATTCCGCTCATGGGGTTCTCGCGTCGCCTACCACCATCTTCACGCTCAGACAACAAAAAATTGCCTTCTTTGAAGTTGCTCCAAGCTCTCGTTTGAATGTATGTTGTGCTCCAAGCTTGGTGAATGAGATTCCAAACTCAAAGGATGTTTCCCTATCACCTTAGAATGACTCTTTATGTGTGCTAGAACTTGGAAAATTTTGCAACAAAACTTCCCCTTGTGTTCTTTGTAATTCTCGGCCAAGCCAAGAAGAAGAAGAGAGAGAGTGCTTTTGGCGTGAAAGAGATGAAGAAGAGTGATGTGTGAGATGAGTGAATGGGTTACCGAATATTTGATTTTCAAAAATCAATAAAATAACATTTACCAAATCTAAGTTAGTAAAGGTCACTCATTTCATTCACACTTGAGTGTTTTAGAAGTCATCACCAAATACCAAATTCCATCAACATAAAGTGATGAGAATGACATGTGATGTGACTTGATGTGGGCCCTGTTGGGTTTCTAGGTTAGTCCCAAGATCATTCAAGCATAGAAATTACGTGAATACTCATAAGAAGTATGGCGGAATCATACTTACAAAGATCGGCTTTTGCGATGAGAGGAACAACAAAAATTCTTCAAGCTTTTCCTCCAAGGTTCGGTCATGGCTCCCTTTTTGTGCTCCTTAGATTCGGTCAAGCTCCAAGCTTGGTGTGGATTCCATGCTTATGGGTTTGTTTCCCTATCACTTTTGGATGACTCTTTGGTGTGCTAGCACTAGGAAAATTTGCCACAAATCATCCTATTCTTCTTCTTTGTTCTTGGCATTTAGAGATTTTTTAGAGAAAAATGGCCCAAGGCCGAGAGTATGAGGGAGAGAGGGAGAGAAGTTGGTTTGTGATTCTAAAAAATAATTAAAAATGATATACCAAAATTCGATATATTCCTTTCAAAAAGGTAAACCAATGTTGGAGCCAAAATGGCAATTAATGTCTTCCAACAACTCACATCACACATGAATAGTGACTGGTTGTCAATCACTCAAAGTGACAAGACATCCATCATTTGAATGACAAGTGATGTGACGCTTGATGTGACTTGTGGGCCGCACTTGAATTCGAAATGCTAGTGGGCCCGTAAACACTCCCGGGCTCGGGTTCACTAATTACGAATTAACGAATTTTCCGTTGCGACGTAATTAAATCAAATTTAATTAAATAATTATGCATAGCAAAATTACTATTCACGTCGCTAACGAATTAATTCTAAATTAACTTGTTCGCCCGAATTAAAATCCAATTTTAATTCCGCGTCGAAATCCAATTTCGTATAATATATCGAATATATTATTTTATTGATTAATTCCAAATTAATCATTCTCTCTCTTTAAATAATATTATCCTAGATAAAATATCTCCGTAATTAATCCTAGATTAATTTTCTCTCTCTAATAAATAATCCCAGATTAATAAAGTGCGAGTCATACGTCATCGGTGTATCTTCGTAAAGCGACCCATGAGATCCCCGGATATGTTGGCAATAAATCTGGTCGTCAAACTATCCGAACACGTACGTATCTAGTACTACATTTTTACCGAATTACAAGACATGGTTGGCTTCTAGTAAAGCACCGTGCCTACCTGATTCTCCAGAAATACTCTTAAAGGAATATGTGATCTTTATCGGGCGTAGTATACGAAGTATTGCGTATTACGATCCAGTATCGGATGTCACGTGCTAGGCCTGGGGCTGGAATTGTGTCTGCCCCGTACGAAGCACATATCAGATCACTAGTAACTAGTCTCTATTATCGGATAATCATGACCTAGTAATATTATCCCGATGACTGCAGTACAAAAGAGCACCAGTTCCGTATCCTACGTGATCATCATCTCCACTATGACTGGAGTGATACTTCCATTTTTACATCACACCCAATACACTACGATTCTCAATATACCCAGAAGAGGCGTACACAGAACCTGTTAAAGCCCTGGACGACCAAAACCAAAGTATATTGATTGTCGCAAGTATTAGCGATGCAAGTCTCAGGTTAAGACCAAATACACTTACCCTGATTCGGACTTCCATAGACACATAGTCATACTACCAATGGAATTCCGAGGGGTCTATCCAGAGAGAAGCTGTTTCCGTACCATCGGTAAACACAACCTAATATTACACTTGCATGAGTATTCTATACCCAAATATATGAGAACTATGCCGTTATGCTCCTATAACGCGCACAAGTGTAATACTAGTCTATTCCGCATTATCGATGTTCAATCTCAATAATACTATTACTAGGGATATTTAATGATTAAACCTTTGTGGATTGATACTGTCTCATATCATCTCAATCCGGAACTAATCATAAGGACCTTTTATCATTTATATATCTTGGTAATCTAATTACAAATGATAAAAGAGCAATTTCCTTTGTCACATAGTTAATTTGTACAATAACACCATGATCTGTACAAATAGTGATGCGGATTTGCATGGTTATCACTTGATGTGATTTATTCGATCATCTCATTGCCACGATGTATGATCCGAACGAATCCGATGAATAGTCGAAGTATATTTCTGGATCGTTGATGAGACCTTTAATTCTTTAGCCTGTGCTGTAGCCCAGCTCAGCTGCTAACAGAACTACTCCTATCTGATTAGGATTATTATCAATCCAAAAGGCTTCTATTGCTGCCTCAGCTGCAGTAATAATCCACTTTTGTTGTTTATTCGGTAACAATATCTTACTTGGAAGATTTCCAGCTCACTGTTCCGTTATTCAAACTTTATAGTACCGTTGTTATGACTTATAGTCGTTATTATCGGTTTGGAAACTTGCAGCAGTGAACCCAGTCACTTCAAGTTCTCCATCTCTATAGTATAAGACAACATCCTAAGTTCATCTAAGAAACTAAAGGATGTTCTTAACCATCAATCCAGTGACTATCACTTGGATTGGCCTGATTGTGACTCCATATGCTCAAAGCATATGAGACACTAGGTCGCGTACATTTATTTCAATGTACGATTTCTCGGAGAGAGCCAACAACCTTTAGATCTATTCCAGTAGATCTTTATTCCTAGAATAAAGGTTGCTTCTCCCAAGAATTCTACGGAGAATTTTTAATGAAAGCCGAGCTTTCACCGATTGTATTATGGGAATGTCATTTCCAAGAAATGTTATGTCATCATTATATAAGACATTCATTGTCAGTGCGCTCCCACTAACCTCCTTATATACACAAGAATCATTTTTGTTTTGAATTAAATCATATACCATTATGATTACATCAAAAGATAATTCCAAGAATGTAATGCTTGCTTCAATCCATAAATGGATCGAATTAACATGCAAACCTTGTTTGCTTTTTTTGGTACGACAAAACCGTCAGGATGTTGTAAACATCCTCCAAAAGGTTTTCGTTTAAGGAAAACGATTTTGACGTTTAGCTGCAATATTTCATAAATGAAACATGCAGCATTAGCAAGCATTATCCAAATGGATTTAACCATGGCAGCGAGTAAAAGGTTTCGTCGTAATCGACACAATGTTGATAACGATACATTTTCGCTACAAGCCTAGCTTAGTACGTGGTATGTTGCCATCCATGTATGTCTTCCTTGAAGACTTATATAGTACCAATAGGCACAATGCCTTCCGGTACATCAACTATACCTTGTATCACTTCCTCACACGTAGTCAATTTATCTTCCTCAATAAGATTGACATCTTTACGAGGTGAGATCAGAAACCCATACCGCCCAGGTTGTTTTCTGACTCTCTTCGACTTACGCGGTTCTTGTGTATTCGAAGATTATTGGTATAGTTTCATCCCTGATGAACTATTTGTGTTCCATTAAGGATTGGTGCTTGGAACAGTATTACTCCGATTTTCATCGAGTCTTACTTTCCTCCCACTTACCACTGCATATAGGTATTCCTCTTAGGAAAACCGCAAGGTGAGCAACAATTGAATTGTTCTCTAGTGAGTTGTATAAGTACTATACTTTGGTTACCCTATGATAACCTACAATTAGGCACTTATCCGATTTGGGTTCTATTTTGGTATCATCTAAACATATGCCTAGCATACCCAAATCTTTAGGAATGAGAAACCCGGTTTCTTTCCTGTTCATATCTAATATGAAATCTGTCAAACAGATTTTATGGAACCTTATTCAAAATAGTTTTGCACTGTTTAATGCGTATCCCTTGAAGGAAATAGTAGCTCAGAGCGACTCATGATTAACCTTATCATGTCCAACAAAATTCGGTTTCTCTGTTGGACACATCGTCAAATTGACGTGTTCCGGAAGGAGTCCTCTATGAAAGAATACTATACTGTTTCAGGTATTCGAGAAACTTATTGCTTAAGTATTTTCATCACGGTCCAATCATGGTGTGTAATACTTTAGTCGATCTGTTTATCTACTTCGTGTCGAAACTTTTTGAATATATCAAAAGTTTCCGATTTATGTTTCAGAAGAAACACATAACCATAACGCGATGCCACATCCGTAAAGGTTATGAAGTGTTCATATCCACCTCTAGCCTAGCTAGACATGGGCCCACTTACGTTACTATGAACGAGGGCTAACATATTGGTGGCATTTACACTTTTACCAAGTAAACGGTATTTTTAGGCACTTTGCCCAATAAACTAGATTCGTAGACATCATTTGAATATAATCAAATCCGTCCAAGTATCCACTCTTCGAAAGTGTGGATATACGAGTCTTGTTAATTGTGTTCCAGACAACAATGCCACAAATAAGTCTCATCTGATTAATTCAGTTTGAGCTATTGTTTTGTCATGTCATACTTTTGAGATTTATTTATATTCAAAATATAAATATTGTTATTCACATCTAATGTGTTTATCTCAATATCATCTTTATAAAATAAAACAATTTAGTGTTCTAGAATATAAAGGTATACCCGCAATGGGTTAAACCCTGATATAGAGATAATGTTCCTAGTCAAACTAGTTACATTTTAATAGTTTCCTAATTTAAGTACACACTCGAAGGGTAGTTCCTAAACTTAGGTTTCTACAGTTAAAATAGCGACTCTCGTCCCGTTTCTCACTCGCAGATAAATCTCAACTGAAGTCAGTCTCCTGCTTATCAGTAGATTATGCACACCAGTACATATGTATGTACCAGTATCTAAAATCCAATTTTAATACTAGTAGTGAACATGTTTATAACAAACATATTTGAAGCCGGAGCCTTGCCCCTCTTCATTTCCTTCATGTTTGCCTTGTCCATACGGCAGTCACGCTTCGTGTCCCCGTTTGCCACAATTTAGGCAGACATCTTGGGATATGTCCTTTGTCTTCCCAGAAGACAGTGATGATTTTGCCTTTGCCCCTTTTAGAAGCTCTGGTTCTGCCTCCTAGAGCATAGCCATCAACTCTCCAAGAGTTTACTCTTGGTTCATAAGGAACCTGCCCCAGCTTTCTGGTAGAGACTATAAGATGAAATCTTTGGTAGTCTCGGCCACGTAGGTAATGCCTAGCTAACCTAGCTGATCGATGTCAGCAATCATCTGTGACACCTAGTGCTCGACAGATGTACCCTTTGACATACGCGAGTGAAATAGCTTCTTTTGCAATTTGTACTTCTAAGATTTAATAATAAATGAAGATCTTTAATTTTATCATCATGGTACAAAGATCTAATCCTTAACTTTGATGACAGAATTAAAGTGTCATTGCAGTAAGCATAAATGATTGAGCACTAAATTTATCATTACATTAATATTCCAAATATCATGTTCTACTATTTGCTCAACTCCGGGCTTAGGCCAAGAGGTTATTCTATCAAATAGAGTAACTTCTCGGTTCTCAGGACTATCCTGAGGTTTTATTCCCAATTTGAAAATTAGAGCAGTTTAAAACATTTTCACCCAGGATTATGTTTTAAACACTAATCTTTCAATTATCTTGATTACTATAGTCCAACTATCCAATCAACAATTTTAAGTACTATTTATTATAATGATTACTATAGTCTAACTATATAATCAACTATAATTTAATTGGTTAAATTCAATTATATTGATTACTATAATCCAATTATAAAATAAACTATTAATTGAAATAGTTTGAATACAGTCCAACTGTTTAATTAAAACAATGATTAAATATTAGTCCAACTAATAGATTAATTATTTGACGAAAAATTTGAAATGAGCGTGTATTGGCAAGTAACTAAATGAATATTGCAAATTTAATACTTGCCTCCCACTATTTTTCGGCGAGCCTCTAACCCTCTGTTGAGTACTCGGGAACCTTGTTTCCTAGTGGGCTAGGATCCCATTAAATAACACACAATCTTAACTTTGGCCAACAAATTGTATGATAATTAACTAGATAGATCTCTAAGATCAATTGGATCCCATCCAATTCCAAGATCCAGTAGGTGGACATCCAAGTCCGAAACATATAACTTATATATGCCAATATATCCAATATATTCCCTAACCTTTTTCCTCTGAATCAACTAAGCCTTGGCTTTGGCACAACAAACTTAATGATCCCAGTTAAGCGGAACCCATTGACCTTAGAAAGCTTCATAATCGATGTCGATGGACAAGAATTGATCTTGACTTTGGCCACAAAATCACAACTTGGACAAGACACTGATATGGAACAAAGCCTTCATGATTCAAACACATCCGCGATGGACAAAGGTCTTGACTTTGGCCAACAAACCAGTGCCAATCTTGATCTTGAGAATGAATCATTCAATGGAAGGAAAAAACGCTTAATATGTAGTGAGAGTTTTTTGCGTAATTGGCAACCAATTAATTATCTTTGTTAAGGTCTCATCATACACCCTTAAACATGCATTCTAAAAACATAATAAGGCGCGTAAATAAATTTAATAATGATATGCGGATGGATATTTAAAACATTGTTCCTAGAACAAATCTCTCCATTTCCTCTCTCCCGCTAGCACAAATCTTACTTCTACCGATTACATAACACTTCTAAAGAAACCTCATTTACATTGAGGGGAATATGTGAGAAGAGAAATTTAAAGAATCAAGAGGTAATAGGCTGGACACGCATGTCCAATTTAATAAATTCTAAATTTATTACAACAATTTCCAAAATTGCCCTTACCCATCTAATATCCATCCGATATGCATTATTCATACATCACATCCATGTATTCACACAAAGTATGTTATCAATCAATCTAATCCAATTAATTAATTTGAAATTAATGACCATCCAATGTTCAAACAACGATTTGATTTTGCGCGAGTCCGACTCGTTTTAAGAATAAGTACGCAAAGTACGAATTCTTGAATTATATTAAACTACAATATTAAATCCAATTTAATTTGTATTTAATACTAATTCTTTATTTAATTCTAAATTAAATATTTACACTTTATTAATGAACCTTTGCGACTTAGATTCTAAATCCAATCTATACGGGTCTCAAAGCCCAATTAACATCCAATGTCAATTTAATTAAAGTCCAATGAGTTTTCAATTAATTTCTAAGGCATGGACTTTTGGTCAATATGGTCAAACCCAAATACCAAAGCCCATTTAAGGAATCACCCTTATTTGCCAAGAAACCAATTTAGGCCCAATTAAAATTAAAGGTCATAGTTATATTTGGACTTTATGGATATGGTTTTGGGCCCAATTGGATCCAACCAATTACCTAAACCAAACTTGGCCCAACCAAGCCCATTAAGCCCAAATACAACTTTTCAAGCCCAATTCCAAAATAAGCCCAATTAATTTAAATTACAAAATTTTAAATTTCACAATTAAATTAATCTAAGTGTATAGCCATGATTAATTAACCAAATTAACATTTCCAAAATACCAATTTATATAATTAATCATGCTTATCAACATCAACATATGTCCAACACAATTAAATCAAAAATCAATCATTTCCATGCTATAAGCTCACGACAATTTAGGGTTTTTTAAAATCGATTTCGATTTCAATCCAATTAAATCTCAAATCAATTTATCCCAAGTATTTCAAACTTATCCAATGATTCAAAAAAAAAAAAAATTACCATGACTTTTAGATTAAGCAAACTTTCGGCCAAGCTACTAATTAGGGAAAAATTGATCCAATTCAATTTTCATCAAATTGCCCATGCATAACACTATGTTATCATCATTCAAGCATATTCAAACAATCAATTTCATCCAAACATGCTGAAATCAATTTGCCCAATTTACCCTAATTCCAATTTCATGCTTAAACAAGGCTCTTGATACCATTGTTGGGTTTCTAGGTTAGTCCCAAGATCATTCAAGCATAGAAATCATGTGAATACTCATTGTTGTGCTCCTTGGATTCGGTCAAGCTCCAAGCTTGGTGTGGATTCCATGCTTATGGGTTTGTTTACCTATCCACCTTTGGATGACTCTTTGGTGTGCTAGCACTAGGAAAATTTGCCACAAATCTTCCTATTCTTCTTCTTTGTTCTCGGCATTTAGAGATTTTGAGGAAAAAAATGGCCCAAGGCCGAGAGTATGAGGAGAGAGAGGGAGAGAAGTTGGTTTGTGATTCTAAAAAACAATAATTAAAAATGATATCCAAAATTTGGTATTATGCCTTTGCAAAAGGTCAACCAATTTTGGAGCCAAAATGGTAATTAATGCCTTCCAACAACTCACATCACTCATGAATAGTGACTGGTTGTCAATCACTCAAAGTGACAAGACATCCATCATTTGAATGACAAGTGATATGACGTGTGATGTGACTTGTGGGCCGCACTTGAATTCGAAATACGAGTGGGCCCACAAACACTCCCGGGCTCGGGTTCACTAATTCTGAATTAAAGAGTTTTCCGTTGCGACGTAATTAAATCAAATTTAATTAAATAATTATGCCTTGCAAAATTACTATTCACATTGCTAACGGATTAATTTTAAATTAACTCGTTCGCCCGAATTAAAATCCAATTTTAATTCCGCGTCGAAATCCAATTTCGTACAATATATCGAATATATTATTTTATCGATTAATTCCAAATTAATCGTTCTCTCTCTTTAAATAATATTATCCTAGATAAAATATCTCTGTAATTAATCCTATATTAATTTTCTCTCTCTAATAATTAATCCCAGATTAATAAAGTGCGAGTCATACGTCATCGGTGAATCTTTGGAAAGCGACCAATGAGATCCCCATATATGTTGGCAGTAAATCCGGTCGTCGGACTATCCGAACACGTACGTACCTAGTACTACGTTTTTACCGATTGACAAGACATGGTTGGCTTCTAGCAAAGCACCGTGCCTATCCAATTCACCAGAAATATTCTTAAAGGAATATGTTATCTTTATCAGGCAAAGTATACGAAGTATTGCGTATTACGATCCAGTATCGGATGTCACGTGCTAGGCCTGGGGCTGGAATTGTGTCTGCCCCGTACGAAGCATATATCGGATCTCTGGTAACTATTCTCTATTATCGGATAATCATGACCTAGTCATATTATCCCGATGACTGCAGTACAAAAGAGCACCAGTTCCGTATCCGACGTGATCATCATCTCCACTATGACTGGAGTGATACTTCCATCTTGACATCACACCCAATACACTACGATTCTCAATATACCCAGAGGAGGCGTACACAGAACCTGTTAAAGCCCTGGACGACCAAAACCAAAGTAGATTGATTGTCGCAAGTATTAGCGGTGCAAGTCTCAAGTTAAGACCAATTACACCTACCCTGATTCGGACTTCCATAGACACATAGTCATACTACCAATGGAATTCCGAGGGGTCTATCCAGAGAGAAGCTGTTTCCGTACCATCGGTAAACACAACCTCCTATTACACTTGCATGAGTATCCTATACCCAAATATATGAGAATTATGCCGTTATGCTCCCACAACGCGCACAAGTGTAATACTAGTCTATTCCGTATTATCGATGTCCAATCTCGATAATACTACGACTAGAGATATTTAATGATTAAACCTTTGTGGATTGATACTGTCTCATATCATCTCAATCCGGAACTAATCATATAGACCTTTTATCATTTATATATCTTGGTAATCTAATTACAAATGAGAAAAAGAGGGATTTCCTTTGTCACATAGTTAATTTGTACAACAACACCATGATATGTACAAATAGTGATGTTATGGGTCATAATTGTCCAACATGCCCCACTTTGATTCAAAATCTGAGTGGGCCCGCAAATACGTTCCGGGCTCGGGTTCATTAATTCCGAATTAATGAATTTTCGTTGCGAATTAATTAAATCAAATTTAATTAAATAATTATGCCTAGCAAAATTACTATTAAAGTCGCTCTCGAATTAATTCTAATTAATTCGTTTGCCCGAATTAATATCTGATTTTAATTTCGTTATGAAATAAAATTTCATATAATATATCGAATATATTATTTAATCGATTAATTCCGAATTAATCGCTCTATCTCATTTAATTGAATTTTATCCCAGATAAATTCTCGTCGTAATTAATCCTAGATTAATTTTCTCTCTCTTCTAAATAATCTCAGATTAATTATGTTCGAGTCATACATCATCGGTGACTCTTCGGGAAGCGACCCATGAGATCCTTGGATATATTGGTAGTAAATCCGATTGTCGGAATATCCGAATACGTGCGTACCCAGTACCATATTTTTACCGATTTACAAGACATGGTTGGCTTCTAGTAAAGCGTTGTGCCTCCCCGATTCTCCAGAAATATTCTTTAAGGGATATATAATCTTTTTCAGGCGTAGTATACGTAGTATTGCGTATAACGATCCAGTATCGGATGTCACATGCTAGGCTAGGGCTGGAATAGTGTTTGTCCCGTATGAAGCATATATCGGATCACTATCAACTAGTCTCTTTAATCGGATAATCATGACCTTGTCATATTATCCAGATGGTTTGCAATACATTAGAGTACCAGTTTTTGTATCTCTGCATGATCATCATCTCCATATGAATGAAGTGATACTTTCTTCTTGATATCACACCCAATACACTACGATTCTCAATAAACCAGAAGAGGCGTACACAGAACCTGTTAAAGTCCCGGACGACCAAAACCAAAGCGTATTGATTGTCACCAGTACTAGCGATGCATGTCTCAGGTTAAGACCAAATACACCTACCCTGATTCGGATACCCATAGACACATATTCATACTACCAATGGGATTCCGAGAGGTCTATCCAGAGCGAAGCTGTTTCTGTACCATCGGTAAACACAACCTCCTATCACACTTGCATAAGTATCCAATACTTAAATATATGAGAACTGTGCTGTTACTCTTCCATAACACGCATAAGTGCAATACTAGTCTATTATGCATTATCGATGTCTAGTCTCGATAATACTACGAATAGGGATATTTAATGATTAAACATTATGGATTGATATGGTCTCATATCTTATAATCCAGAACTAATCATAAGGAATTTTATCATTTATATCTTTAAGTAATCTAATTACAAAATGAATAAAATAGCAATTTCTATTGTTATATAGTTAATTTGTACAAAAACTGCAATGTCTTTTACAAATATTGACACTGTGGGTCATAATTGTCCAACATGTGTCTCGGTTCATAAGATTGCTATGGAACTGTTCCATGCAAAATTGGAAGAGGGACAAGGTGTGAGCCCTTATGTGCTTCATTTGACCATTTGATCGAATAGTTGAGACACTATAATTTCTCTCTTAATGACACTTTAGGACGAAATGTCATTCTTTGATGCATGCCGATGTCATATCACCAATTTGTGATGTATTTCAACATGAATGGGATTAACTGTTCTTACCAAGAGCTGCATTAGATGTTACTAACTGTATATGAAGATTTAAGGAAAGGAGTACCGACTCTCCCTCTTAAACCCACTGCTTTTTCCGCTTATTCCCACTCTAAACAGAAAAGGAAGAAGAAGAAGGGTACAAATCTTCCACCACAGGGTAAGGTAGCTAAACCCAAGAGAGCTATCGAATACAAATGCCACCACTTTTGTAAGATCGGCTATTGGAAAAGGAACTGCCCTGATTACTTGGCCCAAATTTGAAAGGAAACAACATCTATTTCATGTACTTTTATTTTTCCCATTATTGATATCTTATTATCAATTCACTTTTTCAATTCGTTGCAGGTGCTGAAGGAAAGTAGACGGCTAACATCTAGGGAGATGCAATTGCGATTTGGAGTGGCGACTTTTGGATGCAGTCGTTGTGGGCTTATGCGAGATTCCCCTGCCCAGTGGGAATCTGTTGCATGACTTTTTTTTGTTCCAGGATGTGTTGTGAACATTGTATCGCTTTTTTGTATTAGATATTGAGGGCTATAATATAAAAATTAAGAATCGTTCTTTTGTATTTTATAGATAAATATATGTTCAGATCTTGTTGTTTCTCCAAAAGAGCATGGTCATTACATTTTGCATACCTCATAATATATCTTTAATGTTGGAATTAATAAACGTAAAGTATCTGATATAAATAATGATGAACTGTGGTATATGAGATGAAAACGCCTAACCCAGTTAGTTAGAATTGGTTTGATTCTAGATCTCACCATTGAACCTTATCCAACCTGTGAAGCTTATATTCGGGGTAAGATGTACAAAACCCATTTTCGGGTGTAGGACACCGAGCCACTGACTTATTGGAACTAATACATTCTGATGTATGTGGTCCCATGAGTCAAACTGCTCACAATGATTTTTCCTACTTCATTACCTTTACCGATGATTTGTCACAGTATGGTTATGTTTATTTGATGAAATAGAAATCGAAAACCTTTTGAAAAGTTCAAAGTGTGAATATATGAGTGGTGAGTTCATCGATTATTTAAAGGAGAATGAGATTCTTGCTCAATATACTCCTCCAGGTACTCCACAACACAATGGAGTGTCCGAAAGGAGAAATCAGATTTTATTGGATATGGTCCGATCGATGTTGAGTTTTTACAGATTTTCCCTATTATTTATGGGGTTATGCTCTTTTAATTGCTGCACTTCTTTTGAATAAGATTCCTTCCAAGGCTGTTTCTACAACTCCATATGAGATATGGACTGATAAGAAATCGAATCTTAATTATGCTATGATTTGGGGCTGTCCTGCCTATATCAGGATGGCTCAGTAGGATAAGTTTTTGCCTCGAGGGCAGAAGTTTAGGTTTGTTGGAATCCTTCAATTACGAAAGGATATTTGCTCTATGATACCGAGCATCGAAATGTGTTCATAGCTTGCTTCGTAAAATTTCTTGAGGAATAATTTTTATTTGAAGGATGTAATCATAGACAGGTTGAACTTGATGAAGTACAACCTGGAACGAACGAACCAATGGAGGAAAGATGATGTTCAAATAGATGAAGATCCTTCAACACACACACTCCTTAGGTCCAAAGGGTGTCTAGACCTCCTGAACGCTTGTATTTGATACAAGAAAAGAGTCTAGATGTTCTCTTAGTTGAAGAGATTGACCCTTATACCTATAGAGAAACGATGTTGGACATCAACTCCGTGAAGTGGCAAGAGGCCATGAAATCAGAGTTAGACTCTATGCATCAGAATCATGTCTGGGAGTTGGTTCCGCTTCCTGATGGAATTGTTCCTATCGATAGTAAATGGGTTTACAAAAGGAAGCGTGGGCCTGACGAAAAGGTTGAAACCTTTAAGGCCCGACTGGTAGCTAAAGGTTACACATAGCAACCTGGTGTCGAAAACGAATGAAACTTTTTCGCCAGTTGCGATTCTAAAGTCTATAAGGATTTTATTGTCTATTGCTGCTTAACATGATTATGAGATTTGGAAAATGGATGTCAAAATGGATTTTCTTAATGGGTTTCTTGATGAAAAGAAATCTATATGGAACAGCTGGAGGATTTTATATCCAGCAAAACCTCAGGCATGGTTATAACTTAAGAAGTATATATGGACTTAAGCAAGCTTCGCGAAGTTGGAATCTTCGATTCGATGAGATTATTAGATTGTCTGGTTTTCTCAAGAATACGGAAGAATCCCGTGTGTACCAAAAGGCTAGTGGGAGTATGATATTATTTTTGATTCTCTATGTTGATGACATGCTAATCATTGGAAATGATTAGAAATGATGCAAGGCGTCAAAGCTACCTCTATGAGAATTTCTTCATAAAGGACCTGGGTGAAGCTTCTTATATCTTGGGTATAAAACTCTATAGAGATAGAAAAATGAAGCTTATTGGGTTATCCCAATTGACGTACATAGATAAGATCTTAGAACGGTATAATTTTACCAAATTTAAGACATCAAATATACCATTCAGATATGGCATTCATCTTATGAAGAAGATGTGTCCGCAAACAGAAGATGAGAAGATTAGAATGTCTAATCAGCCTTATGCTTCATGTTTGGGTAGCATAATGTATGCCATGCTATCTATGAGGCCTGATATTAGCTACGCGATTAGTGTAACTAGTAGATATCAGTTCAATCCAGGAAATGACCATTGGATGGCTGTTAAACATATCCTGAAGTATCTTAAAGGTACTAAGGATAAGTTTATCATTTATGGAGGAAATGAACTGCAGGTTAATGGGTATATGGATTCTGATTTCCAATCAGATCCCGATGATAGAAAGTCTACATTAGGATTCGTATTTACCCTTAACAGAGGTGTAGTTTATTGGAAAAGTTCCAAACATGGGTCTACAGCTGATTCCACCACTGAGGCGGAATATATTGCTGCTTCTGAAGCTACAAAAGAAGTTGTTTGGCTTAATAAGTTTATCACAGAATTGGGAGTTGTCCCAAGTATCGAGAATCTGGTTCTGCTATACTGTGATAATACGGGTGCCATTGCACAAGCAAAAGAACCGAGGGCGCATCAGAAGTCGAAGCATGTGGAACGTAAGTACCATATTATTCGAGAGATTGTGTCGCGAGGTGACATTATCATGTGCAAAGTTCCCAATGAAGGTAATGTAGCAGACCCACTCACGAAGGCCATACCTTCGAAGTTATTTGATAAGCATGTGGAGTCGATGGGTATTAGATACAATCGATATTGGCACTAGAGCAAGTGAGAGATTTTGTTAGGGTTGGTGCTCTGAGCGCCAATTTTTTATGTATTTCCCTGTAAATACTTTTGTTATATATTTTATTAATGAATAAAATAGACAGTTTCTTTAATATAATTCTTTTATTATATAGTAAAGACGCAAATGACCATATAGTGATTGGTTATGATACAGTTACAAAAGCGTCGTAACTGACATTGATCGGTATCATACCATCATCATTCTTTAACTGTTCCTGGCCAAGGTTTATAATTACTTGGTCAGTAAGTAAACCCGTTGAGACCAGTACGTGTCGTAAATTGGAATATTGGATTCTAATGGTTTCTCAATGAACCATGAGTCTTGGGAGACTCGTATAGACACGTAGGTGTTTATTGTTGGACAATTATGACCCATAACGTCACTATTTGTAAAAGACATTGTGGTTTTTGTACAAATTAATTATGTGACAATAGAAATTACTATTTTATCATTTTTGTAATTAGATTACTTGAATATATAAATGATAAAAGTCCTTATGATTAGTTCCAGATTAATAAGATATCAGACAATATCAATCCACAAAGGTTTAGGATCTGGGGGCGTTACGTATCGTCGTCCCCCAGTCTCTACATGTGCATATGTTCTCTCCGTCAAATCCATTTCTGAATCAAGTTCCATATTGAGGTGGATTTTTCCCCCATGCCTCGAAAAATCACAAAACTCATGCTTTTTAAATCAAGTTTTTTTGAAGCATACTTTTTCTTTAAAGTCTTTACATAAAACAATATAAAAGGAAAAGAAAAATCAACTAGAAAGAAAATGTCCTCTCACTATAATTAGGATCCAGGGGCGTTACGCATCACCGTCCCCCTGGTCCTGGATCTGTATCTATCAATGTACATTGTGTCTCCCTCTGGGTATGCAAAATGAATATGCATCTACATATCAATCATATGATCATGTAAGTCATGCAATGAAATGCAATACAATGTAATGACATATCCATATACACAACAGCAAAGTCAACTACACTCCATTACGAGCTGGTGTCATCTCACTCATTCAATACATATAAAATGGATCAATACCGCATTTCAACAAATGCATCTATATGAAAATGCTCGCACGTGTCATTAAATATATCAACACATTTCATAAATTGGTACCACACTCAGACCAAACTAAACTGAAGTCTGGAAAACTTCGTTAAAACTCTTTCAAAACTTTTACATCTCGAGTACGTAAGCGTGCTCTACTTGATGATATGCCTAACTATGAAAATGTAACGACAACTTGTATTAAACATTTCATACGGATACTAGCTTGCTATTTAGAAACCCGACACTATGCATACTTTTAGACAATCTGTTTCTATACGTGCTCGTCTATTACTTATTTTTATGAGCCTTCAGTATATACACATATCTAAACACACAATTAGCCATCGTACCTTGTCTACCTACGACGAGTTCACAGTGAGGTACTTACATGGGGTCCATGCTATTCTTTCTATCTCTTTCTCCATATGTAACACAAAATACGGACGGTTAAGGTCGTTAATCATAGAAACTTACTTAGAACATAAACTCTCTAACTTCCCGAGAACACCCAATTATATCTGTTTTCAGTGATTTCAATTTTATTTCTCATAATACATCTAATACTCATATAACATCATTTAAATTGTCCTATGTCAATCATGTAGCTCAAATATGAAAATTACGCATTTCCGACAAATCTTCCGAAAGTTTCCAAAAATGTTATGGAAGGATACTAGCCCTCCATACCTCTCTGGAATTACTCAAGTACTATTGTTTCATCATAATTAAGTCATATCCATAATTACGTTCATCAAAGCACAGAGACATGTGAAACCCAACTTTACCAAAAACTCGCTTTACTTATCGGATCGATCATATTCGCTCCGATTTCTCTCTGATTCTACCCTATACACATATTCAATATACTTATGCTCAAACAATTCAATTTATATCATTACACTACTCTACGAAACTACTAGAAACATCTGAATATTTAGCGGAAAATTAGTGAATTTTTACCGAGAGCTCTTACCAAGATTTCAAGGCCATATACGGACTCCAAATGATCCCACGAATGCGCTGGAATCGGTGGAATTTCGATCAAAGCTACTGTTCATTCGAAGTTAATGTTCACTGCCACTTCTTCTTCTCGTTTTGCATGAAACTGAGCACAGATCGGAAAAATCATCATTACCATCTTGTAGTACTCTCTGAGAGCTTCGATTTGACGGGTGGCTCGGGCCGTGAAATGAAGTGATGATATGGGATCGGGAAACCCAAACTCGCACGTGTCTCTCTTCTTTTTCGCCATTGCCGGTGTTTCTGCCATCGTCACCGACCACTGTTGGATGCAGGGTGGCCGACGCTCCACCTAGTACCGTCGTGACGGCATACCGTAGTCGAAAGGCCAACCGACGAGCTGTTTCCCCAAAACACCAAAAGGAAGAAGAGGGGTCGGGTGAGAGGAGTGGAAAGCTTATGCCATTTTTTTCAATTTCTGAAAACTTCATGGTGTTTATAGAAATATTTTTGGAAATTATGTTTTGACCCTGCGAAATTACAATTACGTCCTTAATCTTGTACTTCTTCGAGGAATATGTAGATTTGCGCCCTTCTACTCGAAATTTGGAAAAGTGTTCAACTTGAAAGTTATTTGTCTCATAAAAACGAGTCTGATGGTTCAAAAATCAGCTCAAATGAAGTTCGTTTGCTATCTTTATAGTCGAAATAAGAATTTTTCCCTGTAAAGAATAATATACATAAATCGCTTAATCAGTTCTTTCATGTCACGGGATTTCCAATACATCAAATCTATATTTTAAAATATTCTGAGCTATATTTTAACACTTAAACTCTTTTTCTCTGATATAGTCTCATTTGAGACCCGATCTACAATACAAAAAATCATTCCGGAAGAGTTTCCGAATTTCTAGATGTTACAAAATCAAAATATTCAACCCAACACTTAAAATTACACATATATAATGATGTGTTTTGATTAATAAAAACAAATACAATAATGTCAAAATATACTAAACCATACGACTCTTCCAAGGACTCCAGATTGGGTGAATGTAGCTTGAGTAATCATCATCTCGAGCAAGATGTCCGAGCCAAAGTGGATAACTGATCAGGTTACCAACCTGTAAAACTAACAATGGTAGTGGCGTGAGTTATAGAAACCTAGTAAGTTACCCACACACTACAAACGAACAAGATTTAAACTTTAAAACACAATATTATGAACATATATACATATTTACAGTTATTTATTAGAACACATTTATCTCAAATTTTTCTTTTTTACTTCAAGAAACATGGGTTCGTGAGACGTACCTGAAGTGAATCAAAAACAACTTACAAGAATTGCTCCTCAAACATTAAAACTTCAAATTACGCATAATCCAAATTACGTGCTCATGTAAGCTTCCCAAATCTCTACATTATGAACATGTCATAATCGTTAAGAGTAAAATACATCACACATACTTATTCACATTACCTCATGCTTATCAATAAACTTACTTATCATACCGTTAGATCAAGTCTTACTAATAGGCTTCATGCATTCACCTCTACAAAACATCCTTCCATACAAAATAATTATTTAGTACTTTCATAAGCATACAACCAAGTCATATTGAAACCTCATACACAAGCCTATTATCAAGTTTTCCAAGTCTACATAAAGCACAACTTCATTGCTTGCAATATCATTATCATCATACACCCAACTTCAAACTCACCATAGAGACAAAACCTTACATCTTCAAACATAATCCATAGATTCTGCCATATAAGAAAGTTTGCAACTTATAAAGTTTCCAATTGATAATTAAGAACAACTCAAATAATAACATGTTCTCAAGAATGAATCATTACAAATCATCAATAAAACTCAACATATCATTTTCCCTAATTGAGCTCTATATTCGGCTATAATCTTAGTTTTACAATCAAAAGTTTATTTTAACTCGAACAAACTATACTCAAGTGAAGACATCATTTTAAACTTAATTCATCACCATTTCCATCATAATATAAGAAAAACAACAACCCCAACACTAATATCAAATCCAGCCGAGGTAAATTTCTTACAACTTTACTCATATTAAAACATCATTTAAATCTCAACTCATTATTAAAACAAACAAAATATAATCTCTCCATACAAGTGTAAATTTGGACATATAAACCAAGAAGGTACATTTGAAGGTTTCAGCATTATTCAAAATAACCCAAGCTACAACATCTCCAAACACATGACCTACCATCATTTCTTATCATTATAACAAACTACCCCTTAACACATGCTTGAAGGATTTTACCAATACAAGAGATATGCAACTTGAATCCTTTTCAATATCAAATACACAACTTATATTAAGGTTTCATTATAACCATAAATCATAACAAATAATCATCAAGAACCCAGAAAATTAGGCTTTAACACATAATATGAATTTGGTCAGCCCCTCAAATTGAGCAATTACACATAAAGGCTTCCATATATGCTAATACTATCATGATATCTGTTGGATAGTTATGACCCATAGCGTCACTATTTGTACAGATCATGGTGTTGTTGTACAAATTAACTATGTGAAAAGGAGATTGCTCTCTTATCATTTGTGATTAGATCACCAAGATATATAAATGATAGGAGGTCCTTATGATTTGTTCCTGGATTGAGAATGATATGAGACAGTATCAGTCCACGAAGGATAAATAATTAAATATCCCTAGTCAGAGTATTATGAGATTCGACATCGATAAATGCGTAAAAGACTAGTATTACACTTGTGCGCGTTGTGAAGGCATAACTGCATAGTTCTAATATATTTGGGTATATGATACTCATGAAAGTGTAATAGGAGGTTGTGTTTTACCGATGGTACGAGAAACACCTTCGCTCTGGAGAGACCCCTTCGGAATTCCATTGGTAGTATGACTATGTGTCTATGGAAATCCGAAATCAGGGTAGGTGTATTTGGTCTTAACCTGAGACTTGCACCGCTAATACTTGGGACAATCAATATACTTTGGTTGTGGTCGTCCAGGGCTTTAAGAGGTTATGTGCATGCCTCTGCTGGGTATATTGAGAATCGTAGTGTGTTGGGTGTGATGTCAAGACAGAAGTGTCACTCCAGTCATATGGAGATGATGATCGCGCAGGGATACAGAACTGGTTCTCTAAAGGGTTGCAACCATCGGGATAATATGACTTGGTCAGGATTATCCGATAATAAAGATACTATTTGCTAGTAATCTGATATATGCTTCGTACGGGACAGACACTGTACCAGCCCTAGGCCTTGCATGTGATCATCCGATAATGGATCAAAATACGCAATACTACGTATACTACGCCTGATATAGATCTTATATTCCTGTAAGGATATTTTTGGAGAATTGGGTAGGCATGGAGCTTTGCTAGAAGCCAACCTTGTCTTGTCTAGAAACCCGAGGCTTGGCCAAAGGCTTCTGGAATATGGAAAAGGGCAAAGGCAAAATCATTATAATATTCTAGGAAGATAAAGGACATATCCCAAAATATCTGCTTAAATATGGCAAACGGGATCGCGGAAGCGTGACTGCCGTTTGGACAAAGCAGACATGAAGGAATTGAAGACGGGGCATGGCTCTGACTTCAAATATGATTGTCAAAAATATGTTCACTACTAGTATTAAAATTGGATTTTAAATACTTAGTGTGATACATAAATATATACTGATGTTCAGAATCTGCTATGAGCAGGATACTGACTTCAGATTGAGATTTAATCTGCAAATTGGAAACAGGACGAAAGTCGCTGTTTTAACCGTAGATACCTAAGTTTAGGAACTACCTTCAGGTATGTACCTAAATTTGGAAACTGTTATAATGTAACTAGTTTGACTAGAAACATTATCTCTATGTCAGTGTTTAATCCGTTGCGGATTTACCTTTATATTCTAGAACACTAAAGTGTTTTATTATATAAAGATGATATTGAGATAAAAAATTAGATGTGAATAACAACATTTATATTTTGAATATAATAAATCTCAAACATATAACATGACAAGTAAATAGCTCAAACTGATTTGATCAGAAGAAATTAATTGTGGCATTGTTGTCTGGGACACAATTAAACAAGACTCGTATATCCACACTTTCGAAGAGTGGGTACTCAGACTGATTTGATTCCAATCAAATAAAGTCTACGAATCTAGCTTATTAGGTAAAGTGCCTATAACACTATTTACTTGGTAAAAATACAAGTGCCACCTATCTGTTAGCCCTAGTTCATAGTGAAGTAAGTGGGCCCATGTCTAGCTAGGCTAGAGGTAGATATGAATATTTTGTGACCTTTACGGATATGGCATCGCATTATGGTTATGTGTTTCTTATGAAACACAAATTGGAAACTTTTAAAGTTTTCGACAAGAAATAGATAAACAGATCGGCTAAAGTATTAAACGGTCATGGTTAGACCACGATGAAAATACTTAAGCAATAAATTTCTAATATACATGAAAGAGTATAGTATTATTTCAATGAGGACTCCTCCTGGAACACGTCAATTTGACGGTGTGTCCGAGCTGAGTAACCAAATTTTGTTGGACAGGATAAGGTTAATCATGAGTCGCTCTGAGCTACCATTTCCTTCAACGGATAAGCATTAACAGTGCAGAACTTATTTTGAATAAGGTTCCATATAAATCTGTTTGACAGATTTCATATTAAATATGAACAGGAAAGAAATCAGGTTTCTCATTTCCTGATAATTTGGGTATGCTGGGCATATGTTTGGATGATACCAAAATAGAACCCAAATTGGATAAGTGCCAATTGTAGGTTGTCCTAGGGAAACCATAAGTATAGTACTTACACATCTCACAAGAGAACAATTTAATTGTTGCTCACCATGCAGTTTTCTTAAGAGGTATACCGATATACAGTGGTAAGTGGGAGGATAGTAAAACTGGATGAAAATTGAAGTAATACTGTTCCTGACACCTATTCCTTAATGGAACATAAATATTTCATCTAGGATGAAACTATACCAGTAATCTTCAAATACACAAGAACCACGTAAGTCAGAGAGAGTCCGAAGACAACCTAGGGTATGGGTTTCTGATCTCACCTCATAAAGATGTCAATCTTATTGAGGTATACCAACTGACTACGTATGAGGAAGTGATATAAGGTATCGACTCCGTATTATGGCAAAGTGTCATCTCATCCAAAATGGATTCCATGTATATCAACAAGTTTGGACACTAGTTGATGTACCGCAAGGCATTGTGCCTATTGGTATTGTATAATTTTTCAAGGAAGACATACATGAAAGGCAACATACCAACGTATAAAGCTAGGCTTTTAGCAGAAGGGTATCGTTATCAACATTGTGCTGACTACGATTCAACCTTTTACCTGTTGCCATGATAAATCCATTTGGATAATGCTTGCTAATGCTGCATGTTTCATTTATGAAATATGTCAGCTTAACGGGAAAATCGCTTTCCTGAAAAGGAAACCTTTGGAGGATGTTTACAACATCCTGACGGTTTTGTCGTACCAAAACTAGAAAACAAGGTTTGCAGGTTATTTGATCAATGTTTGGATTGAAGTAAGCATCAGGTTCTTGGAATTATCATTTTGATGTAATCATAATAGTTTATGATTTAATTCAAAACGAAATGATTCTTGTGTATATAAGAGGATTAGTGGGAGCGCACTGATAATGAATGTCCTATAAATAATGATAATATGTCATTTCTTGGAAATGAAATTCCCATAATAAAATAATCGGTGAAAGCTTGGCTTTCGAGAAAACTTTTCGAGAAATCATACGTTAAAAAATGTACGCGACCTGGTGTCTCATACGCTTTGAGCATATGGATTCACAAACAGGCCAATCCAAGTGATAGTCACTTGATTGATGTTAAGAACATACTTAGTATCTTAGAGAACTAATGATGCTATCTTAATCTAAGGAGATGGAAAACTTGAAGTGACTAGGATCACTATTGCAAGTTTCCTAAACCGATAAAGACGACTATAAGTCACAAAACGGTACTATACAGTTTGAATAACGGAACAGTGAGAGGGAAATCTTCCAAGCAAGATACCGCTACCGAATAAACAACAAATAGCGGGTTATTGTTGCAGTTGAGGCGGCAATAGAAGCCTTCTAGGTCGATACAAATCTAATTAGATTAGATATAGTTCTGTTAGCAGCTGAACTAGGCTTCAGCACAGGCTAAAGAATTAATGGTCTCATCAACGATCCAGATACATACTTCGATATTCATCTGATTCATTCGAATCATACATCGTAGCGATGTGATGATCGAATAAATCACATCGGATGATAATCATGCAAATCCGCTGACGAAAGCCTTTCTTAGCAGTTTGAGCCAACCGTACATAGTTCGGGTGTAAGACACTCGAGTGACTGGCTATAGGCCAAGTGGGAGATTGTTGGACGGTTATGACCTATAACGTCACTATTTGTACAGATCATTGTGTTGTTGTACAAATTAACTATGTGACAAAGGAGATTGCACTCTTATCATTTGTGATTAGATCACCTAGATGTATAAATGATAGGAGGTCCCTGTGATTTGTTCCTGGATTGAGAATGATATGAGACAATATCAGTCCACGAAGATAAATCATTAAATATCCCTAGTCAGAGTATTATCGAGATTGGACATTGATAAATGCATAAAAGACTAGTATTACACTTGTGCGCGTTTTGAAGGCATAACATCATAGTTCTCATATATTTAGTATAAAATACTCATGCAAGTGTAATATGAGGTTGTGTTGTTACCGATGGTACGGGAAACAGCTTCGCTCTGGATAGACCCCCTCGGAATTCCATTGGTAGTATGACTATGTGTCTATGGAAATCCGAAATCAGGGTAGGTGGAATTGGTCTTAACCTGAGACTTGCACCGCTAATACTTGCGACAATCAATATACTTTGGTGTGGTCGTCCAGGGCTTTAACAGGTTCTGTGTACGCCTCTGCTGGGTTAATTAAGAATCGTAGTGTGTTGGGTGTGATGTCAAGACGGAAGTGTCACTCCGTCATATGGAGATGATGATCGCACAGGGATACAGAACTGGTTCTCTAAAGGGTTGCAACCATCGGGATAATATGTTGGTCATGATTATCCGATAATAAAGAGACTATTTACTAGTAATCCGATATATGCTTCGTACGGGGCAGACAGACTACTAAAACAGTAATTGGCATCTACTAGTCGATCCTTATACTAGTAGGGCAGAGACACTACTAGCCCCGGCCTTGCATGTGATCACCCGATACTAGATCAAAATACGCAATACTACGTATACTACGCCTGATATAGATCTTATATTCTGTAAGGATATTTCTGGAGATTGGGTAAGCATGGCGCTTTGCTCTTGTCTTGTAAATCGGTAAAAACGTAGTACATGGTACTTACGTGTTCGGATAGTCTGACGACCGAATTTACTGCCAACATATCCGGGGATTTCATGGGTCGCTTCCCGAAGATTCATCGATGACGTATGACTCGCACTTTTATTAATCTGGGATTAATTAAATGAGAGAGAAAATTAATCTAGGATTAATTGCGGAAATATTTTTCTGGGATAAAATATCATTTAAAGAGAGATAACGATTAATTTGGAATTAATCGATTAATTAATATATTTGATATATTAAACGAAATTGGATTTCGACGCGGAATTAAAATTAGATTTTAATTCGGGCGAACGAATTAATTTATAATTAATTCGTTAGCGACGTGAATAGTGATTTCGCTAGGCATAATCATTTAATTACGTCGCAATGGAAAATTCGTTAATTTTGATTTAGCGAACCCAAGCCCGGGATTGTTTTCGAGAGCATTCGCATTTCGAATTCAAGTGCGGCACACAAGTCAAATCAAGCGTCAAATCATTAGTCATATCAAGCATCAAATCACATGTCACTTTGAGTGATGTGACAATTTGATTGATTGATGTGATTGATTGATTGATTGATGTAGTGGTTGATGGCTTAATGGTTTGACTTTTTAAAGCCAAAATTGTGTATATGATTTTGAAATCAATTACCAAATTTTAAAAACAACACATTTACACATCTCTCTCTAATTCCTCTCTTCTCTCTCGGCCTTAGAGGCATTTTTCTTCACTGGTTTTTTCTGGGCAAAACCGTGAGCAAGGGAAGCAAAATGTGGTGATTTTGTGGCAAAATCATCAAGAGCTAGCACTCCGAGAGACATGCGAATGTGATAGGGAAGTCCACCCGTGAGCTTGGAATCACCACAACAAAGCTTGGAGCTTGATGGAGGACCTCACATAGCCGAAAATGGTGGAAACCAACAGCTCACTGCCGAGAGCTATACAGAGGACAGAAATCAATTTTTGTTTGTCGTTGCGTCGCTCAACCGATCGATGTAAGTATTCCGCAACTTCTTCGATTGTATTCGCACTTGTTTTTTGCTCGTTATTCGATCCTCGGGGCCGTAGAAGTCCAACAATATCGTCCAAAATACATGCTAACAACTTTAGTAAAGCTAAATTTCACTCATTGATATTTTAAGATTCATGATAGACGAAAATAAGGAAGAGAAAAACATGCTTAATTTCAAGAAATTAGAGAAAATAAGGTTAGAAACTCACTTACTTGAGGAATGAGCTTGAGATTATCATCTCATTTCATATAAATCCATGCCAACATCACTAATCACCATTAAAAAATTTAAAAATCAACCCCCATTATGAATGTTTATAATCGGCCATCATTAAAAAAATTAAACTTGGAATTTTTCATCACCACTCAAACAAACTCATACTTAATCATCAACATATACATGAAACACCTTCAAATCAAAAAAAAAAAATAACTTCCATTTAAAGCTCTAAGCATTCGTCCATAACAAACTTTTCACGACTAATTTGGTTTCAACATAAACCTAAGACAACACATGTTATAACATTTCCAAGTATATGAAATATCATCACCCATTATGAAAAACAACAAAACAACCCTTCCCAAAATGAAGGTAGGTTCGGCCAGCACTCCCTTTATGGTAAAATTGGGAATTTAACTAAATGAGGCTTAATTCATGCTTACTTTGCCATGAGATGCATGATTTTGCATGCTAGGTACTCCTTAAACTGAAATGCATAAGTTTTAATTTTCTAAGGTTCATGGGTACGAATTGGGGGAAAGAACATTGCTTGTTTATACTTAAAATTAAGACTAGAAATGAGATAATGGAGCTGACTATGCTTGGAAATGAGCTTGAGTGGATCAAAAATGACTTGAAAATGAAGACAAGATGGAGAGAAGAAAACGACGTGAACTTCTTCTTTTTCACATTTTTTGTTTGCAAAATTTGGGGGATGATGGATAGTCTAATAGTGTCTCATATTTATACTAACGGCTGATTTTTGGGTGAAAAATAAGTGGCTTAAGTGGTACCACATGGCACAATATGAAGCAGTTCACGTTTTCACTATACCTGCCACTGAAATAATGATTTTTAACTTGGTTTTGTCCCAAATTTGAGAAATTGTCCAACAAAAATATTGTAGGTCTCAGTCTTAGCTTTCCGATGATATAAAGTTCACTGAAATCAAACATCGTATGAAAAATTTATGACTAAAATACCGAAAAATGTACGGATCACGTTAAAATTTAAATGCACAGCGAAATTGAAAAAGTTTCACTTCGTGTTTCTAAAATAATTTATATAAGTAATACATGCTAATGATGCACGTGTGAATACTTACAAATATCACCAACACAAATAAATTTTGTAATTATACCATGAAATCAGACTGTTACAACGTACATTTTCACAGCGCGCTTTTGAAGCGTACCAACCGAAAACGAACTCTTTCACTAGCTTCTATTGAAGCTCTATCTACAAATGGATAAGAATTTTATTCGTTGCGTAAAAGGATTTTTAAAAATAACGGATGATCCATTATTAAATGGATATGATATATTTGATATGCACTAATACCACTAAGAAAAATAGAATTTTCTTAATTAGTTTCTAATTTGTGAAATTCCGTAATTATTAAATATGAGATTATAGGGGCGCATTCAATCGTCAAAAAATTGGACTTGATTGTGTATAGATGAGCCCAAAGAATTAAGCCAAATACCAAATGCAAATAGATTACATTTTTTCATTCTCGAGTAAATGCATATTTTTTCCAGAACCTTCATATCTAATTGTATATAATAATAATATCATTAAAATAGATACATGAACCATTTAACCGCTTCCACTTCCATTGTTTACAAAGGGTTTAGAAATAAACCAAACAAACAGAACCATTTAACCGCTTCCACTTTCATTGTTTACAAAGGGTTTAGAAATAAACCAAACAAACAATCGAAACAAAATAGAAAAATGAAAAGTGTTAAAGTTATAAACTCCTTTTTCATGGCGCTCCCTCTACGCCCGACAAGCGCCTAGAGCTTTTTAGAACATTGCAAAAAGTTCACAAGCTTCGGTAGATTTTCCATTCTGGAGGTAGCCTTTGATCATTGTTGTAAAGACATCATCATCAGGATCTACACCTGCCTCTAACATCCTCACGAACATATTTTCTGCTTCAAGTATTTTTTGCTTCTTGCACAAACAACCAATAATTGCATCATAAATCGCAACACTGGGTTTTGGTCCTCTCACCTCCATTTGGTCCAAAATGTCCAATGCTGAATCTAGATTGCCTAATTTACTGTTTCCCTCTACCACAAACATATAAGTTTCCATATCTGCAATTGTACCAATATCTTGCATAAGTTCAATTATGGCTTCAGCCTCCTTGCAAAGACCCGCCTGGCAGAAACACTTTACCAAAGTTTTACAAGTAAAAACCAAAGTTCTGCATCCAAGACTAACCAATTGGGACAAGCAAATGAAAGCTTCTTCATTTTTTCCTCCATTGCACAAGGCGCTGAAATAAATTCCAAATGCCACATTAGCAAGTTTTGGGTCACTTTTCACAATTTCCCCGAGCAGAAGCTCAATCTCTTTATTCAAATCCCCAATAAGATTCAGAGTAGCCGGCTTTGAGAGAATCAGCGGATCAACACCACATCCAATCTTTGCAAATTCACGCAACAACATCAGAGCAAGGTGAAGCTCCTTCCCCTTAGGGCAACGCTTCAAGAGGATAAAAGATAGCCTATGGTCAGGAGCAACACTATTGGCCAGCATTTCTTTGTACAACCCATCTACGTCCCCTAGCCTATTCTGCTTGTAAAGAGCATCAATCAAAACTGTGTAACAGTGAACATTAGGAGCTAAATTGCTACTTGCCATGCTATTCAAAACCATCAAAGCAGCATCTACTTCCCCTACCCTGCAAAGATTACTGATCATAATATGATTAGTCACTACGTCTGGCTGCAATCCCCAGTCACTCATTTGTTTGTACAGCACCCATCCTTTATCAAACAAACCCATCTTAAAAAAGCCATGAATCAATGTGTTACAAGTATATATATTTGGCTCACAACCTGTCTTTAGCATTCTGAAATAAAGTCTCATTGCCATTTTCATCTTCTTATGCCTGCAGTACCAACTAATCAAAGAAGTATACATCACCTTATCCACAATGAAACCTTGTGACTCCATTTCTCTAGCGCATGACTCAGCCTCCACAATCCGTTCTCTCTTACAAAGACCACAAAACAAAGACTTGTACTGATGAAATGTTGGCTCCGACCCTTTTCTCTTACGCTTTATATCAAAAACTTCCATAACTTCATTTAAATACCCCTTATAACACAACCCATCAACCAAAACATTATAAGACCAACCATTCAACTCTATACCACCATTGCAAATTTTAATGAAATAATGAAACGCCTCCGGAAACTTTTCTTCTGCAAATAATCCTCGGAGAATAGCAACACATGCAGGTTTACTAGGAACAAAATTCATTGAAATAAGCCAATCAAAATGTCTAATTGCATACTCTAAATTCCCTAGCTCACAAAAGAAAACTACGAGAGAATTCAAAATAGACAGATCAGGATCAACACCTAAAGCAACAACAGCATTCTGATCAAGCGAAAGAGGCGACTGCGATTGGCCAAATTTAATCAGTTTCCCCATAAGAACACCATAGATACCCAAACCAAAGTTGATATCACCATAGGAGCAAAGCAATTTTTGGTCACTTGAGGTCGATTGTGAGGCTGAGATTGCGTTTTCTGGCGGCTTTACTTCAAGTTTACAACTTCTTACTGCTCTTCTACTAGTATTAAACAAGAAGCGGCAAGATCCAGGCTTTCTGATTATCATGCTTTTGAAAATTGCAACACTACGAGGGCTTTCACTTAGCCAAAAAATATTCATTGTTGACACTGATCGAGTTGAAAAGACGGATTTTTTGTTTTAAAGAGGATGATTTTCAGCGATTACTTTTGCCTATTTTGCACCGTTCAATCGTTGGAGGTGTGCGGTAAAGAAACTAAACCCTCAGTTGGGTATTTAAGTTGTTGTTTGGTTTGAAACCCTAGGACAGATGAACCGGATGTGTAGGAGACAAGGAGAGGGTTTCGCGGCTTGAACCGGGTTTATTTAGATAAAGATTATGGGTCTGAGCAACTCACCTAAGGTTCGCAATGCTACGGGGCCATTAATTTGTTAATTTTGTTATCATTTTATTTATGTAATAAGATTAAAAGAAATTATCTTACTCTCGTCTAGTTATTTTATTGAAAGAAAAAAGTTCTATCGTTCTTTTGTGTATCTCGTTAAATTTCGTCTAATCATATTAAAAAAAATCTTATCCAATTAAAATTTAGTCTAATTTAAAATTTCAAAATATTTTTTTGACTCAATTTTATTTCCAAATCTGAATACAAAAATATGTCTCATATTTTATTCCAAATGAGATGTCGTTAAGACAGGATAGATAGAGCAAATCATCTAACACTACACTCATCTCAATCTCATTGTCAAATCTATACAATCAAGTCTTCAACACAATTCAAATTACTAAACTGTCCACATTAATATTAAATTTTGGGTTAAATTATAATAAACTAAAATTTGTCTCTAATAATGAGATTGTCATTATAACTTTATCGACAAAGGAGAAAAAATATTTAGCAAAAAATAACACCAAAATGACTCACAAACACTTTAACATTAAAGGTGTGAATATGTTACCTGTTATAGTTTCAATCTTATAAATTAATAAAAAGTCCATTTTATTAATAAAATATTCTAAGAATCAAATTTTACCTCCATTAAAACAGATTTTACCTCCAATGAATCAATGTTATGACTGCACCATTCAATATTATGCAAGTTTTTTGTTGTTACTCGTAACAATTTTTCATTATTGAAAAGCTTTTCATTTTTTTTTATATATGTGTACTATAAAATTTTACATCCATCTATGAAAATAAATTACTCTCATACGATTTCAAATTTAAAAGAGACATATTTTACTATGTTTGGTGAAACAATGATCTCATACAATACATGAAAACATGAAAAATTCATATAGCCAACCCCATCTAATGGAAATAAGAATTTTGTTTGGTTTGGTTTGGGTACACTCCTTTTTAGAATTTACTACAAATTAAGTTGTTCGATCGAAAGTCATTTAAGAGAAAGAACATCAATTCAATTGCATTCCATCCTCATTTAATAAGATAAATATAAATTATATTCTTACTTTGACAAAGACCTTATTAATTCTTTATGTTTGTCACATTATCGTCGGTTTGAGAGTGATATTTTGTTGGGGCATGGCCGAAATTTGGTAGAAAAATAAAAAAATATATATTAATTTTTTAATATTATCAAAACAAGTAAAATTATCCCGATCTCTTTAGATTAAGGAGAAAGTATTATTGGATTATATAGTAGTATATATAAGATATATAGATATAGATAGATATATTGGAGTTCTACGGCCCCGAGGATCGATTAACAAGCATAGAAATACATGTGAATACAATGATGAAGTTGCGGAATACTCACATCGATCGGTTGAGCGACGCGACGAAGAACAAAATCCGATTTCTGCCTCCTTACTGCTCACGGCAGTGAGCTGCAGTCCTCTCCAAGATTCGGCCTTTTGGATCATCTTCATCAAGCTTCAAGCTTCGTGATTTGATTCCAAGCTCATGGGTGGACTTCCCTATCACCTTCGCATGACTTCGGAGTGTGCTAGCACTCTTGATTTTGCAACAAAATCAAGACTTTAGCTTCCCATTATTCTCGGCAAACTTCCAACCAGTGAGGAGAATATGAAGCCCCTTAGGCGTGAGAGAGATGGAGAAGAAAGAAGAGAGAGTTGTGTGTTATGTTGTGATTTTATGTATCAAATACACTTAAATGAATTTCAAATTCATTTACCACACATTTGGCTTTACAAAAGTCAAACCATTAAAGCCATAAATGCTTGCCAACCACACACATCACTTGCCATCAATCAGTGAATAGTGATGGGCGTCAATCACTCAAAGTGAAAGACATCCATCACTTGATTGACGAATGATGTGACGCTAGATGCGACTAGCGATTTGACGCTTGATTTGACTTGCGTGCCGCACTCGAATTCGAAATGTGAATGCGCTAGCAAACAATCCCGAGCTCGGGTTCGCTAATTCCAAATTAATGAATTTTCCGTTGCGTCGTAATTAAATCTAATTTAATTAAATAATCATGCCTAGCATAATTACTATTCACGTCGCTATCGAATTAATTCGAAATTAATTCGTTCGCCCGAATTAAAATCTAATTTTAATTCCGCGTCGAAATCCAATTTCGTATAATATATCAAATATATTATTTTATCGATTGATTCCAAATTAATCGTTATCTCTTTTTTATTGATATTTTATCCCAGATAAAATATCTCCTCAATTAATCCCAGATTAATTTTCTCTCTCATCTAATTAATTAATCCCAGATTAATAAAAGTGCGAGTCATACGTCATCGGTGAATCTTCGGGAAGCGACCCATGAGATCCCCGGATATGTTGATAGTAAATTCGGTCGTCGGACTATCCGAACACGTAAGTACCTAGTACTATGTTTGTACCGATTTACAAGACAAGGTTGGCATCTAGCAAAGCACCATGCCTACCAAATTCTCCAGAAATATCCTTACAGGAATAAGGATCTATATCAGGCGTAGTATACGTAGTATTGCGTATGTCGATCCAGTAGCGGATGTCACGTGCTAGGCCTAGGGCTGGAATTGTGTCTGCCCCACACGAAACACATATCAGATCTTTGGTGACTAGTCTCTATAATTGGATATACATGACCTAGTCATAATATCCCGATAGCTGCAGCATTTAAGAGAACCAGTCACGTATCCTACGTGACCATCATCTCCATATGAATGGAGTGATACTTCCATTTTGACATCACACCCAACACACTACGATTCTCAATATACCCAGCTAGACCCGGCCAAGGTTCCGGTTCGGAACCGGAACCGAACCGGTTGGAACCGGACGGTTCCGGTTCCAACCGGTTCCGGTTCCGGTTCCGGAACCGAACCGGAACCTAACCGGTTCGGTTAGGGTTCCTCCCCTAGCCGAACCGGTTGGAACCGTTCGGTTCCAACGGTTCCAACCGGAACCGTACGGTTCCGGTTGGAACCGGATTAATATTTTTTTTTTAATTTTTTAAATAATAAGTTTATTTGTAATTTAGTGTAATTATGTAATGTAATTTAACGTAATTTGTAATTTACATAATTTTATTTGTAATTATGTAATTTTATTTGTAATTATTTTCAAAAAAATAATTTAAAGTAATTATTTGTAATTTAACTTTTATTTTCAAAAAAATAAAAAAATAAAAACCGAATGGAACCGGAACCGGAACCGAACGGTTCGGTTCGGTTCCGAACCGGAACCGAACCGCCGGCCCGGTCTATACCCAGCAGAGGCGTACACAGAACCTGTTAAAGCCCTGGACGACCACAACCAAAGTATATTGATTATCGCAAGTATTAGCGGTGCAAGTCTCAGGTTAAGACCAAATACACCTACCCTGTTTTCGGACTTCCATAGACACATAGTCATACTACCAATGGAATTCCGAGGGGGTCTATCCAGAGCGAAGCTGTTTCCCGTACCATCGGTAAAACACAACCTCCTATTACACTTGCATGAGTATCCTATACCCAAATATATGAGAACTATGCTGTTGTGCCCTCACAACGCGCACAAGTGTAATACTAGTCTTTTACGCATTTATCGATCTCCAATCTCGACAATGCTCTGACTAGGGATATTTAATGATTTATCCTTCGTGGACTGATATTGTCTCATATTATTCTCAATCCAGGAACATATCATAAGGACCTCCTATCATTTATACATCTTGGTGATCTAATCACAAATGATAAGAGTGCAATCTCCTTTGTCACATAGTTAATTTGTACAACAACACCATGATCTGTACAAATAGTGACGCTATGGGTCATAATTGTCCAACAATCTCCCACTTGGCCTATATCCAGTCACTCGAGTGTCTAACACCCGAACTATGTACGGTTCGCTCAAATTGCTGAAAATAGACTTTCGTCAGCATATTTTCTTGATTATCATCTGATGCGATTTATTCGATCATTACATTGCCACAATGTATGATCCGAACGAATTAGATGAATATCGAAGTATGTATCTGGATCGTTGATGAGACCATTAATTCTTTTGTCTGTGCTGAAGCCTAGCTCAGCTGCTAACATAATTATATCTAATCTAATTAGATTTAGTATCGACCCAGAAGGCTTCTATTGCTGCCTCAGCTGCAGCAATAACCCGCATTTATTGTTTATTCGGTAACAGTATCTTGCTTGGAAGATTTCCAGCTCACTGTTCCGTTATTCAAACTTTATAGTACCATTTACGACTTTTAGTCGTTTTATCGGTTAGGAAACTTGCAGTAGTGATCCCAGTCACTTCAAGTTCTCCATCTCCTTAGCTTAAGACAGCATCCTTAGATCTCTAAGATACTAATGGATGTTCTTAATATCAATCCAGTGATTATCACTAGGATTGGCCTGTTTGTGAATCCATATGCTCAAAGCGGATGAGACACCAGGTTGCGTACATTTTTCAATATATGATTTCTCGGAGAGTTTCATGAAAGCCAAGCTTACACCGATTGTATTATGGGAATTTCATTTCCAAGAAATGACATATATATTATCATTATTTTTTAGGACAACGATTTTCAGTGCGCTCCCACTAACCTTCTTATATACACATTAATCATTTTCGTTTTGAATTAAATCATAAACCATTATGATTACATTAAAACGATAATTCCAAGAACCTATGCTTGCTTCAATCCAAACATGGATCGAATAACCTGCAAACCTTGTTTGCTAGTTTTGGTACGACAAAACTGACAAGATGTTGTAAACATCCTCCAAAAGGTTTCCTTTTCAGGAAAACGATTTTCCCGTAAAGCTGTCATATTTCATAAATGAAACATGCAGCATTAGCAAGCATTATCCAAATGGATTTGCTGTGGTAACAAGTAAAAGGTTGAATAGTAATCAACACAATGTTGATAACGATACCTTTTCGCTAAAAGCCCAGCTTTATACATTGGTATGTTGCCATCTATGTATGTCTTCCTTGAAGACTTATATTGTACCAATAGGCACAATGCCTTGCGGTACATCAACTAGTATCCAAACTTGGTTGATATACATGGAATCCATTTCGGACTCATGGCACTTTGCCATAATAGGGAGTCGATACATTGTATCACTTCCTCATACGTAGTCAGTTGGTATTCCTCAAAAGATTGACATCTTTATGAGGTGAGATCAGAAACCCATGCCCCAAGTTGTTTTCTGACTCTCTCCGACATACGTGGTTCTTGTGTATTCGAAGATTACTGGTATAGTTTCATCCTTGATGAACTATTTGTGTTCCATTAGGAATCGTTGCCTTGAATAGTATTACTCCGATTTTCATCGAGTTTTACTATCCTCCCACTTACCACTGCATATCAGTATTCCTCTTAGGAAAATCGCATGGTGAGCAACAATCTAATTGTTCTCTGGTGAGATGTATAAGTACAATACTTATGTATCCCTAGGATAACCTACATTGGCACTGATGAGTGGTAAATGTATCATTATTTCTCACTCATTTAACTTAATATTTTGTATAGTTTCTTGAGTTTTGTGAATATTTTGATGTGTTTTGTGTTATTTTATAGATAAATAAGTTTCAGGACATTCTGGAGGTGATTGGAGCAAAACTGTGAAAATTGGCAAAAAGGGCATTTTTGTAAATTTGCGTGTCGCGACGCCCAAACCCTTGGCGTCGCGACGCCTAATGTGCACCGAAGGCTGCTAACATGCGCCGGGTCAACAAGTCAGAGTTTGAGAAGTTTGACTTTGCTAACGTGCACCGAGCCTCGTGTCATCATCACAAGCGATCTGCCAACGTGCGCCGCATGCCATGTGTCAAAAATTCAACGAGCCGACATCAGCCAACCGCCTTGCCACGTGTCACCTTATCTCTCCAGCCGCCCTGCCACGTGTCAGATAAGATGCCGAGCAACCAATAAGGGGCTGCCACGTCAGCGCGTCGCGACGCGCAAAGCTTGCGCTCCCCGACGCGCGACACTTACTAGGGCCTATAAATTCTGATCGAATTTTCAGTTTCAAATGTACCACTTCCTCTGAACTCTCATATGTAAATAGGGAGTTCTTTTCTTAGTGTCTTTAAAATTTCAGTTTTAATTTCGTTTTGTAATAGTAATTTTCTTCTATAAATAGTAATTTTCATTCTTAAACTTTTTTTACTTTTACTATTCAACCATGAGGAGGTAACTTCTCCATGCTAAGGTAAAAAGGTAATTCTTTTATTATTGCTATTTAGATTAATCTCCCTTAAAATATAATATATAAACTATTTAAAACCCGACTTAATGAGGATACCGCCATACTGGCCGGTTGGTTATTTAATTTAATCTAGTTAAACCTGACTTAATGAGGATACCGCCATATTGGTCGGTTGGTTTATTTTTGTTCCGCCTTTATGGCTGGTTTATTTTTGTTCCGCCTTTATGGCTGGTTTATTGATAAATATTACTGCCTTAATGGCTGGTTGGACTTAATATTGACTTAATCAGGTTACCGCCTATATGGCTGGTTTATTGATAAATATTATTGCCTTAATGGCTGTTGGACTTAATATTGACTTAATCAGGTTACCGCCTATATGGCTGGTTGACAAAATTATCACAAGTATATATATATATATATATATATATATTATATTATGGGAGATATCTAATTGTAAATAGTATAAGTTAATTCTTTTTATCTTAGCATTTCATTTTATTGCAATTTATTATTCCATAATTACTGTTTAGCAATTTTACTTTATGTCTTTTAAGTTTTTACCAGCTTTAGCTATGAGTTGTAACTAAGTTAGTTATCTAGGGTTGTGATAAAATCTAATATCACCGGTTTATAAGGGGTTAGATTATAGTTTGGGTAATTAAAAGATTTATTTATTGAGTCAAAATCTTAATGCTTTTTTAACTGGCCACTAATAAAATTGATTGGGTAAACTTAAAATGAACTAGACATAGGGATTTTAAGTTAAAAACCTTAGACTCAATAGCCCACATCTTCTTTGAGGATAGATAACCCTTTAATAGATTTCCTTACAAGATAGGAATATACCTGTTGGGCGGGGGTAGTCATAATTGGAACTTAATCTTAATGAATCTAGGTAATTTGGTTGACATAGACATATGGTTAATTGGATTACACTATATTTGTAATTGACCATCGTAAGAGGCATTTACATAATTTAATGATCCAGATTAATAAATCAATAATTTACCCAACTATAATACAACCACTTCATCTTTAAATAATATTGGAAGAATTCACAACCCTAGATAGTTTTATAATTTGAATTTTCATTAATCTACTTTCATGCAATTTAATTCACTTGTTTTAAATTTAGAATCATCGTTATTTTAAATCAATCAAACAACCTGTTAGATATTAGTAATCACTTGACGTCATAAAATTAATAGATTAGGTACTAAGTCCTCGTGGGATCGATACTTTTTATACTACTTGAACGATACGTACGCTTGCGTTATACGTGTGTATTTATGCCAGTCAAGTTTTTAGCGCCGTTGCCGGGGACTTATTTATCTTTCATTATTAGTTTTTAGGTTAGATACGTTACTTGTATCTAATTTTCTTTTTACTTATTGTTTTCGTTTTATTGTGTTTCAGGTTATCAGATTCTTAATGAGACGAACCATAAGCTTTGAACTACGACCGCTTGACCCGGAAATTTAAAGAACCATCAAACAGTTGAGAAGGGAAAGGCGACAAGGCCAATAAGCAATTGTTAACATGGAACCTGAACCTTTGGAGGTTGCACCACCAATTCCCATTCGAGACAGAACCATTTCGGTGGTTTACAGACTAATTTCTTGCATTGTACTTCCTCCCTTACCAGCAAATGCGGGTGACATTAAACACATGCATTCAGATGATTCAGCAGTCAGTTCAGTTTGGGGGGAATGCAACTGAAGATACTAATGCCCACATCAGCAATTTCCTGAAAGTTTGCGGCACTTTCAATTACAACCGAGAAGGTGAAGAAGCAACGATATTGCGTGTTTTCCCATACTTCTTGAAGGACAGAGCTAAGGCTTGGCTACATTCACTACCAGCAGGTTCCATTACAACTTGGAACACTTTAGCCACCAAATTTTCTGCAAAGTACTTCCACCACCAGCCAGAACCGGAAGTTGAGGAATGACATCACATCCTTTGTACAACAGGACTCAGAAACTCTCTACGAAGCTTGAGAAAGGTATAAAGATTTACTCCGGAAATGTCCTCACCATGAGATTCCAAAATGGTTTCAAGTCCAGACATTCTATAATGGACTTTCTGGAATAATGAGAACCACAATTGATGCTGCTGCTGGAGGAGCGTTGATGGCAAAAGAAGAAGAACAATCCTGGGACCTAATCGAAGAAATGGCCAACAAAAATTCATTGTGGCCAACCGAAATGAGCATGACTCAACGAATTGCTGGAATTTATGAAGTTGGAGCAAATACAGCAGTCAGTGCCAAACTGGATCAGATATGCAAATTCATGGAGACTCTCGACATGCAAAGCAACATTGGAACCAGAAATTCACCATATGGAGAAGCACCAGAACAAAATCAACTTGAAGAAACTGTGAATTATGTCAACAATTTCAACAGATAGGGGAACAATCCATATTTCAACACCTACAGTCCAGGGTGGAGGAATCATCCCAATTTCTCATGGAGCAACAATTCAGGGCAAAAGAATTATCCACCACCTGGATTCCAGCAACAGAACAAAAGCCAGGAGTCTGAAAAAGACCCAGAAATGAAAGGTTAGCTTACAGAGATGTTCAAAAAGCAACAAGCAGCATATGATGCTATGTTTCAAAGCCAATCTGCTTCCATCAAAGCACTGGAGAATCAAATTGGACAATTGGCCAATGCTCAGAGTTATAGACCACCAGGAAATCTTCCTAACAATACAGAACCAAATCCAAGTAACCGAGGGAAGGAGCAATGTCAAGCCATCACCTTGAAAAGTGGTACTGAAATCAACAAAGATGCTAGAATCAAGACAACCATTGAAGATGTTCCAAAAGAAGCAGAGAAATAGATGGATGAAAAAGAAGCAAAGGAAAAAGAACAGATCACTCCACCTCCACCTCCACCTTTTCCTCAGCGTCTTCAGAAAAGCAAACTAGACAAGCATTTTGCTCGATTTTTGGAGGTTTTCAAAAAGCTGCACATCAACATCCCATTTGCAGAAGCTTTGGAACAAATGCCCAGCTATACTAAATTCATGAAAGGCATTATTTCACGAAAACGGAGATTGGGAGATTATGAGACAGTAGCATTATCAGAAGAATGTAGCGCCATCATTCAGAGAAAACTTCCCCCAAAGTTGAAGGATCCTGGAAGTTTCACCATTCCTTGCATCTTAGGAGAACATAACTTCGGTAAGGCTTTATGTGATTTAGGTGCAAGTGTTAATTTAATGCCTTTTTCTATTTACAGGAAACTACAAATTGGAGAAGCAATGCCTACCTCAGTCTCACTGCAACTTGCTGATCGAACGCTCGCATTTCCAAGAGGAGTCGTTGAAGATGTGCTAGTCAAAGTTGATAAACTCATTCTCTCAGACTTCATTATCCTTGACATGGATGAAGACAAAGATGTGACAATCATCTTTGGGAGACCATTCTTAGCAACAGGTCGAGCTGTGATTGATGTACAAAAAGGAGAACTAACCATGAAAGTTCAGGACCAATAAGTTACCTTCAATGTTTTCAAAGCCATGAAATTCCCGAATGAAGAAAAAGAGGAAGATTGTTTCAGAATTGATGTTGTTGATAGTATCATTCATGATATTGATACAATTCCCACGGACACACTTGAAGCTTGCATCACCAACATGACTGACACTGAGTTAGATGCTGAAATTCTGGAATGTATTAACTATCTTGACAAGCCATTTCGTTTCAAAGTGACACAACCAATTGAAAGTTTGGAACTACCAAAGAAAGAGTGGATCAAGCCTTCGATTGAAGAACCACCACAGTTGGAGCTGAAGTTACTTCCAAGTCATCTCAGGTTTGCATTTCTTGGAAACTCTTCTGAATTACCTGTTATTATTTCATCTTCGCTAACATTGGAGCAAGAAGAAAAGTTGTCGAGAGTATTACGAGAGCACAAGAAAGCCATTGGCTGGACTATAGCAGACATTCGAGGCATTAGTCCATCATTCTGCATGCATAAGATCCTGATGAACGATGAGTACAAACCCACAGTGGAACATCAACGGAGACTCAATCCAATCATGAAGGAAGTCGTGAAGAAAGAAATCATCAAATGGTTGGATGCTGGCATCATTTATGCCATCCCAGAAAATAGTTGGGTGAGTCTTATGCAGTATGTGCCGAAGAAAGGAGGAATTACTGTGGTTACCAATGAAAAGAATCAGCTAATTCCAACAAGAACAATGACTGGATGGAGAGTATGTATGGACTACAAGAACCTGAACAAAGCCATGAGGAAGGATCATTTTCCGCTGCCATTCATTGATCAGATGCTGGACAAATTGGCGGGACATGAGTTCTATTGCTTTCTGGATGGATATTCAGGGTACAATCAGATTTCTATCGCCCTAGAAGATCAGGAGAAAACCACATTTACATGTCCCTATGGTACTTTTGCTTTCCGCAGGATCCCATTTGGATTATGTAATGCCACTACCACATTTCAGCGTTGTATGATGGCCATCTTCTCAGACATGCTGGAGCAGAGTATGGAGGTTTTCATGGATGACTTTTCTGTGTTTGGAGATTCTTTTGATCATTTTTTTGTAAAATTTGGAACAGGTGTTACAAAGGTGTGAAGATACAAACCTGATACTCAACTGGGAGAAATGCCACTTTATGGTGCAGGAAGGCATAGTTCTTGGACACCGGATCTCACAACTTGGAATTGAGGTAGACAAAGTAAAGATAGAGACATTTGAAAAACTACCTCCACCAACATCAGTCAAAGGAATTCGGAGTTTTCTTGGACATGCAGGTTTTTACAGGAGATTTATCAAAGACTTTTCCAAAATTGCAAAACCTCTTTGCAATCTTCTGGAAAAGGATGTGTCTTTCAACTTCACCAAAGAATTCCAGGAAGCTTTTGAGAACTTAAAATAGAAGTTTGTTTCTGCCCCCATCATAGTAGCACCAGATTAGACCCTTCCATTTGAGGTAATTGTGTGATGCTAGTGATTTTGCTGTAGGTGCAGTTTTGGGACAACGCAAAGCAAAGATATTCCACACCACTACTACTCCAGCAGAACTTTGAATGAAGCTCAATCAACTACACAACCACTGAAAAAGAGTTGCTTGTAGTTGTGTTCGCTTTTGAAAATTCCGCTCTTATCTGTTGGGTCCAAAAATGGTGGTCTACACAGATCATTCAGCAATCAAATACCTGATGGTGAAGAAAGATGCCAAACCCAGATTGATCCGTTGGATACTTCTTCTGCAAGAATTCGATGTAGAGATCAGAGATAGGAAATGAACAGAGAACCAAGTGGCAGATCATCTATCGAGGCTCGAGAATGGAGAAATAGTTGGCAAAGAAGTATCAATCAAAGAAAATTTTCCAGTTGAACAGCTGTTTACCATAAAACAGCAGGAAGTCCCTTGGTATGCTGACTATGTCAACTACATAGTGTCAGGAAAATGGCTGTTGGAATGAACAACTCAGCAACGGAAGAAATTCTTCAAAGAAGTCAAACATTATGTCTGGGATGAGCCAAACCTGTTCAAACGATGTTCTGATCAATTATTGAGACGATGTGTTCCATAAGAAGTGGTCAACAGTGTTTTGCAACACTGTCATTCATCACCATACGGCAGACACTTCAGCAGGAATAAAACTGCAGCTAAATTCCTTCAATCAGATTTGTTCTGGCCCACTCTTTTTAAAGATGCTCACTTATTTGTTCTTCAATGTGACATGTGTCAGCGAATGGGGAATATTTCGAGGAGAAATGAATGATCGTTGCAAAATATTCTAGAAGTGGAGATATTCGATGTGTGGGGAATTGATTTCATGGGACCCTTTGTTCCATCATTCGGAAACATGTACATCTTGGTTGCTGTAGACTACGTCTCAAAATGGATTGAAGCAATTGCACTACCATCTAATGATTCAAAAGTGGTGATCAAATTCTTGTAAAAGAATATTTTCACTCACTTCGGAACACCTCGAGCAATTATCAGAGATGGTGGCACATATTTCTGCAACAGATATTTTGATGCACTCCTATCTAAATACGGAGTTACTCACAAGGTTGCAACAGCCTACCATCCACAATCAAATGGGCAAGTTGAAGTTTCAAACAGGGAAATCAAAAGAATCTTGGAGAGAACCGTTGGATCAACAAGCAGGGACTGGTCTACAAAACTGGATGATGCGTTATGGGCCTACTGTACAACTTACAAGACACCTATTGGTATGTCCCCATATCGATTGGTGTTTGGGAAAGCATGCCATCTGCCAGTAGAGCTTGAACATAAGGCGTACTAGGCATTGAAGAAGTTGAATCTTGAACCACAAGCTGCAGGAAAGAAAAGACTTCACCACTCAATAAATTGGAGGAATTTCGCCTACAAGCTTATGAGAATGCCAATTGTACAAGGAGAAGACCAAAAAATGGATGACCTAAAAATAGTGCACAGACAGTTGAAACCAAGGCAATAGGTGTTGTTGTACAACTCGAGGTTGAAACTTTTCCCTGGAAAGTTGAAATCAATATGGTCAGGTCCATTTGTGATCACTCAGGTTTTACCTTACTGGGCTGTTGAGTTATTGGATCCTAACACCAACAATACATTCAAAGTTAACAGTCAGCGTTGGAATTGCAATACTCGTTGTCGTTCTTTAGGAATGGTGTCTGATAATCGTGAAGATAAAATTAAATTCATTAGGGATGGCTTGAGTAAGGAGTTTGTAGATGATATATCTTCGACTCTTGAGACGCATCCCAGTGGATATGTTCATATAGCCATTCACAAGTTACACACACCATTCCAAAAAGAAAGACAACAGTTAAGTCTTGGGAATCTGACTCAAAAAGACCATGTTTGCCAATTTATAAGAAAATTGGATGGGGAGCTTTTTCCCTGACTCATAGACGTCAATCAAACTGTAAATTCTTGTACATATTATATCTCTTTGTCTTTTCCTATAATTGATTTGTTTTTTTTTTTCTTCGACATGATCCAGATCTTTTTGACTATCACGATTTATTTTACTATTTTGATATTAATCGTCATTTGGAAGATACTTGTGCTATTTTTACTCACCCTTTTCAGGTATTATAATTCAACTTATCATTGCACTTTTGAAGATATCCAGAGTAAAACATGGAAGCCACTTCAAGAATACGAGTTGAAAATATCTGTGTGTTTTGCAGTAGTAGTGTTGGTACTAAACCATAATACGTAAAAGTAGAACATGAATTAGGTCGAGTCTTAGCTGTAAGGAATATGCACTTAATATATGGCGGAGGTAATCTTGGACTAATGGGGATCGTTTCAAAAGGCGGTACAAGAATGAGGCATCATATTTTGGGAATCATCCCAAAACCCTTGGTAGAAGCAAATCTTATTGAACCATCAAACGAGAGGAACTGATCGTGCCAGGTATGTCCGAACAACTAGTGGAAATGATTAAACGGCTGATGCTTTTATTGCTTTGCCATGTGGCTTGGGTACATGGAGGAATTTTTATAGTACTATCTTGGGCAAACCTGAACATACACCAGAAACCAATTGGGTTGTTCAACGTTGATGGATTTTTATGATTTTCTTTGTGTGTTTCTTGATGATGCTCGAAGAAATGGGTGTGTCAAAACCTATGAAAGAACTCTTTTTTACTGCCAGAACTGCTCCGGATCTAATTGACCACACATAGCCTATAACCACGAGTTGACCCTATCATTTAAAAGATAAATTGGTCCGAGGATGATCATGGTAAGAGGCACCAGATTAATCTGGATCTTAACCTTTAATTTCATGTAGAATTTCAGCTAACCATGTATTATTTTCTAAACTCTTCTTCTACATTCAGCAGTCAGTTCAGTTTCGTGTCTTCCTTCACTCACTACTACCTTTCTATAAGGAAAAGCTGTGAAGGCACCTAGATAATCATTCACCCGTAGCTCATTGTGATAGACTAATTTGGAGGACTCGTTGTTTATTCCTGACACCAAGCGATAAGAGCCTAAGAGGCTTGGGTACTTAAGAGAGCCTCACTCCACCCTCCCTCTGGGGAATCTACAACGGGAAATCTAGTTTGTGTTATTTTTATTTTTAGTCCAAAATTTTTCGAAAAATATAAAAAAAATTGAAAACTTTTCTAAAAAATTACAAAAATATTTTGTGTTTTTGTGTTTTTTTTGACTAATCATGGTAAAATTGGTAAGAAATAATAGCTTGTGTAAGGAATTCTCACTCCTGAGACTATCTCAAACCATTTTGAAACAAGTTAGTTTTATTTTATTTCTTCTGAAATATTTAATTTGTAAATTCTCCATAAAACAAACTAAAATAGATCTGCATATGTTCAGTTGGTAGGTATTATCAACATACATGGTAAACATACGGACATGAGTTAAAAATTGAAAAGTTTTGTAATATCTAGTGCTCTAATTCATTTGGAGGAGCATCTCAAAAGTAATAATGGAATAAAAAAAATAATAAAAAAAATATACGTCTGAGATCCGAGTTATTAAGTCTGTAAGGGTGTTTTAACACCTAGTGCCATAAAACCAACTGGTTTGGGAGTCACTGGCCCAAAGCTCGATACATGGATCAAAGATGCTGCAAAAATATATATATCTGAAGTTTCAGTAATTAAGTCCGTAGGGGTATCTTAACACCTGGTGCCCTAAAGCCAACTGGTTTGGGAGTCACCGACCCAAAGCTCGTTACATAGATGGAAGATATTGTATAAATAAAATTAAAAATAGAGAAAAAATCAAAAAAAAAAAAATCAAAGAAACAAAATCAGAAAAATCATAATTATTCTATTGCTACAAAAGGTATGAAATCTGATAGAACTTTAGGACAAAAATATTACTTACTCTCTTATTAACACACTTATGACTGTTGTGGGAAAAAATGAGTTGATTAATATTTTATTGGCTGTGTATATGGAGAATGATAAAATCATTGGAGAATTTACTTATTCCGTAATTTAGAATGAAACAAAACAATTAGTAAACTTGGAGTAGAAGTTTCACCTAATTAGTCATTAAACTTCTTTATTCTCTTTTCGCTTGTCTTTTTGCTTTTGTGTGCATTAGTTTTCTTTCTTTTACTTTTAAATGTTGTGTTGTGGGTATCATTGCTGTAAACCCTCACGAGACTACAACTCGTCCACTAGGGACACTTATGGGTTTAAAGGCTTGTTGCATACGCTAAATGCAACCGGATCCTCCCTACGAAAGTGGCTTAGTTAAATTTTTCTTATGTTATTTTATTTTGCTCGAGGACTAGCAAAATGTTAGGTTTGGGGTGTGATGAGTGGTATATGATCACTATTTCCCACTCATTTAACTTAATATTTTGTATAGTTTCTTGAGTTTTCTGAATATTTTGATGTGTTTTGTGTTATTTTATAGATAAATAAAGTTTCAGGACATTCTGGAGGTGATTTGGAGCAAAAACTGTTGAAAATTGGCAAAAATGGCATTTTTGTAAATTTGTGTGTCGCGACGCCCAACCCTTGGCGTCGCGACACCTAAGGTGCACCAGAGGCTGCTAACGTGCGCCGGGTCAACAAGTCAACCGTACCATCGGTGAAACACAACCTTCTATTACACTTGCGTGAGTATCTTATACCCAAATATATGAGAACTATGGTCGTTGTGCCCTCATAACGCGTGATGAGTGGTAAATATATCACTTTTTCCCACTCATTTATCCTAATATTTTGTATAGTTCTTGAGTCTTGTGAATATTTTGATGTGTTTTTGTGTTTTTTGTAGATAAATAAAGTTTCAGGACATTCTGGAGGTGAATTTGGAGCAAAACAGGAAAACTGGACAAAAGGGCAAAATCGTCATTTCAGCGTCGCGACGCCCAGAATAACGCCAAACTTGCTAATGTACGCCGTGGACACTGATTGAGTGGTAATATATCACTTTTTCCCACTCATTTAACCTAATATTTTGTATAGTTTCTTCAGTTTTGTGAATAGTTTGATGTGTTTTGTGTTATTTTGTAGATAAATAAAGTTTCAGGACATTCTGGAGATGATTTGGAGCAAAACAGGAAAAATTGGACAAAAGGGCAAAATCATCATTTGCGCGTCGCGACGCTGGAGCCTTGCGCGTCGCGACGTCCAGCATGCGCCGGATTTGCTAACTTGCGCCTACCAGTGTCCCATCCTACGCCGACAATCATCATCTATGCTAACGTGTGCCGTGCCACGTGTCAACATCTCAACAGACTTGCTAATGTGCGCATGTGCCACGTGTCAAGATCTAATGCTGCCGACAATCGCCCTCCACACGTCAGCGTGACGTCATCAATGACGTCATGAACAGTGGCACATCATCAGTGTGACGTAAGTAATGACGTCATGAACAGTGCCACGTCATCGGATAAGAATCTGAGCCGGCGAATCAGCGCATACACGTGTCACTGTAGCTGGCGTCGCGATGCTGAACCCTTTAGCGGCGCGACGCTGGACCCCTATCCGCGCCTATAAATTGAGCTCGAAATTTCAGAAATTTGTACACCTTCCTATCTATTAAAATCCTTCTAAAGAGAGAGTTTCTCTCTCTAGAATAATTAGTTTTTTTTTAGTTTTTATTTTTAACTTTTAGTTTTGTAAATAATTTTAATTACGTTTTGTAATAATAGTAATTTCATTTTTTACTTTTTACTTTTTATAATTTTTACTATTTACTTTTTACTTTTTTTTTCAGTTTTTACTATTCACCATGATGAAGTAACTTCCTTATGATAGGGTGAAAGGTAATTCTTTTACTATTACTATTTAGATTAATCTCCCTTAAAAATAATAAATTTACTATTTAAATTTGACTTAATCAGGATACCGCCAGATTGGTCGGTTGGTAAAAAAACTTATATTCCGCCTTTATGGCTGGTTATTTTGGTTCCGCCTATATGGCTGGTTGGTAATAATCACAAGTTTATATATTATTTTACTGGGAGATATCTAAATAAGTAGTAGTAGAAATAATTCCTTTTTACCTTAGCATTTTATTTTATTTTACTTTTCAATATTTTTACTTTATGTCTTTTACTTTTATGTTTTTACTAGCTTTAGTTATGTGTTAGTTATCTAGGGGTTGTGATGACTTTTAATATCACTGGTTTATAAGGGGTTATTTTATAGTTTGTGTAATTTATAGGTTTACTTATTAAGTCTTAAGCTTAATGCTTCTTATTGTCTGATCACCAATAAATTGATATGGTAAATCTAAAATGAACTAGACATAGGGATTTTAGGTTTCAGCCTTAGACTTAATAGCCCCGATCTTCCTTGAGGATAGATAACCCTTTAATAGATTTCCTTACAGGATAGGAATATACCTGTCGGGCGGGGGTAGCCATAATTGGAACTTAATCTTAATGAATCCAGGTAATTGGTTGACATAGACATATGATTTAATTGGGTTAAACTGGGTATTTGTAGTTGACCATCGGAAGAGGCTTTTACATAATTTAGTATTCCAGGTTAGTAAAACTGATTTATTACACAAACATAAAATAATCACTTCATCTTTTAAATGATATTAAAAGAAATCACAACCTTAGATCTTTGTGTCTTTTGTTATTTTCCTTAATATTTTCTTTTATCTTTTTATTATTTATTTAGCAAATTTACAATCAATCAAATCAATCAAGCAATCAATTCCATTCTCCCTTTAATTAGATATTTGTAAATAAATAGATTCAATAATTAATAACAACAGGAGGAATTAAGTCCTCGTGGGATCGATATTTTTATACTACTTGAACGATACGTGCGCTTGCGTATACGTGTGTGTTTACGCCGGTCAGACACGTGGACCAATCAGAAAATTTGCTAACGTGCGCCTCCAGCTAAAATGTGCCAATCATGCTATCTTGCGTCGTGACATGTGTCGCCATCTCAACGGACTTGCTAATGTGCGCCGGTGCCACGTGTCACGATCTAACGGTGCCGACAATCGCCCTCCACATGTCAGCATGACTTAATCAATGACATCATGAACACTGCCATGTCATCGGATAAGAATCTGAGCCGACGAATCAGCGCGTGACATGTGTCACTGTAGCTAGCGTCGCGACGCTGAACCCTTTAGCATCGCGACGCTGGACCCCTATCCGCGCCTGTAAATTGAGCTCGAGATTTCAGATTTTTTTGTACCATTCTCTCTCTCTGTATTCTATCTAAAGAGAGAGTTTCTCTCTCTAGATTCTTTAGTTTTTTTGTTTTTTTTATTTTTTTTAGTTTTTAGTTTTGTTAATAATTTTAATTACGTTTTGTAATAATAGTAATTTAATTTTTACTTTTTACTTTTTACAGTTTTTACTATTCACCATGATAAGGTAACTTCCTTATGTTAGGGTGAAAGGTAATTCTTTTACTATTACTATTTAGATTAATCTCCCTTAAAAATAATATATTTACTATTTAAAATTTGATTTAATCAGGATACCACCAGATTGGTCGGTTGGTAATAAAATTCCTTCCTTTCCGCCTTTATGGCTGGTTTATTTTGGTTCCGCCTTTATGGCTGGTTTATTTTGGTTCCACCTTTATGGCTAGTTTATTTTGGTTCCGCCTTTATGGCTGGTTGGACTTAAATTGACTTAATTAGGTTACCGCCTATATGGCTGGTTGGTAATAATCACAAGTTTATATATTATTTTACTGGGAGATATCTAAAAAAGTAGTAGTAAAAGTAATTCCTTTTACTTTAGCTTTTTATTTTATTGTAATTTACTTTTCAACTTTCACTTTATGTCTTTTACTTTTAAGTTTTTACTAGCCCTAATTATGTGTTAGTTATCTAGGGTTGTGATGACTTTTAATATCACCGGTTTATAAGGGGTTAGATTATAGTTTTGGTATTATAAAGATTTATTTATTGAGTCTTAATCTTAATGCTTTTTCATTAATCGGCCATTAATAAAATTGATCTGGTAAATCTAAAATGAACTAGACATAGGGATTTTAGGTTTTAGCCTTAGACTCAATAGCCCACGATCTTCCTTGAGGATAGATAACCATTTAATAGATTTCCTTACATGATAGGAATATACCTGTGGGGGGGGGGTAGCCATAATTGGAACTTAAACTTAATGAATCCATATAATTTGGTTGACATAGACATATGGTTCAATTAGGTTAAACTGGGTATTTGTGTCTGACCATCAACAGAAGCTTACACATAATTTAGTGTTCCAGGTTAATAAATCAATATTTCACCCAACTTTAAGATAACCACTTCATCTTTAAAATGATATTAAAAGAAATCATAACCTTAGATCTTTGTGTCTTTTATTTTCCTTAATATTTTCTTTTATCTTTTTATTTATTTATTTAGCAAATCTACAATCAACCAAATCAATCAAGCAATCAATTCCATTCTCCCTTTAATTAGATATTTGTAAATAAATAGATTCAACAATTAATAACAATAGTAGGAATTAAGTCCTCGTGGGATCGATATTTTTATACTACTTGAACGATACGTGCGCTTGCGTTATATGTGTGTGTTTACGCCGGTCAAGTTTTTGGCGCCGTTGCCGGGGACTTATTTTTCTTGAGTTGTTAATTTTGAAGCTATATAATTTACCTGTATCTAATTTTCTTTATTTTTATCTATAATTTTTATTTATTTCTTTTATTTTCAGGTGATCGAAAAATGGAACATTATTGGGAGATTGAAAGATTACGTTCTTTACAAGTAGATACACCCCACATTTGGGAGCAACAGTCTGGTTTTCTGAGGCCTGTTGTCCAGCCCAACAATTATCACTGGATGCCAGAACCAAGCTATACCACATTTGCTCAACAGAACGCAATGGGGAGATGTGACATATGTAATGGTAACCACCCTAGAGATTATTGCGAATACAACTACCATACAGGGTGGCAGAGCTATCAAGATCCTTCATGGTATGACAAGCCATCACATTTCACAAAATCACATTTTCCATCTTATTCACCATATACCTATGATCTTCATCAACAATCAGAACAATCAGAAAAAGATCAGTTGCTAAACATGCTCAAAGATGTGTTCAAGAAACGAGAAGAAAAGATGGATACAATGCTTGAAACATTCCAGAATCAACTCGAAAGTATTCAGTGTCAAACAGAATCCATACAGAGAATGACAGATCAGATCAAACAATTAACAAAAAACCAGAACTACATACCTCAAGAACCAGTTTCAGATGACACTGATGAAGCATTCGATTACCAATCATTTCACAATGACACTTCAACAGAGGAGGAGACTGAGCAGTATCAACAACCAGAGGTATCAGTTCAGGAGCCCGAACCGGCAAAGTCTCAATTTGACTTTTATTATTCAGATTCTGACGAGGATGAAGCTGATCTATTTGTACCAACTGCACCAACAATGGAGGATCAAACTTCCAATCCTCAAAATGAAGATCTTGGAGCATACTTTACCATGATGTTTGAAGAAGATCTATCTGAACCATCAATTCCAGTCATATCAGAGGATGAAGACCTAAAATCTGACATTTCTTTTCATCCTCAGGTTGACAATTTTGAAACATGTATTCACAGAGGACAGATGAAGAACTGAATATGGAAATTTTCAAATACATATGTGAAGAAAATGTGGCACAAGAAGAAGAGCAAATGGAGGAGTAAATGTCTGACCTTAATAAAGATCCAGAGCATTCAGGAGAAACATCGCTGTTTTGGGGAGTACAAATCAAAGATATCGCCCAAAAGCTTGACAGAATGGAACTCCCATTCCAAGTCAAGCACCATACGAGACCTCCTAATTTTATTTCTTTCTTTGCAGGAACTACTGGAACAACAAGGTGTAAAAAGGTGGCACGAGCACTGAATGAGACAAAACTCTTTTTGCCACTTTACCGTTGGAAGAGACCATTCAAAAGCAACGCTCACGGGATTTTCTTTAATCGGACATCCAAAACGACATTGAAACCTCCTTAACAGATGAATTTCAATCACGTCTGGCTGAAGACGTAAAATTTAGCGCTAGTAGGGAGGCAACCCATGCAAATTTGTTGTAATTTGTTTTCATATTTTGTGTGAAATTTTTAATTTTGTGTGTTATATTTGTAGGGAAAGTCACAAATGGAGCATTTTAAGACAGAATGAATGGTGTTTGGCAATCACAAAGAAGAGAAACAATTCATTAGCGAAGGCTGAGTAAAGAATTAATTCTTGAGATGTATCCTAATGGATTTATATACCAAACGAGTGGCGTATTGCGTACACAATTCTGTTACCTTAATTATTGCTTTGATTTGCTTTTCTGTTGTAATTATCTTTATTTTCGTACACAGGATCCATAATTTTTGACCTTTCACGATTTATTTTGTTGTTTAGCTAACAAACGTCCTCTGGAAGATACTAGTGCTATTATTACTCACCCTTTTTCAGGTACTATAAATTCAGCTCGTCATTGCACTTTTGAAGGCATCCTGATTTAAGAAAGAAATACATAAAAAATAGAAGCCACTTCAAGAAGACGAGTTGAAAACATCTGTGTGTTTTGCGGTAGTAGTGTTGGAACTAAACCACAATACGTAGAAGTAGCACAGGAATTGGGTCGAGTCTTAGCTGCAAGGAATATGTACTTAATATATGGCGGAGGCAATCTCGGACTTATGGGGATCGTTTCAAAGGCTGTACAGGAAGGAGGCAGTCATGTTATGGGAATCATCCCAAAACCCTTGGCAGAGGCAAATCTTATTGGATCATCAAACAGAGAGGAACTGATCGTGCCAGGTATGTCTGAACGACTGGTAGAAATGATTAACCGTGCTTATGGTTTTATCGCTTTGCCAGGTGCTTGGGTACATTAGAGGAAATTTTTATAGTTCTATCTTGGGCGAACCTGAACATACACCAGAAACCGCTTGGACTGCTCAACGTTGATGGATTTTATGATTTTCTTTGTGTGTTTCTTGATGATGCTCGGAGAAATGGGTTCGTGTAGAAACCTATGAAAGAATTCCTCTTCACTGCCAGAACTGATCCAAATCTAATAGACCAACTCATAGCCTATGAACCACAAGTTGACCCTATCCTTTCAAAGATAAATTGGTCTGAGGACGATCGTGGTAAGAGGCGTCGAATTAATCTGGATCTTAACCTTTAATGTCCTGTAGATTTCTGCTAACCAGGTACGACCTTCTTAACTCTCATTTTACTGTTTAAGACATTTGGGACAATGTCTCATTTAGGTTTGGGGGAGGGAATTAGTTGATCAGTACCTCATTTTTAGTTTGTGTGTTGTTTTTATTTTTAGTCCAAAATTTTTCGAAAAATACAAAAAAATTGGAAAATTTTAAAAAATTACAAAATATTTTGCATTTTTGTGTTTCGACTAAAAAGGTGAAATTGGTAAGAGGTAGCTGAGTAAGGAGTTACCACTCCTGATACGTATCTCAAACCATTTATTTTCAAAATAAGTTAATTTTTGTTTATTTCCTTTTAAATTATTTAATTTGTAAATTCTCCATAAAACGGACTAAAATGGATCTTCTTATGCTTAGTTGGCAGGTATTATCAACATACGGACATGAGAAAAATTGAAAAGTTTGTAATATTCAGTGCTTTAGTTTAATTGGAGGAAGCATCTTAAAAAGTAATGGAGTAAAAAAAAAACGTCTGAGATCCGAGTTATTAAGTCTGTAAGGGTGTTTTAACACCTAGTGCCCTAAAACCAACTGGTTTGGGAGTCACTGGCCCAAAACTCGCTACATGGATCAAAGATGCTACAAAAATATATATATCTGAAGTCTGGGTAATTAAGTCCGTATGGGTATCTTAACACCTGGGGCCCTAAAGCCAACTGGTTTGGGAGCCACCGACCCAAAACTCGCTACATAGACGGAAGGTATTGTATATAAATAAAAAACAAATCAAAGAAAAAATTAGAAAAATCAGAAAAATTATTCCATTACTACAAAAAGGTGTGAAATCTGATAGAACTTTAGGACAAAAATATTACTCTCTTATCAACTACACTTATGACTGTTGTGGGCAAAAATGAGTTGATTAATATTTTGTGGCTGTGTATATGGAGAATGGTAAAATAATCGGAGAATTACTTATTCGGTAATTTAGAAAGAAACAAAACAACTAGTAACTAAGAGTAGAAGTTTCACCTGATTAGTCACTAACTTCTTTATTCTCTTTTCGCTTGTCTTTTTGCTTTTGTGTGCATTAGTTTTATTACCTTTTTACTTTTGTAAAATGTTTGTGGGTATCATTGCTGTAAACCCTCACGAGACTACACTCGTCCACTAGGGACATCTAAGGGTTTAAAGGCTTGTTGAATACGCTAAATGCAACCGTGATCCCTACGAAAGTGGCTTAGTTAAATTTTATTATGTTATTTTATTTTATGTTTTTCCTCGAGGACTAGCAAAATGTTAGGTTTGGGGTGTGATGAGTGGTAAATATATCACTTTTTCCCACTCATTTATCCTAATATTTTGTATAGTTTCTTGAGTCTTGTGAATATTTTGATGTGTTTTGTGTTATTTTGTAGATAAATAAAGTTTCAGGACATTCTGGAGGTGAATTGGAGCAAAACAGGAAAAACTGGACAAAAAGGGCAAAATCGTCATTTCAGCGTCGCGACGCTGAAGCCTTGCGCGTTGCGACGCCCAGAATGCGCCGGACTTGCTAATGTACGCCGTGGACACGTGGACCAATCAGAAAATTTGCTAACGTGCGCCTCCTGCTAAAATGCGCCGATCATGCTATCTTGCACCGTGCCACGTGTCGCCATCTCAAAGGACTTGCTAATGTGCGCCGGTGCCACATGTCGCGATCTAACGGTGCTGACAATCACCCTCCACACGTCAGCATGACGTAATCAATGACGTCATGAACAGTGCCATGTCATCGGATAAGAATCTGAGCCGACGAATCAGCGCGTGACACGTGTCACTATAGCTAGCGTCACGACGTTGAACCCTTTAGCGTCGCGACGCTGGACCCCTATCCGCGCCTATAAATTCAGCTCGAGATTTCAGAATTTTTTGTATCATTCTCTCTCTTGTATTCTATCTAAAGAGAGAGTTTCTCTCTCTAGATTCTTTAGTTTTTTTGTTTTTTATTTTTATTTTTTTTAGTTTTTAGTTTTCTAAATAATTTTAATTACGTTTTGTAATAATAGTAATTTAATTTTTACTTTTTACTTTTTACAGTTCTTACTATTCACCATGATGAGGTAACTTCCTTATGCTAGGGTGAAAGGTAATTCTTTTACTATTACTATTTAGATTAATCTCCCTTAAAAATAATATATTTACTATTTAAAATTTGACTTAATCAGGATACCGCCAGATTGGTCGGTTGGAAATAAAATTCCTTTTCCGCCTTTATGGCATGTTTATTTTTGTTCCGCCTTTATGGCTGGTTTATTTTGGTTCCGCCTGTATGGCTGGTTTATTTTGGTTCCGCCTTTATGGCTGGTTGGACTTAAATTGACTTAATCATGTTACCGCCTATATGGCTGGTTGGTAATAATCACAAGTTTATATATTATTTTACTGGGAGATATCTAAAAAAGTAGTAGTAAAAGTAATTCCTTTTACCTTAGCTTTTTATTTTATTGTAATTTACTTTTCAACTTTCACTTTATGTCTTTTACTTTTAAGTTTTTACTAGCCCTAGTTATGTGTTAGTTATCTAGGGTTGTGATGATTTTTAATATCACCGGTTTATAAGGGGTTAGATTATAGTTTGGGTATTATAAAGATTTATTTATTGAGTCTTAATCTTAATGCTTTTTCATTAATCAGCCATTAATAAAATTGATCTGGTAAATCTAAAATGAACTAGACATAGGGATTTTAGGTTTCAGCCTTAGACTCAATAGCCCACGATCTTCCTTGAGGATAGATAACCCTTTAATAGATTTCCTTACAGGATAGGAATATACATGTCGGGCGGGGGTAGCCATAATTGGAACTTAAACTTAATGAATCCAGATAATATTGTTGACATAGACATATGGTTCAATTAGGTTAAACTGGGTATTTGTGTCTGACCATCGACAGAGGCTTACACATAATTTAGTGTTCCAGGTTAATAAATCAATATTTCACCCAACTTTAAGATAACCACTTCATCTTTAAAATGATATTAAAAGAAATCACAACCTTAGATCTTTGTGTCTTTTATTTTCCTTAATATTTTCTTTTATTTTTATTTATTTATTTAGCAAATCTACAATCAACCAAATCAATCAAGCAATTAATTCCATTCTCCCTTTAATTAGATATTTGTAAATAAATAGATTCAACAATTAATAACAATAGTAGGAATTAAGTTCTCGTGGGATCGATATTTTTATACTACTTGAACGATACGTGTGCTTGCGTTATACGTGTGTGTTTACGCCGGTCAACGTGCACAAGTGTAATACTAGTCTTTTACGCATTCATCGATGTCCAATCTCGATAATGCTCTGACTAGGGATATTTAATGATTTATCCTTCGTGGATTGATACTGTCTCATAACATTCTCAATCCAAGAACAAATCACAGGGACCTCCTATCATTTATATATCTAGGTGATCTAATCACAAATGATAAGAGTGCAATCTCCTTTGTCACATAGTTAATTTGTACAACAACACCATGATCTGTACAAATAGTGACGTTATGGGTATTAATTGTCCAACATTACCTCCTCATGGTTGAATAGTAAAACTATAAAAGTAAAAAGAAATAAATTACTATTACTATTACAAAAAGTAAAATTAATGTTACTTTTACAGAAGGTAATTAAAATTAATTACAAAACTGAAATTTAAAAGAAACTAGATAGAAAACTCCCTATTTACATCAGAGAATTTAGAGAGAAAGGTACATCTGAAACTGAAATCTCGAGCTCAATTTATAGACCTCGATAGGCCTCCAGCGTCACGACGCCAAAGCCTTTGGCGTAGCGACGCCCATAATTAACAGCGTGGCTTGCGGAGGTGATGACACGTGGTGATTTTGGATAAGGTGATAAGGTGACAAGTGGTAAGGCAACTGGCACTCAATGATTAAGCTGACGTGGCACTGACATGGCGATACATGGCGAAGGGATTGTCGGCACCGTAGGATTACACCACGTGGCACGCTCTGATTGGTTGATGATAATGTGGCACTTTGACTTGGTCAACTGCTGATGTGGATGATTATGTGGCGGTGACATGGAGTGACATATGGCAACACGTGGCGATGGCGATTGTTGACACCGTAGGATGATGACATATGGCACGGTGCACGTTAGCAGATCGGCTGTGATGGTGACACGTGTCATGGCACACGTTAGCAAAGTCAAACTTCTCAGATTCTGACACGTTGACCGGGTGCATGTTAGCATGATTCGGCGTACGTTAGGCGTCGTGATGCCGAAAATTACCAAAATGCCCTTTTGTCCAATTTTCACTGTTTTGGCTCCAAATCACCTCCAAAATGTCCTGAAACATTATTCATCTACAAAATAACACAAAACACATCAAAATATTCACAAAACTCAAGAAAATATACAAAATATTAGGTTAAATAAGTGGGAAATAGTGATATATTTACCACTCATCAGTAACTGCTCATGTAGTCCACCACTGTGAAGTCTATCATGATCGTTCGGGTGCGTGGGGAATTCCCAAAGGTCATGGCTAACTGTATCATACCCAGAGGGATGACTGTTGCTCCCCCAAACTGATACAAGGGTGTCTCATCCTGGGTCACTATAACATATTCTATCCCCAATTCGTCTAGGGCTTCCTTGGAGATTATGTCGACCGCGCTCCCCAGATCCACCAAGATCCTATCTACTTCAGCTTCCATATCACCGCCTTAATTATCAGTGCATCATCTTGTGGAAAACTAACCTTATGGGCATCCTCTTCAGTGAACATTATAGGGACCGACCAATCTCATTGCATGCTCTAGGCCTGCCCCATCGATATTACCTCCAATCCCCGAATCCTGTTGTAATTTTTTCTTGAAGAATTTGAGTCTGCGGCCAGTGTCCTTCCACCAACGATGGTCTACATCTGTCCAAGAGTAATATAATAAAACCTTCTTCTTTATTTACTTGATTTTTCTAGAAATTACTAGCAAATTAAAGTGTGAAGTGTAGAAAATATATAAAGAATCATACAAATGAAATTCCTTCATTTCCCCTCTCCTCTACTCACGTTCAGCCATCACCAACAAAGGAAAACCAATTCTTTTCTTCTATGGTTTCCAACCTTAATAACTTAGAAAATCCTATAATCCCAATCTAGTAAAAAGCTTGGAGACTTTGAAGTAAACTTTTGGGATTGAGTAGGAGTTGAATCAAGGTAATATTCTTTCACCCAAATCTTATTCAATGTGTATTTTGGCCAATAATATGATTTGTGTATATTGATGAATTGATGAGGATGAATTTTAGATGATTGATGATAAAGAAATGGATGTTTGGGATTGTGTTAAGGAAATGGGGATTTTTGGTTGACTTTAAATTGTTTTTCTTTCAAGTTTGTGGGTTTATGAGAATGTTGGATCTTTGGGTGAAATTAGAAGATTTGAAGTGCTATGTGACAATAATAAATATTTTGGATATTTTGTGGGGGTAGTATCTGATCGGAATAGTAAAAAGATGAAGTTTCAGGTCTGATTTTGTTGAGGCAGAAACTGCCCTAGGATTTCGTCGACACGGAGACCAGAAACCAGAAATTTTTTTCGGAAGTGCGACATGAAGCCTAAAGCTTAGACATTGTTTTTATTATTTATTTAAGATATAGGAAGGTTCTAATGAGATATTCTAATAAGGTTAAAGGACTTTTCGTTATTATGAATCATATTTTATAAACTGCTAATTCTAATTTCGTGTGTTCTTTCTAGATTCAGGACAGGAGCCGCGCTCACCCCCAATGACTTAGGGCAACCTAACCAGACCTCAAAAATATATGTGAGTGAATATTTTTTTTCTTTTCGCAAGTTGATTTTATATTCACTTATTTTAGATTTAAAAAACTATTTCACACTTATTTTAAAAACTTTAGGGCATTAGCCTTGTTTAGTTTTCAGATATATGATACATGAGATTTTTTTTTAAGTTTTAAAGGTTTTTCAACTGTATTTATATGATTTTCGGGGCATGAGGTAAAACCTCACCCCAGTATGCAAATTGAGATTCAGTTGGAATTGACGGATACAGAGGACATGTGCACATATAGAGAGCCAGAATGACGGCTTAGGATCGTGTATCTGGACTCTAGTTCAGAGCTTGGGTGGTTGCATTGATCCGCACCCTCAGTTTTAGAGGTGGCTACACCCAGTTGAGTCGTTTTCCTTAGTGTAATGCTCACGTCCATTTGAGTCGATGTCCTGGGCGAGAGGCACCACCATTTTCAGAGATGCCCAGTTGAGTCGATGTCCTGGGCATAGAGCATCACCGGATTCACACACCCAGTTGAGTTGTTGTCATGGGTGTATAGAGACCTCTATTTTCCGGTTGAGTTATTCATGGACACGCCCAGTTGAGTCGTTTTCCTGGGGGTAGTGTTTTCAGATACACCTTGTTAGAAGTATTTTTTAATTTTATTTTTGGAAGTATTTTAAGATAAAATGAGCACATGTTTTTCTTTAAGAAAGTGTTTTAGAAAGACTTATTAGTTTTCTTTATATGTTCTGATATGTTTCTTCTTATTTTGCAGCTCCACTCACTGAGATCCTCTGGACTCACCCCACCACTTCCCAGCTTCTTTTGCAGGACACTTCTTTTGGTGAGCCATGTGCCATTTTGGAGACCCGGTTTGAGGACGAGTGTTACACTGCAGTCACTAGTTGTCGGGTCCACCATTCCAGAGTTATATTCATGTAAAATATAGTTTTCTGTGAAGTTTGATTGTTGTAATATCGATATGTGAGATGTATTTGACATATTGCATTACTTTAGTACATGTATATATGTGTGTTATGCATGAGATTTCATTTATGATCTTGCATTTAAGTTGACCCAAGTTTACAAGTCGCATGAGTGATACATGATCATTACATAACATAGGAATTAAAGTAAGTGTTCTAGTTATGAGTTAGAGGATTATGCGACAATAGGATTTGTTACCTGCCGGTAGCATTCCTGCACTGGGGATGTTACAAAGATGGTATCAGAGCATGGTTTAGGGAGTCAGTGAGTGCAGTAAAGGAGTTACGGTGGCATGTATATGTGGTATACCAGGGGTACTACTATATATGAGTGGTTGTTTACTCTAGATACTTTATCTCGAGTTATGTCTCATTTTTAATCATTTAAAATTCTTATATATGTAATTGATTGTTTCCTTTTCTTTCTCATTTTCATAGATATTCCATGCCACCCAGGGGAAGAATTAGAGTCAGAGGCAGACCTATACGTGGTAGGGTGCTCCCAGATATAGACCGAGATCAGAGATCAGTAGTACCTCCCATTAAGCCAGATAAGGGGCAGAGAGTTAAATATGTACATGAGAGTGTTGTGGGGGAGGGTAGAGCTGCCCATGTGGATCAGCCCAATGACCCAATAGTTGCAGGTTTACAGCAGTTACATCATTTAGTAGCAGCTTTGGCTTAGTTGATTACCCGCCAGCCGCAGCCGACATGCCCAGAACCAAGAGCTGCAGAACCTATCATTCTTGTTCCACCCCATTAGTGGGAATTCCCATGGCTCACCAAACAGTACCTCCTCCAGTTGTACCAGATCTTATTATATACCGAACCGAGCCTTCTGTTGGGCCTCAAGAGCCTCCCAGTGGCAGTTCAGGTTATGTAGCGGCAAGATTTATTGTTATCACTTCATGATTTCCGCAAGCTTCATCCTCTCACTTTCTCGGGTGTAGAGACTTCTCCATATCCCTGTAGATTTATTGAGAGTCAGATCGAATATGCATAGCTTTGGGATGTTCTTCAGAGAGGGCGGTTGAGTTGGTCAGTTTTCAGTTGAGAGATGTTGCCAACACCTGGTTTATGTCTTTCTGGGATGGTAGGCAACGGGATGCCCCTCATCTGTCATAGGCCGAGTTTAGTATGGCATTTATATCCAGATTTTTACCACAGAGTATTAGAGATGCCAGAGCCCGTGAGTTTGAGCAGCTAGTACATGGTGAGCAGATGACTGTTTTGGATTATGATATACGATTCACCAGGTTATCTCATTATGCTCTTCATCTGGTTAGTACTGAAGAAATGAAGGTAAATAGATTTATAAATGGGCTTCAGGACAACATGTTTCCTTCCATTCAGTTTACGGATACCACTACCTACACTCAAATTTTAGATCTTACTTTACGGTTTGAGGGGCGGATTAAAGATAGGCAAGCAGAGAGAGAGTCTTGGAATAAACCTAAATAAGAAGAAATGGAGAGGCCTCAGCAGAGTGGGCCTAGTAGACAGCAACAGATGTCAGCTCCGCCAATGGCACGCTGGAATATGGGTCTATTTCGGGGGGTCAAAAAAATAGGTCAGTTCAGAGTAGTGGTTGTTATCGATGTGGAATGATGTGTCATCTGAAGTGGGTCATCAGTTGCCATCATTCAGTGCCGCACCATCTACGTCTCAGCCTCAGCCTAATAGAAATGTGGGAGGGGGAGAGCAGAGACCAGTGAGCAGAGGATAGATAGTTAGTGGAAGGGGCAATCATTCGATGACCGAGGACATGCTTATTTTAGTAGACCTTAGGGCAGAGTGTACACTCTTACTCCTCATGAAGCATAGGGTATTATTTGATTCACGAGTTACACATTCTTTTGTGGCACCTTGTTTTGTCATTTAGATAGGTAAGAACATTGAGCTTTTAGACTCTCATATCGTCATAGCTACACTTGTTGGAGACCCCATAGAAGTTACACAAGGTGTAAGTGTAGGCACTGTATTTTTGCATATAAGTCCCGATGATGAGCCTCGTAAGGAGGCACTACCTCTTAAGTTGCGGAAGTCGCGGGAAACAGACGTCGGAAGGGAAAATTCAGAAATTGATACCTTGTTGATTTTATTTGTTTGCTTAGCTTCGGGTTTGCTTGTTAGACCTCTGTTTTAAAACTTATCCTTGGCCCAAAACCCCCGCAAGCCACATACCCAAGCCCACCAAAATAACCCAAACACACGCCCAAAAGAACCCAAGCCACACGCCCATCTCATCCAAAATAATAAATCCACACATTAAACACATGTTGAAATCCTAACAAATCACCTTCCCGAATTAAAAGAATCAAATAAATCACCTTCACAAATTAAAAGAATCAAATAAAATCTCATAAATCACATTCCTACTTAAATTAAATCTCATTCCTAAACTAAATAAAATCAAATCAAATCAAATCAAATTACCTTCCTAAAATAAATAGATTTTTCCTTATGACACACTAATTAGAGATTTCCCCCATAATTACATAATTATTTTCCCTACCCGTACAAGGAAAACCCTAAATTTTTATTATAAAACGGACCATAACCCAACTCTTTTATCCCCTAGCTTTCACGCCCCCTCTCTAAAAAACCGAACAAAGCCAATAACCTAGCTCTCACGCCCATCTCTCTCTCAGAAACCGAACAAAGCCAATAACCCTAGCATTCACGCCCAACCCACTAGAAAGAAGCCATCCATTGCTGCAAAATATAAGAAGAAACCAGTCTCTTAACCACCGAAATAGCCCATCAACCAGCACCCCCTATTCATCGCAGAGTAGCCCCAAAACAGCCCCTATTCACCGCAAACTGCAGCCCCAAAATAGCCCCTACTTCACCGCATATAGCAGTCCCCAAACAGCCTCTATTCAGCACGAAACAGTCCCCAAAATGCACCCTTAAATCATAAAAAACTGCACTCTAAAATAGCCCTTCATCACCAAAAAAACTGCACCCTCAAACAGTCTCTAAATCACACAAAAACTGCACTCTAAAAAACAATAAAACAGTAGAAGAAACAGAGGAAATAGCAGCCCAAAATGGTGAGGTAATGAAGGAAAACAGAAAAGCAGTAATCGAAAAAGTTACGGAGCATCAACCTTCCGACAACCGCATAACGCACTTCCAAGAGGCGACATAAAAGGTTAGACCTGAGGGCATCATTTTATTTATTCCCGTTCTTTTTCTGTTATTTATTATTATTTCTTCCCATGCGTATTGTTGGTTTATGTATGTTATGGCCATTGGATGAATGATTTTGTGTTAGCTCCCACGGTATATCGGATGGAAACCCATACATAAATTCCGTAGCCGAATCCGAATGGACTGTAGTGTGGTCTGTACTTGTGCATGTGTTTACATAATTATTACTTTCACCAAGCGATAAGAGCCTAAGAGGCTTAGGTATTTAAGAGAGTTCGCTCCACCCTCCCTCTGGGGAATCTTTAATAGGAAATCCATTTGACAGTCAGTCATACACTATAACTCGTTGACACAAACCTTAAGGTATAAAAAAGGTGCGCTCACTTGGTCTCTCGAACCCTTGAGTATGGAGTCCTAGTTGTGGGCAATCCTTCGCCAGCGAGAGCCTTTGTCTACACTCCCATAAACCCACATGTGAACCATAGTCGTAGGACCAATAGAAAAGACTTCTTTATACTTATGTTTGGGACCACCATCATTTGGATTCAGTTGGACTTATTGTCACGAGATATGAACTGGTTGGGCCATTTAAACTGGGATGAGTTCGTATCCTCTGACAATTGGGCCAAAAGCTTCTAAAATGACGATGGGCCATTTTTGTTTGGGCCCCTTACCATTTGAAGTTATTTAGCCATGTTATCATAAAAATGCAACCTGTTGGGCCTTTTTCAACTGGGACAAGTTTGCACCGCGCAATAGTATGATTGAATGCTTTAAAATGATAATGGGCCGACTTATTTATTCCATGCATCACATGTATACATGCTAACATGCGGTTTTAAAAGACACCATAGATACCCGTTGGGTTAGGGAAGAGGGAAGACTTGTTAAAAGTCCGTCAGCAGACATGAGCAAATCAGAAAATGAGGTATCACGTATGGATCAGCTGGAAACAAGTCTCACTAAGGTTACTGAGCAACTGCAAGCTTTGACCGCAGCTATGGCTAATATCGTTGTGCCCCATGCTGGGGGAGGCTATGAGAACATGAGGCGTGAAGAGCCTCCGAATAGGTTGAATGATGATATCCATGTCTTTGATGATGATGTGGCTGAGTATGCCGCGGGAAGGATAGCTGTGTCCCGGGCCGAATTACAGAAACTCCGGGATCAGGTAGAATCGGTTACCCGTAAGATGAGGGGTAAGCATGAAGATCTACTAGACTATGAGGCGATGACCTTCGAGGAGCAACTGTCGGCTCAATTTAATATGCCTGACATAGCCAAATTCAATGGGAACGGGGATCTGAGGGTCCATCTCCGACAGTAAGTGTCTGTGATGAGTTCAGTAGGCCTGTAGCAGAATCGGGTTCATAAGATGTTTAAGATGTCGCTTGAAGAGGCACCCGTAGTGTAGTACCATGGCCTTGGGAGGAAGGTTAAGGAGGATTGGAGAGCACTGGAATAGGCCTTTCTGAACCAGTATGTCACAGATTTGGAGATTGACTTGTCGCTTCGTGACTTGGAAAATACCAAACAGAAGCCGGAGGAGAGCTTCAAGGATTATGTGGATCGTTGGAGGAGCCAGCTTCGGAAAATGTAAACTCGGCCCTCAGAGAATGACCAAATCAAGATGATCATCAATGATACTAAGCCCTCCATTTATGGCAAGCTGAGGAGGATGACTTCGATGATTGCTGATTTTTGACCGTTTCTGCTGAAGTTGCCGCCATCAGAAACCAGTATTTTTCTAACTTGGGTAGGCCTCTGTCAAAAGTGCTTGAGAAGTTTGCGAGACAAGGGCTCCTAAAACCCTTGGATACTATACCACTTCCACACCCTCTACCACCAAATCACAACCCGAACCTTTACTGCCACTACCACCAGCAAAAAGGCCATGACACCGACAGCTGTGCCCACCTCCGACATGAAATCCAGGACCTCATAGATTCCCATAAAATACACGACCCCGAAAAGGAGCAACCCAACACACACAGAAACCCCATACCTAACTATCACTCTGTTCCACCACCAACCTACATGATTAGCTCCGGCCTACCTGAAAGCCTTGTCCTCCAAACCTTTGACCACCAAGCCTTTTGCCTGGGGATATGGGATAGTAGTAGTGAGGATGAAACGGAGAAGGGAAAGAATTTCTAGATGGACTTCCCAAGCAGTGATGAAGAGGAGGTGAAAGAAATGACACGCAGTGGGCGTTTTACAGTGATACAACGGAGAAAGGGCAAAGAAGTGTTAACATAAGGTAGAGAAGTGGCAGAGAATGTGGATAATACTGAAGGTGATGTAGTGCTGCATCAGTTGATGAAGACACGATCACAACTGAGCATTTGGGTGTTGTTGTGTGCATCGCAGGAGCACATGCGTGCCATGGTTGAGGCCTTGAGCAAGATAATAGTACCGAAGGATGCCAAACCTACGATGTTTGTAGGATCGGTGCAGAAGTAAGTTTTGCAAGTGATAAACTTTTCCGATGAGGAGCTTCCGATGTAAGGAATGAATCATAATAGGCCATTATTCATAAGAGCGGAAGTGGGGGGTAAGAAAACGTCTTGTGTAATGGTGGATGGTGGCTCATCTATCAATGTGTGTCATTTTAAGATCTTGTCAAGGTTGGGTATGAAGACTACAGATCGGAGTCCCTCCAATATGACTATCAAAGCATGTGATGATAGTAAGCGAGGAGTTGAGGGCACTTTTACTGCAATAGTCAAAGTGGGCCCAATTAAAGATGAGGTTGAGTTCACAGTGCTTGATATACCGGCCATTTTTGCTTTGCTATTGGGAAGGCCTTGGTTCCACAAGCTTGGGGGCGTGCCCTCCACTCTGCATCAGGTCATCAAGTTTCCGTATGGAGGAGAGATTGTCACTATCAGAGCTGGAGTAGATAATGTTGTGGCCTCTTTGGGGATACAACCTTTCAGGAGGTTTCTGTTAGTGTTCCTAGAACATTCATAGGATCTAATAAGCATGAAAAACATTTCATATGATCATTATAAGGTGCGGAATAAACTTACAATGAGTGGATAGAGCTTTAAAACTTTTGAGAGGATGAACTCCAAGTTCCAACCTTTTGATGATTCCAAGCTTTTAAGTAGTTTCCCTTTGATGATTCCAAGCTATTGAGTAGTTTCCCTATCACCTTTGTCAACTTCCAAAGTACTAGCTTTTAGTTGATTTGAAACAAATCCAAGAGAGGAGAGGCTTGAGGAATTCGGCCAAGCCCTAGGGAGTTCTCTAGGGTTTTTCAATTTTCATCTAATGAATAGTGTTTTGTAACAAGTGTAGAGTTTTTCCTTTTTGTTATTCACCTTTAGGTAAAACTATTTCACCCTTTTTACCCTAAACTTGGTAGGTTTGGTAAATGGTTTACAAAAAGTAAAAAAAGGTGGTTGAGTGGTTGGTGGCTTGGCATAAATGCCAACTACCACCACCTACCACACATGTGAAGTGGGCCCCACATATTTGAATTCAAAATTCAAATATCTTTACGAACATTTACCGCGGCTCGGTTCCGTTTAATCCGATTAAACGAACTTTCGTCGTTAAATAATTAAATCTAATTTAATTAAATATCGATGCCTCGCAAATATATTACGATCGTCGTTTACGAATTAATTCTAAATTAACTCGTTCGTTCGTATTAAAGTCCGACTTTAATTTCGTAACGAAATCCAATTCGTATTAATATATCCGATATATTAATTTTAGCCCATTTAAATAAATTAAATAGAAAAATCAAATTTAACTATTAAATTTATTTTACCGATTAATTCCAAATTAATCGGGTTCTCTCTCTACTGAACACATTTAATCCCAGATTAAATAAAGCCCTAATTAATCCCAGATTAATTTTCTCTCGCTCTCTATATTAATCCCAGATTAATTTAAGTCAACTATCATCGGTGAATCTTTGGGAAGCGACCCAAGAGATCTCTGGATATGTTGGTAGTAAATCCGGTCATCGGACTATCCGATTAAGTGCGTACCTCGTACCACGAGCTAATCGACTTACAAGACATGGTTGGCTTCTAGCAAAGCACCGTGCCTACCCAATTCTCCAGAAATATTCTTACTGGAATATATAATATATGGCAGGCATAGTATACGTAGTATTGCGTATCGCGATCCAGTATCGGATGATCACATGCTAGGCCTGGGGCTGGAGAAGTGTCTGCCCCGTACGAAGCATATATCGGATATCTAGCAACTAGTCTCTTTGAATCGGATAATCCTGACCTAGTCATATTATCCTGATGGTTGCAACACTTATAGAGAACCAGTTCTGTATCCCTGCGCGATTATAATCTCCATATGTCTGGAGTGATACTTCCATCTTGACATCACACCCAATACACTACGATTCTCAATAAACCCAGAAGAGGCGTACACAGAACCTGTTAAAGTCCTGGACGACCAAAACTAAAGTCTACCGATTGTCGCAAGTACTAGCGGTGCAAGTCTCAGGTTAAGACCATATACACCTACCCTAACGCGGACTCCCATAGACACACAGACATAGTACCAATGGGATTCCGCGGGGTCTATCCAGAGCGAAGCTGTTTTCTGTACCATCGGTAAAACACAACCTCCTACCGCACTTGCATAAGTATCTTATACTTAAATATATGAGAACTATGCCATTGTGCCCTCACAATGCGCACAAGTGCGATACTAGTCTATTCCGCATTATCGATGTCCGATCTCGATAATACTACGACTAGGGATATTTAATGATTAAACCTTTATGGATTGATACTGTCTCATATCATCTCAATCCGGAACTAATCATATGGACTTTTACCATTAATATATCAAAGTAAATAAATTACTAAACGGTAAAAGGGCAATTTCATTACTACATAGTTAATTTTGTACAATAATAGAATACCATTTACAAAATAGTGACGCTATGGGTCATAACTGTCCAACAATCTCCCACTTGGCCTATAGCCAGTCACTCAAGCATCTAATACCTGAACTATGTATATGTCACTCAAACTGTTGCTGAGGCAAAGCTTTCGTCAGCGGATCAGCTAAGTTATTATCTGATGCGACCTTCTCGATCTTCACATCGCCACAATGTATGATCTCATGAATCAGATGAAAACGTCGAAGAACATGCTTGGACCGTTGATGAGACCGCGGTTCCTTAGCCTGTGCTATAACCCCGTTATTGTCACAATACAATGGAACGGGCTCAGCTGCCAACGGAACTACTCCTAATCCAATTAAGAATTTTCGGATCCAAACTGCTTCCTTTGCTGCTTCAGCTGCAGCAATATACTCCGCTTCTTTTGTTGAATCGGCAACAGTATCTTGCTTGGAAGATTTCCAGCTCACTGCTCCGTTATTCAAACAAAATATGTACCCGGATTGCGACTTAGAGTCGTCTTTGTCGGTTTGGAAACTTGCATCGGTAAACCCAGTTACCTCAAGTTCTCCACCTCCATAGATTAAGAAGTATCCTTAGTTTGTCTAAGATACATCAGGTCATGTACATATCATGGCATACATGATCGATCCGACTGCCCAGGCGAACGGTATCCGACTCATGTTGTCTCTTTCATCTTGAGTCTTAGGACACATGTTCTTAGATAGATAGACACCATGTGACATTGGCAACAATCCCCTCTTGGATTGATCCATGTTGAATCTCTTCAACACTTTGTCAATATATGTATTCTGGGAGAGACCAAGCAGCTTTCTAGATCTATCCCGATAGATCTTTATTCCTAGAATAAAGGCTGCTTCTCCCAGATCTTTCATGGAGAATTTCAATGAAAGCCAACCTTTCACCGACGTTAACATGGGAATGTCATTGCCGATAAGCAATACGTCGTCAACATAAAGGACAATAAAAGTCAGTGCTCTCCCACTAACCTTCTTGTATACACAAGGATCATCTTCGTTTTGAATGAAATCATATTCTTTTATGATCTCATCAAAACGTTGGTTCCATGACCGCGATGCTTGCTTCAGTCCATAAATGGACCGATTTAACTTACAAACCTTGTTTGTAAGTTTAGGCACGATAAAACCATCAGGTTGTTGCATGTAAACATCCTCCAAAAGGTTTCTGTTAAGGAAAGCGGTTTTAACGTCCATCTGCCATATCTCGTAATCGAAATATGCAGCTATTGCAAACATTATCCGAATGGATTTCATCATGGCAACGGGTGAGAAAGTTTCGTCATAATCGACACCATGTCGTTGACGATACCCCTTCGCTACAAGCCTAGCTTTGTACGTTTGTACGTTGCCATCCATGTCAGTCTTCTTCTTGAAGACCCATTTGCAACCAATAGGCTTTACGCCTTCCGGTGCATCAACCAGTGTCCAAACTTGGTTGGTGTACATGGAATCCATTTCGGCATTCATGGCTTCTTGCCATAAAGTGGAATCGATACCTTGTATCGCTTCCTCATACGTAGCCGGATCGTTATCCTCAATGAGATTAATATCTACATGAGGTGAGATCAGGAACCCATACCTCTCAGGTTCTTTCCTAACTCTCTCCGACCTACGCGGTCTTTGTGTAATCGAAGATTGAAGAGCCCATCAGTTACATATCTTTTTCCCACATACATTCCATTTTTAGTCAAAACTACTTTATGAGACTCGAACACCATCTGGAATCCATGCTTGTTCAGAAGTGATCCAGACACAAGATTCTTCCGTATATCTGGTACATACAGAACGTTGTTCAAAGTCAACCCTTTCCCAGAGGTTATCTTCAGAATCACCTTGCCTTGACCTTCAATCTCAGATGTTGTTGAATTTCCCATGTATATTTTTCCCCATTACCAGTAGGCTCAAATGAAGAAAACATGCTCTTATCCGAACACACATGTCGAGTAGCACCAGTGTCAATCCACCACTCTCTTGGGTTAGAACCCACTAGATTCACCTCAGAAACCACAGCTGAAAGGTTAATGCTTGAAACATCTTGAGTCATGTTTTTCATCACATTATCCTATTGATTCTTTTTCTTCTTTGGCAGTCTGCACTCAGAAGACTTGTGACCCATTTTGTCACAGTTGAAGCATCTTCCTTGAAATTTGGATTTCTTGGAAACTCCTCCTTTATGGCCCATCTTTGACCCTTTGTTCTTAGGGTTCTTGTTCTTATGGCCATGTTCAACAACATTTGCTTTGGCCTCATGAGTTATTCATCTTTTTTCAGATACTCTGTTATCTTCCTCAATTCTAAGCTTAAGAACCAAGTCTTTAATGCTCATTTCTTTTCGCTTATGCTTTAGATAATTCTTGAAATCTTTCCAACCAGGTGGTAGTTTTTCAATTATCGAGGCTACTTGGAAGGTTTCACTTAAAACCATCCCCTCAGCATGAATTTCTGCTAGAATAATTTGCAATTCTTGTACTTGACTTAACACAGTTTTGGAATCAACCATCTTAAAATCTAGGAAACGGCCTACGATAAATTTCTTAGTACCGGTATCCTTAGTTTTATATTTTCGATCTAAAGATTCCCAAAGCCCTTTTGCTTTTTTCATTTCGGCGTACACACTGTACAAGGAATCACTCAGCCCATTCAGCACATAATTCCTACATAGGAATTCAGAATGTTTCCAAGCATTGATGTCACTTATCACTTGAATATCAGTCTCACCCTCTTTGGGTACAAGAGCATCTTCCCTTAGGAACCTAGCAAGGTTCAACGTGGTCAAGTAGAAAAACATTTTATGTTGCCACCGTTTGAAATTCTGTCCACTGAATTTTTCAGATTTTTCCGCAGCAGGATTGACATGGCTCACATGTCCAACAGGTTGTCTAGCCACAGAGGCAGCAACACCTTGGCCAGCCACAGAGGCTGCCATATTAAGCCCGGAGGCTAAAGCATGTTGGCCAGTCGAAGAGGCTACCACAGCAGTTTGGCCAGCCACAAAGACTGCCACAATATTTTGGCCAACCGAAGAGGCTGCCACATTCGGATCAACTGTGTTTGGACTGTTTTCCATATCCACAGACCGAATTTATTTTAAGACTATTACAACTTATTTGGTTACCGAGTTCTTACAACGAAATTTGAACAAATAGTAAACCGAACACAAATGATTCAATTAACAACAGTGATATAATTAACAACAGCACAAGTAATAGAACAGCAACAGGACAAGCGCAGACAGAGAACGAGAAATCGGTAAATCAGTCCCAGCGGAGCAGCAACGAAATAGCGAAAATACAGCGACGAAGACAACGCAAACCGAGAGAATTCCGAGGCTTGTTGATGCGGCAACAATCTCCTTAAAACAAATTTGTCCCCTACCGATTGGTACAGTAGAACGCGAGATGTCTGTTTCCCAGGATGCAACGAAAAATAGAGAAAATTGGGCACCACCAAATTCAACTGTAACGAACAACCGAAGTGCTTGAACTCTCTAAAAAGAAAAACTTAAAACTTGTTTTCTGTATTCAACCAAAAAAACGAAATACACCTCCCCATTAAAAAAGAAATTAACATACCAATTAAATTGAGTTAGTGGGAGACTTTCCACATGATGTAACCACCTAGTTAATTAATAAAATTAATTTAACTGTTATGGAACATCAAAATCTTGGAAAAAATAAAGAGGAGGCTTGCAAAAATTGGCTAGGTCTGGGCCGCACATTTTGGTCCGGCATTCGTGTACGCAGGACGCACGGGTGCACACAAGCCAAGCCTGTTCGGATTTTGATTTTCACCCCCTGCGCGCGCACGTAGAGAGAGCCTCTATCCTTATAACTCTTACCCATCTACATATGAGCAAATATATAAGCACAATTTTCCCTTACTAGATTTCCTATGTGGGATAAGCTAACTTCTCTTTATTTTCTAACACCAATTGGTGAACTTTGAGCAATAATTTCTCATTCACCCAAGCACCATTTTAAGCTTATGAATATCCCATTCCGAACTACTCACGAAGGAGTATCCGAATCACTCAAAAACAACCACTAACATGAAGTGGACCATGCTTAAAATTGTGCCTCAAAATGCTCAATAATAAGCATTTTCCAACAGGTATCACTTATCTCCAAATAATTTATCTAGTGTTTAGAACAAAATAAGCTTAGCACTAGATCCTAATTCCTTTTCTGTTGGATAAGGGCAATCCCAAACCTAACACTAAATTTAGTATAAATTTTGCACCAAATTTTACACTAAATTTACATTCCTCTCTAATCCAATACTTTTTTTAAAAAAAAAAAAAAAAATTTCCAAAAGTATTTTGAACCTGATTTTTGAAGTTCTAAGAGTAGAGATTACAAATTTTTTTTTTTAAAGAATTAAATTATGTAAAAATATATAACCTTATCTTATTGCATAAAATTATTTTATTAATGTCAAAATATAACATTAAAAAACTTGTCTGTTAAAGTGATTTTATAATTTAATTAATAACTATGATAGGATCGATTGATCCACAAGCTTTGAAATCATCACAAAAAGACATCGCTAGTTAGTTAGAATTAGACCCGACGAAGGTTCTGATTTGGAATCGAAATTAAATCGGAAGGAACTGAAAGGTTTTGGTTTCTTTCAGTTCAGTTAGGATTCCACCCTAGTCGAAGTGGAGAAACCAGGCAATTCCAACCTTAGAATCGGAACCTTACAGTCTAAACGAACCGTATGGTTCCACGATTCCAACCGGAATCGTTACAGTTCTGGTTGGAACCGCACAAGCCCAACAACTAGTAGTAGTTGGGCTTGTGTGGCAGGGATCCGTTGATACTAATTTATTTTTTTAAATTATTTTTTTGTTAAATTGTAAAATCTCTAATTAGGTATAAGGTCGTGTTTCTATTTGTTCTGATATTTGGAATAACCATTGGCAAACACACTCATACATGAGTGTGACATATCATTGGATTGATGCATCATGGAACATGAAAAAAATGATTAATTTCATTTAGAGTTTTTGATGACAACATACTGTGCGTAATATTTATACAATTATTAAAGTAATTTTTGATGAATATGATTTATTAGGTAAAATTTTAAGAATTGGTTTTGATAATGTATCTGCAAATACTTCATTTTATTTTAATTAAAAATTAAATTAATGTAAGAAAATTCAAATTAATAAATTTCAAGCTCTTTATTTTATTTTTAATTGAAATTTATACATATGTAAGAAAAATTAAATTAATTATTTTTTTATTACATTTAATTATTAGGTCTCATGGTTAATTTTTTATTTTATTTTTTAATTAAAATTAATTATAATTTGAACAGAACTACGAGAATCGTCCGGTTCATAGTTTCATAATCTTGTAGAACCGTAACCGAACCGAATTAAACCAATTTGACTACAATTCCATAAATATGGAACAATGAATTGAACAAAATCTGAATCGAACCGTTGGCCAAGTCTAACTAGCATGCATATATATTAATGTTAAATTGTTAGTTTCAAACTCCATTATTGAGAGGAGATAGTGACCCGTTTCTTAGTTCTTACTTGTGGGTCAACAAAGAAAACTCACAATTTGTTAATTTGACTAAGTAGCTATATCACTATTGTTACATATCCATATATATAACTATATACTTAACCAATATATGACAAATAAATTATAACATTCAATTACGTTCTGTAGTCTCGACACCCATGCGGTTTAGTTTTTGTACTAGTCCAGACCGATACAATATTGATATCTACACTGCATAGTTATAATTGAAAAGTACGACGTTAGCTCTGATACTACTTATTATAAACTTATGGGTATAACTCATCTTTAAAACCTAGCTTGTAAAGAGAAAGATATTGAGCTTACGAAACACTAGATAATCTCATAGTTAGGCAATGTGGGACAAATAAATCATAACATTTATTTTTATTTTTGTAGCTGGTTCAAACTTCTGTTTTCTTGTCGTTTTGGTGAGTGATTGGTTTTTTTGTTTTTTTTTGTTTTTTTTTGTTTTTTTTTTTTCTGTTTGTTCTTGAATGATTGGAGTTGATTTTAGCGAGCAAGTTTGAAGTTTCAACGAGAAAATGTGTGCAACAAGAATATCTTAATATCAAAGATTGGTTATAAGTGATTTTCTAAATTGATTTTGTAAGGAAATTTTCTTGGTAGGGACTCAATATTGATTCTATTATTTATGGACTAAATAAATAAATTTGAGGTAAATATGAGTTAAGTTTATAAACTTGTATTAAAACCAACTCATGCGCCTGGACACAAGAGTTAGGGGTGTTAAGAAAATTATCGTACATTGATTAAGAATGAATATGAGCATTTCAAAAAATAAAAAATAAAAAATTAAGTATTAAATGAAGGAGGGAATTTATGAAAAATCAGTGGTGATAATCACTTAGAGTGATTTAATATCGTCTCTTTAATGATGCTTAAACTGCTATATTCTCTTATGAATAATAGTGAAGTTGTGGATTAATCAAGTATTAAACAGGGAGGGAGTTTGTAAAAAAAAAAAAAATTAGTAGTGATAATCATGTGGCTCTTCTCGTGAATAATATTAAAACTGTGAATTAACCAAGTAATGTAAAACAAGAGAGTTTATTATATATATTTTTTTGAAATAGTTTGAAACCTCGACACCAAATCATCATTTCCGGGTTTAAGCGTAGCAAGTAAAATTACCGGCTCACTACAAGAAAATACAGAATTAGCGAAGGAAATTAGCAACGGAAATTTGTCCGTCTCTATTTCGTCGCTAATTGTCCAGTGGCGACGGATTAGCGACGGATATTTCTGTCTCTAATTCACAGTTTTCTTGTAGTGGCTGTCCTAGACTATTACAAGAAACGCACTCTCTGGATTCGAACCCAGAACCTGAAGGTCAGATCTTGAGCCCTACATCACCAAGCCACGTTCATTTGGGGACAAAAAAAAAAAAAAAAAGAAAGAAAAGAGAGTTTATTATTTTGAAAAAAATTAATAGTGATAATCATGTGGCATGTATCGTCTCATGATTGATACTGAATCTGTGAATTAACCAAATAATATCACATATCACACATTGTACAATGAGTAATATCGTCTAATAGATTATTACACTTATTGTGAAAACCCCATATGATTTAAGACTCAAGTAAGCATTTAGGTGTTCATGGCGTACTCAGGGTACGTGGTTTGGTGGTGTATGATTCAAGATCTCACCTTGAGGTTCTGAGTTCGAATCTAAAAAATGTATTTCTTGTTAAAGCCTGTGACAGCCTGAATTTTTACCTACTCCGCTTAAGCTCGAAATGGGTGATTTGAGGGTGGGTTTCCAATAATTAAAAAAAAAAATTGTTCATGGCCTTTCCTATCTAGAAGTATGTGGTGGGAGGATACTAAAGAACTTAGGCCACATGTGAGATCAACTCATCCATTAGGTTTGAAATTCACATGTGAAAAGGCTTATGTTAATTCAATTGAAAACAATCTTTCTCCATAAACTTTTTGAAATCTTATTTGGATGTTGTAAATAATTTGTAATTATTATTGAAGTGACCCTTTCATTTGCTTCCAAATCTTACCATCAGAATCTATTCACATGCAAGTCAAAATTTCATTATCCCATGTGTAGAAAGACACTTCAACTTCTCAACCATTAACGCAGATATTTAAATTTTTGTATGCTAATTAAAAGCGACTTGGTCAGTTTTGATGTGCTCCCACTATGTAGCATTCACATCTGGAGGGAGAAAATATACAATACAACGGAGGTATCACTTTATCCGTGTAACAATCCAATAATTCATTGCCGCGAATGTTAAAATATTAAAAAACAACTAAAAATATGAGTATTAAATCATACATATCATTTGCTAATTTATTAGTGACACCACGTCGTTCATGCCTCTGTTACACCAAAAATTTACTCCCAGATGTGAATGTGCACCCCTACAATCTACATGCGCCTCAACAATTTTCAATATGTTAAGTCGTATTTTTATCGATTACAAGGGTTCTGTAATCTATAAAATTATAAAATACTATATTGTATTTAGATTGTTAGACATCGTCCTAATCAAATTTAAGTCTTAAGTTTCTTTAAGCAGACCTTATATCTATATTTAGCATGTGATGGTCTCTGATGTATCAAGGACAATTTGGTCTTTTTAATGCAATCTTCATGTTTGAAAAAACAAAAATGATAGACATATATAAATTTATCCCGAAAATAACTACACCTTGTTCACTGTAGCTACTGTGGTCACTGTAGCGATCAATGTAGCTACAGTGAGAGGGGTGTAGTTATTTTCGGGATAAATATATGTATGTGTATCACTTCTCTTAAAAAAGACGAGAGAGAAAGAGGGGTGAATTCACACTGTCCAAGTGGGCATGCTAGCAAGTACTTTAAATCGGATGTGAAAATGAGTGGTTAGTCTTGCAATTTGATCAGTTCTTTGCTACAGAAACCATGGAGAAAAAAACTAAGGCAGCAGCTGTTACAACAACTGATCATGATGAGCCTCAGCTTAATTACAGAGGATGGAAATCGATGCCTTTTGTTATAGGTAAAAAAAAAAAAAAAGAAATTCCGGATATCAGTTTCTTTGTTCACAAAATGCTTGTTTCTGAATTTCTGATACATGTATTAAATCTTTCAGGAAATGAAACTTTTGAGAAGCTGGGAACTACTGGTACCTCTTCCAATCTCCTGATATATTTCACAACTGTCTTCAACATGAAAAGTATCACAGCTACTACTCTCATTAGCGTCTTCAATGGCACCGCAAACTTTGCCACCTTGCTCGGAGCATTCCTCTCTGATACTTACTTTGGCCGATACAAGACTCTCGGATTCGCTTCTATATCCTCTTTTCTGGTACCTATTAACCGATTCTGGATTCAGTGCTGAGCTGAATTTTAACGGTAGCAAAACCTCAGCTTCATATTTTCTCATAAGCACTGATACTATGCCTTTTTTTTTCTCTGTTGAAGGGGATGCTTTTGATTACTTTGACAGCAGCAGTTTCAAAACTGCACCCACCTGAATGTCGAAATCGAGATTCTGGAGCATGTCCTGGGGCATCACCATGGCAATTAGCTTTTCTTTTTAGTGGGCTAGGACTGTTAGTAATTGGAGCTGGTGGTATTAGGCCATGTAACCTGGCATTTGGTGCTGACCAATTCAATCCCAATACTGAATCTGGGAAGAAAGGAATCAACAGCTTCTTCAATTGGTACTTTTTCACCTACACTTTCGCTATGATGGTTTCTTTAACCATCATTGTTTATCTGCAATCCGATGTGAGCTGGGCTTTGGGATTAGGAATCCCTGCATTCTTGATGTTTTTATCCTGTGCAATGTTCTTCTTGGGATCAAGAATTTATGTGAAAGTGAAACCAGAGGGTAGTCCTTTGGCAAGCGTGGGGCAAGTCATAGTTGCTGCAATCAAGAAGAGGCAATTGGAGTTACCAGAGCAACCATGGCTCTCTCTTCATAACCATATTCCAAAAAAATGTATCAACTCCAAGCTTCCTCATACTGAACAATTCAGGTAAAAGGATTCTAACTACTCTCAACTATTCATCTATTTGTATTCTGTTTTGTTTGGTATTGTTTGTAGTAGCTTTTAAGCTACAATTACGGTAAAATAAAAGTTTTTCATCAATTAAGTCAAGTGTGACGACGCTTAAGCACTACATAAGCGTCGTTCAAGCACCGCCTTCGATCAGTTAAAGGACGAGTTGACTAGTCAAACATATAGAATTTAATCTAATATAAAAATTATCATAACCGAAGTGATAATAATGTTCAGGTGCCTGGACAAAGCAGCAATCATGACTCCTAAAGATAAAATAAACTCGGATGGATCAGAAGTAAATCGATGGAGACTGCGCAGTATGCAAAAAGTTGAGGAAGTAAAAGTTTTAATTCGAGTGATTCCTATATGGACTTCAGCTTTTATGTTCAATGTTGCTTTAATTCAACAACAAACCTATGTAGTGTTCCAAGCTCTTCAATCCGACAGAAGCCTTGGAAACTCCGGTTTCAAGATCCCAGCTGCGTCTTTCATAATCTTCACAATGCTTGGCCTCACGATCTGGATTCCTGTCTATGACAGAATCATGGTTCCAATGCTCCAACGATTGACGAAAAAAGAAGGTGGCATCACAGTTCTTCAAAGAATGGGCATTGGCTTGATTCTAGCTATAATCACCATGCTTATTTCTGCCATTGTTGAAGATAAGAGAAGATCTTCGGCTCTCTCAAATCCTGTGGGTGTTGAACAAAGAAGAGGTGCAATATCTTCTCTGTCAGGATTTTGGCTAATTCCTCAGCTAACACTTATGGGAATTTCTGAAGCATTTACTATTATTGCTGAAGTTGAATTCTACTACAAGCAGTTTCCGGAAAACATGAGAAGCATTGGTGGATCTTTGAGATTTGTTGGGGTTGCAATATCAAATTATTTGAACAGTTTCTTGATATCAATGGTTCATAAATTCACAAAGGGTGCTACCACTGGAGATTGGTTACCTGAAGATCTTAACAAGGGGAGGTTGGATTATTTTTATTACTTAGTTGCTGCATTAGGGTTCTTAAATTTCGGATTCTTTTTGTTGTGTTCAAAATGGTACAAGTATAAAGGAACCAGTGACACCCCACAATTGGCCATGGAAGAGTTGAAGCTTGAAAAGTCTCCAGTATGAAACAGAAAATATGTAGTTGAAAAAATAATATATATATTGAAAGTTTATACATCAAAATCATAAATATTATTAGAGGATTCAACAGCTATGTGTTAGTTTTATTAGACAGCATGTCAAGATCTTAAATGAATGTAGCTTGTGCTGCCTATTTCAAAAAAATGTATAATATAACAGTAGTATCATGTCACCCTGTAATAAACTGATAATATTTTACCACATGTATTAAAATAGTAAAAAAAAGTAAATAACTAATAGTAATATTTAATTTTACTCTACATATTATATACTTATTGTATAGTATATTGAGGCTCTAAATGAGTTCTTAAAACAGAGGCATATTAATAGAGGATTAAAAAAAAAAGAATCATATTATACACTAAATATTGAAATTTCTATAGAATTGAAGACCTTAATTTTGGGTAAATTTTAGGAGGCCCACCGGACCTCATATGTCAATTCTCTCGATGACCTCATTTGCATGTTACTTATGTTGGGACAGTTGTGGAGCCCTTAGGGTCGGATCAGTGTCCCGCACAGCGGAAAATAGGTCTAATATGTGGATATCTAGCATGGGTGTAATTTTAAAAATTTTAATGAAATACTATATTCCATTACGAGTGTATAGGAAAAAAAACCGGGATTGAATCGGAGTCCAGAAACTCCATAACGAAGAAAAACAAATTCAGTGCGTGTGACGAGCGACGCGCGCACTGTAGCGCGAGTTGGGCAGAATTTCAATTTTTATTTTATTTTTTTATTTTAATTATTTTCGGCTTTTCCTAAACACTTTCAAAACACCCGAAATTAATTTTAACATCAACACATATTATAAAATAAACATTAAGTTTGTCAAAATATCAAATATTTTTACAAAAACATAAATTTATTCTAAATACGCACTTGCGTAAATTTTGAGTTTAATCATAAATTAATTTTAGAATCCAAATAAGAAATGTCTCATGAACAATTCTAGTTCACCTAAAGGTGGTCAAGTGATTCTAGAATGGTAGCCTTAGCTCTAAGCTTTTAATCTTGAGTTCTAAACTCTTATTAATTGTTTCATATCCAACATGAATATATTTGACCTAATTACAAGTATGTTGTGTTTATACTTCTAAAGTATCATAACACAATTTATTAGCCTTATTTCAACATTAAGTTATGTGATCATGCATTCAATACATATTTATAACTTAAGAGAATTTCAAACTTACCTAGCAAGCTTGAAGCAAAGATCCAATCTCCTTCTATTTGTTGAAATGGTGGGAGAACTTCCAAAGTGTTGCAAGCTTTTCTTCAAGATCAAACATTGATTCCAATGCTAGCAAACTTCACTCCAAGATCCAATCTTGATTTCTCCTAAATGAAATGTTATAGAGACCTCACAAGTTTCTCTAAACACTTCTCTAACTTAGGCTAATTTTCTTTAAGAAAATACTTATATATAGCTTTCATAAATTTTTTACCTTACTTAAGCTTAATTAAAACATTCCTAAAGCTTGTGTTTATAGAAAAACTTAGGCAATTTTTAATCAATAAATGTCTTATCGAATATTAGGTATGCTTAATTAAATTCATCCAAATATTCATAATTAGGTGTGACTAATCCCATTGTCTACCACTTTGGTTTAAATAAATTAAATCAAGACAATATTTACTTAATGGATTAGTTCAATGTCCACCCATTTGATTTAATCCAATTAAATCAAGACATATTGATTTACACCTATTAATACAAATTTGGAATTACCAAAATAACCTCAAATGATAGAGATGTTTATGAATTTATAATTAAGCCATTTGTGTAATTTTGAATTAATCCAATTAATCCAAATAAGTCAAAGTAAATAATCAATGTTATCCAATAACACTTGATTATCTTGGTTGATAATTATAATATCGAATATTATCTTTTATCAAAATTAATCGGCTACCCAAGTACTCAACAAGTACACTTAATATTGGGACTCTCTAAGTTCAGACATGTTCGTCATATAAGCCTAGCTAATATGTACGCAATTCGACCCTCTCCGAATTCGCGAAGAACATGAACGACCTTTCTGACCGGCGTAAACACACACGTATAACGCAAGCGTACGTATCGTTCAAGTAGTATAAAAATATCGATCCCACGAGGACTTAATTCCTACTGTTGTTATTAATTATTGAATCTATTTAATTACAAATATCTAATTAAGGGGAGAATGGAATTGATTGCTTGATTGATTTGGTTGATTGAAGATTTGCTAAATAAATAAATAAAAAGATAAAAGAAAATACTAAGGAAAATAACAGACACAAAAATCTAAGGTTGTGATTTCCTTTAATATCATTTAAAAGATAAAGTGATTATTTTATGTTTGTGTAATAAATTTGTTTACTAACCTGGAACACTAAATTATGTAAAAGCCTCTTCCGATGGTCAACTACAAATACCCAGTATAACCCAATTGAACCATATTCCTATGTCAACCACATTATCTGGAAGTTCCAATTATGGCTACCCCCCGCCTGACAGGTATATTCCTATCCTGTAAGGAAATCTATTAAAGGGTTATCTATCCTCAAGGAAGATCGTGGGCTATTAAGTCTAAGGCTGAAACCTAAAATCCCTATGTCTAGTTCATTTTAGATTTACCATATCAATCCTATTGGTGATCAGACAATAAGAAGCATTAAGCTTAAGACCTAATAAGTAAACTTATAAATTACTGAACTATAAAATAATCCCTTATAAACCGGTGATATTAAAAGTCATCACAACCCTTAATTAACTAACACATAATTAGGACTAATAAAAACATAAAAATAAAAGACATAAAATAAAAATACTGAAAAGTAAAATAAAATAAAATGTTAAGGTAAAATGAATTATTTCTACTATTACTTATTTAGATATCTCCCATTAAAATAATATATAAACTTGTGATTATTACCAGCCATATAGGCGGAACTAAAATAACCAGCCATAAAGGCGGAACCAAAATAACCAGCCATAAAGGCGGAACCAAAATAACCAGCCATAAAGGCGGAATATAAGTTTTATTACCCACCGACCAATCTGGCGGTATCCTGATTAAGTCCAATTTAAATAGTAAATATTTATTTTAAGGGAGATTAATCTAAATAGTAATAGTAAAAGAATTACCTTTCACCCGAACATAAGGAAATTACCTCATCACACGGTAAATAGTAAAAACTGTAAAAAGTAAATAGTAAATAGTAAAAACTGTAAAAGAAAGTAAAAAGTAAAACTTAAATTACTATTATTACAAAAAGTAATTAAAAATTATTTACAAAAGTAAAAAAAAGTAAAAACTAAAGACTTTTAGAGAGAGAAACTCTCTCTTTAGAAGGAATTGAAGAGAGAGGATGGGATACAAATTTCTGAAATCGGGTGCGCTGATTTATAGGCGCGGATGGGGTCAGCGTCGCGACGCCCAATTGCACTAGCGCCGACGCTGGGTACAGTACGACACGTGTCACGCGCTGGTTGGTCGGCTCAGAATCTTATCCGATGACGTGGCACTGTTCATGACGTCATTGCTTACGTCATGCTGACGTGTCAACTGTTCATGACGTCATTGCTTGCGTCATGCTGATGATGTGGAAGGCGACGTGGCGACACGTGGGGCGGCGGCCGTCGGACGAATGAGATGTTGACACGTGTCAGGCTGTGATTGGCTGATGATGACGTGGCATGTTGACTCGGTTGACTTGCTGACGTGGCTGCTGATGGAAGATGATGTGTGGCGCGACACGTGGCATGACACGTGGGGCGGTGGCCGTCCAAGCAATGAGATCTTGACACGTGGCACGGCGCACGTTAGCATCTCCGTTGTGATGGTGACACGTGGCACAGCGCACGTTAGCAAAGTCAACTTTTCTCAATTCTGATTTTGTGGACCCGGCGCATTTTAGCAACTTCGGCGCAGGCTGGCGTCGCGACGCCAAGGAATTTCGCGGCGCGACGCGTAGAAGATGGATTTTTCCAGTTGACGCATTTTTGACCGGTTTTGTCCCAAATTGCCTCCAGTGCTGTCCAAACTTTATTTATCTGCAAAATAACAACAAAACACATCAAAACGTTCATAAAACTCGAGAAACAATACAAAACATTAGGTCAAATGAGTGGGAATAGTGGTATAAATACCACTCATCACACCCTCAAACCTAACATTTTTGCTAGTCCTCGAGCAAAACAGAAAATAAAATAACAAGAAATAAACTTTAACTAAGCCACTTTCGTAGGGATCACGATTGCATTTAGCGTATGCAACAAGCCTTTAAACCCCTAGGTGTCCCTAGTGGACGAGTTGTAGTCTCGTGAGGGTTTACAGCAATGATACCCACAAACATTTTACAAAAGTAAAAAGTTAGTTAAAACTAATGCACACAAAGCAAAAAGACAAGCGAAAAGAGAATAATAGAAAGTTAATGACTAATCAGGTGAAAATTCTACTCCAAGTTACTAGTTGTTTTGTTTCTTTCTAAATTACCGAATAAGTAAATTCTCCGATTATTTTTACCATTCTTCATATACACACAGCTAACAAAATATTAATCAACTCATTTTTGCCTATTACAGTCATAAGTGCAGTTGATAAGAGAGTAATATTTTTGTCCTAAAGTTTTATCAGATTTCACACCTTTTTTGTAGCAATGGAATAATTTTTCTGATTTTTCTGATTTTTTTTTCCTTGATTTTTTCTCTATTTTTTATTTATATACAATACCTTCCGTCTATGTAGCGAGCTTTGGGTCGGTGGCTCCCAAACCAGTTGGCTTTAGGGCACCAGGTGTTAAGACACCCCTACGAACTTAATTACTCAGACTTCAGATATATATATTTTTGCAACATCTTTGATCCATGTAACGAGCTTTGGGCCAGTGACTCCCAAACCAGTTGGTTTTAGGGCACTAGGTGTTAAAACACCCTTACAGACTTAATAACTCGGATCTCGGACGTTTTTTTTTTTTTTTTTTTTTTTTTTTTTACTCCATCACTATTTAGAGATGCTTCCTCCAATTAAACTATAGCACGAAATATTACAAACTTTTCAATTTTATCTCATGACTGTATGTTCCATGTAAGTTCATAATACCTGTCAACTGAATATATGAAGATCCATTTTAGTCAGATTTATGGAGAATTCACAAATTAAATAATATAAAAGGAAATAAACAAAAATTAACTTGTTTTGAAATATATGGTTTGAGATACGTATCAGGAGCGGAAATTCCTTACTCGGCGACCTCTCACCAATTTCACCTTTTTAGTCAAAATAAAAACACGAAAATACGAAATCTTTTTGTAATTTTTGAAAATTTTTTCAATTTTTTTGTATTTTTCGAAAAATTTGGACTAAAAATAAAAATAACATACAAACTAAAAACAAGGTACTAATCAACTAAATCCCTCCCCCAAACCTAAATGAGACATTGTCCCCAATGTCTGAAACAGTAAAAGGAGAGTTAGAAGGTTGTACCTGGTTAGCTGAAATCTACAGGAAATTAAAGGTTAAGATCCAGATTAATTCGACGCCTCTTACCACGATCGTCCTCAGACCAATTTATCTTTGATAGGATAGGGTCAACTTGTGGTTCATAGGCTATGAGTTGGTCTATTAGATCTGGAGCAAGTCTGGCAGTGAAGAGGAGTTCTTTCATAGGTTTTGATATGAACCCATTTCTCCGAGCATCATCAAGAAACACACAAAGAAAATCATAAAATCCATCAATGTTGAGCAAACCAATTGGTTTCTGGTGTATGTTCAGGTTCGCCCAAGATAGAACTATAAAAATTTCCTCCAATGTTCCCAAGCCACCTGGCAAAGCAATAAAAGCATCAGCACGGTTAATCATTTCTACCAAACGTTCAGACATACCTGATACGATCAGTTCCTCTCCGTTTGATGATCCAATAAGATTTGCCTCTGCCAAGGGTTTTGGGACGATTCCCAAAACATGACTGCCTCCTTCCTGTACGGCTTTTGAAACGATCCCCATAAGTCCAAGATTTCCTCCGCCATATATCAAATGCATATTCCTTGCGGCTAAAACTCGACCCAATTCCCTTGCTGCTTCTATGTATTGTGGTTTAGTACCAACAGTACTACCACAAAACACACAGATGTTTTCAACTCGTCTTCTTGAAGTGGCTTCCATTTTTTTCTATGTATTTCTTTTTTTTCAAATCAAGATGCCTTCAAAATGCAAAGACGGGCTGAATTTATAGTACCTGAAAAAGGGTGAGTAATAATAACACTAATATCTTCCAGAGGACGTTTGTTAGCTAAACAACAAAACAAATCGTAAAAGGTCAAAAAGTCTTGATCCTGTCTACGAAAATAAAGATAATTACAACAGAAAAGCAAATCAAAGCAATAATTAAGGTAACGGAATTGTGTATGCAATACGCCACTTGTTTGGTATATAAATCCATTAGGATGCGTCTCAAGATTTCATTCCTTATTCAGCCATTGCTAATGAATTGTTTCTCATCTTTGATTGCCAAACACAATTTCTTCTGTCTTAAAATGCTTCGTTTGTGCCTTTTCCTACAAAAATAACACACAAAATTAAAAAGTTCACACAAAACATGAAAAAAAATAAATTACAGCAAATTGCATTGGTTGCCTCCCTGCTAGCGCTAAATTTTTCGTCTTCAGCCAGACGTGACTGAAATTCATCTGTTAAGGAGGTTTCAATGTCGTTTTGGATGTCCGATTAAAGACAATCCCGTGAGCATTGCTTTTGAATGGTCTCTTCCAACGGTAAAGTGGCAAAAAGAATTTTGTCTCATTCAGTGCTCGTGCCACCTTTTTAATCTTTAATGCTCCAGTAGTTCCTGCAAAGAAAGAAAGAAAATCAGGCGGTCTCGTATGGTGTTTGACTTGGAATGGAAGTTCCATTCTGTCAAACTTCTGGGTGATATCTTTGATTTGTACTCCCCAACACAGCGATGTTTTTCCTGAATGCTCTGGATCTTTATTTTGGTCTGACTGTTGCTTTTCCATTTGCTCTTCTTTTTGCTCCATCTTTTCTTTGCAGATGTATTTGAAAATTTCCATATTCAGCTCTTCATCTGTCATCTGTGAAATACATGTCTCAAAATTGTTAACCTGAGGATAAAAAGAAATGTTAGATTTTAGGTCTTAATCCTCTGATTTGACTGGATTGGATGGTTCAGGAAGATCTTCTTCAAACATTTGTGAAATGGAATCTCCAAGATCTTCGTTTTGAGGCTTGAAAGTTTGATCCTCCGTTGTTGGTGCAGTTGGTATAAATGGATCAGCTTCATCTTCGTCAGAATCTGAATAATAGAAATCAAATCGAGACTTTGCCGGTTCAAGTTCCTGAACTGATACCTCTGATTGTTGATACTGCTCAGCCTCCTCCTCTGTTGAAATGTCATTATAAATGATTGGTACTCGAAGGCTTCATCAGTGTCATCTGAGAATGGTTCTTGAGGTATATAGTTCTGGTTTTCTGTTAATTGTCTGATATGATCTGTCATTCTCTGTATGGATTCTGTGTTACTCTGAACTTGTGTATCAAATCGAGCCGTCTGTTCCTTGAACATGTGAATCAATTGATCTTCTTTGGATGGTTCTGGTTCTTGATAAGGATTGAAGGAAGATGGTGGATAAGATGAAAAATGTGATTCTGTGAAATGTGATGGTTCTTCGTACCATGAAGGATCTTGATAGTTCTGCCACCCTGGATGGTAGTTGTATTTGCAATAATCGCTTGGGTGGTCACCATTACATATATCACATCTCCACATTGAGTTCTGATGAGCAAATGTAGTATTGCTTGATTCTGGCATCCAGTGATAATCATTGGGCTCGACAATAGGCCTCAGAAAACCGGACTGTTGTTCCCAGATTTGGGGTGTATCTTCTTGTAAAGCACGTAATCTTTCAATCTCCCAGTAATGTTCCATTTGTAAGTCAATCAAGAAATATAATTCCCCGGCAACGGCGCCAAAAACTTGACCGGCGTAAACACACACGTATAACGCAAGCGTACGTATCGTTCAAGTAGTATAAAAATATCGATCCCACGAGGACTTAATTCCTACTGTTGTTATTAATTATTGAATCTATTTAATTACAAATATCTAATTAGGGGAGAATGGAATTGATTGCTTGATTGATTTGGTTGATTGAAGATTTGCTAAATAAATAAATAAAAGATAAAAGAAAATACTAAGGAAAATAACAGACACAAAAATCTAAGGTTGTGATTTCCTTTAATATCATTTAAAAGATAAAGTGATTATTTTATGTTTGTGTAATAAATTTGTTTACTAACCTGGAACACTAAATTATGTAAAAGCCTCTTCCGATGGTCAACTACAAATACCCAGTATAACCCAATTGAACCATATTCCTATGTCAACCACATTATCTGGAAGTTCCAATTATGGCTACCCCCGCCTGACAGGTATATTCCTATCCTGTAAGGAAATCTATTAAAGGGTTATCTATCCTCAAGGAAGATCGTGGGCTATTAAGTCTAAGGCTGAAACCTAAAATCCCTATGTCTAGTTCATTTTAGATTTACCATATCAATCCTATTGGTGATCAGACAATAAGAAGCATTAAGCTTAAGACCTAATAAGTAAACTTATAAATTACTGAACTATAAAATAATCCCTTATAAACCGGTGATATTAAAAGTCATCACAACCCTTAATTAACTAACACATAATTAGGACTAATAAAAACATAAAAATAAAAGACATAAAATAAAAATACTGAAAAGTAAAATAAAATAAAATGTTAAGGTAAAAGGAATTATTTCTACTATTACTTATTTAGATATCTCCCATTAAAATAATATATAAACTTGTGATTATTACCAGCCATATAGGCGGAACTAAAATAACCAGCCATAAAGGCGGAACCAAAATAACCAGCCATAAAGGCGGAACCAAAATAACCAGCCATAAAGGCGGAATATAAGTTTTATTACCCACCGACCAATCTGGCGGTATCCTGATTAAGTCCAATTTAAATAGTAAATATATTATTTTAAGGGAGATTAATCTAAATAGTAATAGTAAAAGAAATTACCTTTCACCCGAACATAAGGAAATTACCTCATCACGGTAAATAGTAAAACTGTAAAAAGTAATAGTAAATAGTAAAAACTGTAAAAGAAAGTAAAAAGTAAAACTTAAATTACTATTATTACAAAAAGTAATTAAAAATTATTTACAAAAGTAAAAAAAAAGTAAAAACTAAAGACTTTTAGAGAGAGAAACTCTCTCTTTAGAAGGAATTGAAGAGAGAGGATGGGATACAAATTTCTGAGATCGGGTGCTGAATTTATAGGCGCGGATGGGGTCAGCGTCGCGACGCCCAAATTGCACTAGCGTCGCGACGCTGGGTACAGTACGACACGTGTCACGCGCTGGTTGGTCGGCTCAGAATCTTATCCGATGACGTGGCACTGTTCATGACGTCATTGCTTACGTCATGCTGACGTGTCAACTGTTCATGACGTCATTGCTTGCGTCATGCTGATGATGTGGAAGGCGACGTGGCGACACGTGGGGCGGCGGCCGTCGGACGAATGAGATGTTGACACGTGTCAGGCTGTGATTGGCTGATGATGACGTGGCATGTTGACTCGGTTGACTTGCTGACGTGGCTGCTGATGTGGAAGATGATGTGGCGACACGTGGCATGACACGTGGGGCGGTGGCCGTCCAAGCAATGAGATCTTGACACGTGGCACGGCGCACGTTAGCATCTCTGTTGTGATGGTGACACGTGGCACAGCGCACGTTAGCAAAGTCAACTTTTCTCAGATTCTGATTTTGTGGACCCGGCGCATTTTAGCAACTTCGGCGCAGGCTGGGCGCGCGACGCCAAGGAATTTCGCGGCGCGACGCGTAGAAGATGGAATTTTTCCAGTTTACGCATTTTTGACCGGTTTTGTCCCAAATTGCCTCCAGTGCTGTCCAAACTTTATTTATCTGCAAAATAACAACAAAACACATCAAAACGTTCATAAAACTCGAGAAACAATACAAAACATTAGGTCAAATGAGTGGGAAATAGTGGTATAAATACCACTCATCACTTTCCGAACTATACAAATTGAGGTTATCACATATGTTTAAAAATCCATCTGTCGTAGGCTATCAGAGTTGTGCTTAGGAAACATAGAATACACGGTCAAGTTTCTGAGGCACACATCTCATGTCGACATGTCCACGATTCTTCATAACTGATGCGATCCACCCTAGGAGATCGATTTTGGCCAAAGCTTTAAGAATCGTGACTTTACTCACATGGATACCTAAACCCCTTATGGTACACATACGGGTCGACAGATCCTATCTTTCTTCTCACTTGATTATTGAGTGCATCGGTCCACACCCAACAAACATTTAGAGGTCATACCATGAAAGGTTTCTGACATACATGGCGTCAAAATTTGGAGGATCTCACACAAAATCAATGTTATCCTATAGTCAAAGGATTACATATGCTACTCGACTCGAGGAGATTCCTATTGACGGTGGTGTGTACTTCCAACTATTAGAAATCATATATGAGTTATTCAGTATTCACTTCAACGAATACTCACATGTCTATACGAGTTTCCAAAACTCATGGTACATCGGGTTAAACCATTGGAACTCTAATTCTAATATACGATATGTGCTAGTCTTATAGGTTATAGGAATTCGACCGTATTCCAAAACTAATGACTATGAATAATTTATTTTTTATTAATAAATAATAAAATGTACAATTCGGATTGACACTCCAAACACCAACTCCATTAACTTATACAACAATGATATCAAAAAATTAATTGCTTATTTCACTGTGTGTAAATTTTAATTTTATATATTGTTCTAATACTATATAAGAGAAACTGTTCGACCCAAGTGCCAAAAACTTAAACTTAATACGATATTTATTATTTAAGTTTTAATCGCTAGGTCCACAACTTTATCACGAGGAAAAGCTCCTATAAAATTATTTTATACAATATTTGTGAACCAAGTAAAATTTTAAAATTATTTTCACCTTAAGTGAACTTGTTCACAATGCATTGTAAGTCATCTAATTTCTTATTCAAATCATCATTTTCAATTTTCAAAGTTTCACAAGCAAATGATGATTTAGAAGTAGATGCTTCATTTTGTATGTTCTCTACCCAAAGTCATGCTCTTCATTTAAACAAGCATGAATTTGTTCAATAAGGGATGCATGCTCATTTTGATCAATCACTACATCCATACATGATGCATGTTCATGTTGAAGTAATGTATGTTCTTTCTTAATCAAATTTCATTTCTTTCTAAGAGCATCATATTTATCATGCAAATCATTCAACATGTCAAACATTTCATCATAATCGGAAAATTCATTTTTACAAATATTAGCGTTTTTTTTTCTGATTCCCATTTAGGACTTTCTATATCTATAAATGCCAAATTACAAGTTTCATTATTTGATGAGCTAGAATCAATATTGCATTCATTTAATTCATTATTTCCCTCATTTATCTATTCTAATGATTTCCATATTTCATATGTATTAGTAAATTTAGGAATCTTATCAATTATGCTTTTATCTAATGCTTCACATAAAATTTTAAGTGTATTAGAATTTTCTGATATTTTTCACCCTCCCATAATTTCTATATTTCTACTAACGTTGTAGGCGAGCAAAAATATGAGCATCCTACTTTTCCAAAATTTAAAGTATGACCGTCATAAAAATTTAGTCTATATGTGAAATCTCATTCAGTGAAGTATATTGTGTAGCTTGTATAGGCCATGATCGATTCTCGGACGGTTAAGTCTTTGTTGAGAATACATCACTCTGATACCAAATGAAATTACCTACACGCCACAAAAACAACAACTCTCTATACCCAAGAGGGGTGAATTAGGTGATAACCTAATATTATGGAATAAAAAAAATCTTTTCGATTTTACGCTACTAAGTTAGTAACTTTACCAATTAAGCTTATGTCAATTTTTTCAAATACAATATATTGCCAAAATATAAGTTACTAATTAATATGCAAATACAAAAATAAACGTGCGATAATTAAAAGTTAAAGGATAGAGAAATTGACACCAGTGGTTTGTAGTGGTTCGACCAACAATGCCTATGTCCACTTCTCCAAACCGCGTTTGAAACTTTATACTAAGTTGAATACATAATTTACACTGAGTTTTATGTGGCTCATTCGCAACCAAGAGTTTTCTCTCGTAGGTTCACTCCAAACCTTTACACTAAGAATTTTTCAATGGCTCACTCTCAAACCTTTATAGTGAGATTTGTACATCGGCTTACTCAAAACCTTTAAAATAATTACCCTTTTGAATTTACCCACTCAATAAGGGATTTCACTACCACAAGTGTTTGAATAATGAAGATTGAAATACAACTTGGGCACTCATAAAAGATAAGAAGATTTAAGGATATGAATTGTTAACCCGAGAATTTTAAGCTCACTATAAATGATCAAGAATGTGTAGAGTATGAGCTTTGATTATGAGAGTGTATGATAAAGAAGATTTAGTAAACTCTTTATTTTTTCCTTAAAGAAAATTGTATAAAGGTGTTAGAACTAGACAAAAATGAAATTGGGGCTCAATATATAGTGAAGGTGAAAAACTGCCACAACTCTTTGTCTGAGACCGATATGCCGGTCTACATGGGTCGGTATTCGATCCTACAAATATAACGACAATATTACCGTTGAAGGTTAAAACGTAATACCGGATTACTAACCGATATAGAGGTCGTTATATCGATTAACTCACCGGTACGAGGATTTGTATGAACTGTCCCGGTTCTAGTAGTTGTGCAAACTCCAGTTGGCTGGTATGAGAGATCGGTATGGAGCAGCCCGGTTCCAGAGAGCATGTAAATTTTTCCAAGGTAGAGCAAGGTCACCAGTATGCCGGTGTGGGGGATCGGTATGCCAATCTCATGTTCAGTGATAAAGGAAAATTTTGAAATATATTAATGCTTTATAATTAACATTATATAGCTTTACTTTTCTAAAATTATTAAATGGCACTTGTAATGCATCTAAATGCATGTGAATGTATCTTATGAGCTTAGGGTACTTAAATTATCAACTCACTCATAAGAGAACCCTAAGCTTAAAAAACCTCATTAGTATGGGCCAAATTTGGTCCAAGGGTAAAACTGTCTTTCACCTTAAGCCCATCAGCATGTTAGGCCCGAAAATAAGGACCAAAGCCCAAAGAATTATGTATTATTTGATTACAATTAAATCATAAACTAATAACCACTCCACTTAACCTAATTCTAGCACTAAACCCCACCACTCCACTTAACCTAATTCTAGCACTAATCCTCACTTACTCCAAAACCATTACCAAATACACCAACATTAGATCATGTTTTATCTATAAATATGAAAAGAATACGGAAAGAAGTCATTCAAGTCTCATTTCTCTCACCCTAATACTTCATACTCTCAATCCTTGATCCCTTCATATATTACACGGCCCTCACGGCCAAACAAAGGAAGTAGAGGTAATATTCAACCTTGCTTTCCCATTTTACAAACTTATTTCCTGCCACTGACTTGGGCGTCGGAGTGTACCCGGTATCCACCACACCGGTGGTAGCCTACTCTCGTCCACTCTACTTTGTTTTTTGCAGGATTGCTAGTGCCCAACTTACAAATTCTGATTGGGACCTCGGCGAAATCCAGCGTCCACAATTTGGCGCCCACCGTGGGGCCCTAGCAATAATTTGCAGACAAAGGCTTTCCACCCTACAAACACTCACTGCTTAGTCAATCATGACTTCAAGCAATGAACAAACACCTGATCCAGTGGCATCACAATTGGCCATACTACAAGACAGATTGAAAGCTTTGGAAGAAGAGAATTTTACCTTTCGTAGTTCCAACATAAACCTCCAAAAACAATTGGAACTACTTTCATCACCCACACAGCTTCACAATACATCAGAACAACACAACAACCGGATCACTCCAGCTAACCTTCAAGGAGCATTTGACGAAACAACAGACGACGTTCCATCAAATGGTGAGAACCAGAGGAACTTACCAAGTTCACCAGTCAACCAAGCCCAGCAAATTGTCATCACAATGAGAAAGGAAATGAAAGAATTTAAAGAAGCTATTATGTCCAGTCTACCAGGGGTGAAACTCCCAATGAAGAAGAGTAGAGCTGGAACCATTTCAGATACCCCTTTCATTGAGACGATAACATCTGTTGAGCTACCACGGAAGTTCAGCCCACCAGACATGAAGTTATACGATGGATCTACTGACCCAGACGACCATGTCATTCATTATAAATACAAAATGATGTCAACAGGCTTAGCTCCTCATCAATGGGAAGCTGGAATGTGCAGAGGATTTGGAGAAACTTTGGGTGGTCCAGCTCTTACATGGTTCATCAACCTACCATACAGATCCATCAAATCTTATCAACAATTAGCAGACAAATTTGTTGAACATTTCGCCAGCTCTTGCAAACTTGAAAAAACTACTGATGATCTTAGTGCCATCCTACAACGGAGGGGAGAATCATTGCGAAGCTATGTTGCTCGATTCAACAAAGAAAGAATAACAATCCCAGACCTTCATCAACCAACAGCTGTGGAGGCTTTCAGGAACGGGTTACTTTGTGAAAGTGGACTCTACAAAAAGCTGACCAAGTTTCGGTGCTACACGATGGACCAGGTTATGGCTCGAGCCCAAGTCGAAATCAGGTGGGAAGAAGATAAAAGGAATAAAAGGAAAGACATTTCCTCCAACATGCAAAACGAAAGAACAGCCCATTCTACCAAACGACATAAAGAATTTACAAATATGATGCCTAAGCGTCATTCGGAGAAATGGAACCACCCAAGGAGAGAACATCAGCCCCACCAAAAAGGTTTTGATCAAAGACCTCCATCATACAGAGCTCGAGAAACAATTCCGATGGAAAAACCCAGACTCCCAGACTACAATTTTTCTATATCTCCGGGAGAGTTAGTCTTGGTACTTAAAAAGATGGGAAATGAAGTAAAATGGCCACCACGCACGCAACAGAGAAAGTTTCAAAAATAAAGACACAAACAAATGGTGTGAGTTCCATCGAGACTACGGCCATACCACAGCTGAATGTGTGGCGTTGAGGTTGGAAGTACTTGAGTTGTTGAACAAAGGGTTTTTAAGGGATCTACTTACGGAGAAGGGGCAAGCTACTTTAGCTCAGAGGAACGAGAAGGATGGACATGGGGAAGCACCAATTCAACCTCCACCAATTGATAACACCGTGAATTTCATTTCAGGAGGATCAGAGATTAGTGGAGTATCATATTCAGCAGCCAAACGACATTCCAGAGCGATTGTGTCAAGCCTTCAACATTCCACGACGTCTTTAGAAAAAATGTTTACAAACCTAATAATGGAGTTTCCAGACGACATCAACTCTGGTAGCATGAACCCTCATCATGACGCCTTAGTAATCTCTCTACAGGTGGCAAATTTCATGATCAAACGAGTTCTGATAGATACAGGATCCTCAGCCAACATCATCTTTACAACAGCCTTGGCAGACATGGGAGCTGAATTAGAGAAAGTTAACAAAAGGACGACTGTGTTGATTGGATTCAGTGGTGAACAAAAATTTACTTTGGGAGAAATAAGCCTTCCAGTCTACGCAGGGGGAATCAACAAAATGACAACCTTTCTAGTCCTGGATTGTCCTTCAGCCTACAATCTAATTATTGGGAGGCCATGGATTCATGAAATGAGGGCAGTATCGTCCACCTATCATCAAACTCTAAATTTCCTACAAAGTGGGGGATTCAAGAGATAAGGGGAGATAGAGTTGCTTCCAGAGGATGCTACCAAACAACAATGAAGGCAAAGGTCCATTCAGCATAGCAATTACAGAACGAACCTCATTCGCAGGAGCCCACACTTCCAAATATTGAAGAATTGGATGAGGTTCAAATCCATGACAAATATGCAGACCATAAAACTCAAATTGGAGCAAATCTAGATCCCAGACTACGAGCAGACTTAAGTGAATTTTTGCGAAAACGACATGACCAGTTCGCTTGGTCGCATGAAGACATGACTGGGATTGACCCCAGCTTGATTACTCATCAACTCCATGTGGATCCAGACTATCCTCCAATCAGACAGAAAAGAAGGAAGTTTGCCCCAGAAAGAAACCAGATCATTGATGAAGAAATCCAAAAATTGTTACAAAATGGTGCCATTAAAGAAGTTCAATTCCCAGCCTGGTTAGCCAATGTGGTGGTGGTACGAAAGAAGAATGGAAAATGGAGAGTTTGTATCGACTTCACAGATTTGAACAAAGCATGCCCAAAAGATTCATTCCCATTGCCTCATATTGATCAAATGGTTGATGCTACAGCTGGACACGAATTGCTAAGTTTTATGGATGCATATTCTGGGTACAATCAAATCCTTATGCATCCAAACGACCAAGAGAAAACAGCTTTCATGACCAATAGGGGCATATTCTGTTACAAGGTAATGCCCTTTGGTCTCAAAAATGCAGGTGCTACATATCAGAGAATGGTCAATAAAATGTTCTCACAACAGATTGGAAAAACAATGGAGGTGTATGTAGACGACATGTTGGTGAAATCATCGAAATCTGATCAGCATCTGCAACACCTGGAAGAAGCATTCAAGGTGATGAATAGGTATGGGATGAAATTGAATCCAACAAAATGTGCGTTTGGAGTTGCTTCTGGGAAATTCTTGGGATATGTCGTTACACAACGAGGGATTGAGGCAAATCCAGATCAAATCAGGTCCATACTTGAAATTCCTTCTCCAACCTGCCCAAAGGAAGTCATGCGACTAGCAGGGAGAATTGCTGCGTTGAACAGATTCATCTCCAAGTCGACAGACAAAAGTTTTATGTTCTTTTCAGCCATTAAAAAGACAAAAAACTTTGAATGGACTCCAGCCTGCGAACAAGCTCTGAAAGAGCTGAAGCAGTACTTAACATCACCACCATTGTTGTCAAAACCACTCGACAATGAAAGGTTATTCTTGTATTTGGGAGTGTCAGACCAAGCAGTGAGCGCTGTTTTGATTCGAGAAGAGAACGGCACCCAACTTCCAGTCTACTATGTAAGCAAGCATTACTTGATACGGAGTCACGTTATTTGCATTTGGAGAAATTGGTACTAGCCTTGGTAATGTCAGCCAGGAAGCTACGACCATACTTTCAAGGGCATCCTATCACAGTCTACTCGGAGTACCCCTTGAGGAGCATACTACACAAGCCAGAGTTGACTGGAAGATTAACAAAATGGGCTGTCGAATTGGGAGAACACGACATCACTTACCAGCCCAGAACAGCAATCAAATCTCAAGCCTTGGCTGACTTTGTAGCAGATTTCAGTCCAACTCAGAATCCCTTGGAAGGTACTGAAGTCAATTCAATCCAATCAAATTCACTTTGGAAACTTTCAGTCGACGGTTCTAGCAATAAGAAAGGGTGTGGCCTTGGCATAGTGATCACTACTCCTGATGGGGACATACTACAACAAGCAATCAAATGTGGATTCCGAGTTACAAACAATGAAGCAGAATATGAAGCTTTGATAGCAGGAATCAGCTTGGTCAAAGAGCTTGGGGGAAGAAGAATCGAAGTGAAATCAGACTCCCAATTGATAGTGAATCAGCTCCAAGGTTCATATCAGGCACGAGACCCTCAAATGTTTTCCTACTTGCAGAAAGTTAAAGAAGTCCAGGCGACATTTCAAGAATTCAACATATCTCAGGTTTCAAGAAGTGAAAACACTCAGGCGGACGCATTGGCTACCCTCGGGTCGACGATGCATGGGGACAAACTTCAATCAATTCCAGTAGTGTATTTAAATTGGCCATCAATTTGGAAGGAGAACAAGGAGATTAGCACCATCACTTCAGACGACTCATGGATGACACCAATCATGAAATACTTGCAAGATGGACTGCTTCCAGAAGATAGAAATGAAGCAAGAAGGATTCAAAGGCAGGCAGCAAGATTCACCATATTTAATGGACAACTATTGAAAAGGTCGTTCTCTGGACCCTACTTGAAATGTCTTACTCATGATCAAGCACAACATGTACTATCAGAATTGCACGAAGGAGAATGCGGAAATCATTCTGGAGGACGAAGCCTTGCCTCACGCGCCCATTCGACTGGGTATTATTGGCCAACTATGAGAATTGATTCAGTCAATTACACGAAGAAGTGTGAAAAGTGTCAGAGATTCGCTCCTATTCCACATCTTCCACCAGAAAAGCTGAATCCTATCCTATCCCCATGGCCGTTCATGAAGTGGGGTATGGATATTGTAGGGAAGCTACCAACCGCCCCTGGACAACGAGTCTACATGCTAGTCTTGACAGATTATTTTTCAAAGTGGATTGAAGCGGACTCCTTTGCCAAAGTACGAGACAAAGAAGTTCAAACATTTGTCTGGAAAAACATCATATGTCGTTTCGGCATTCCCAAGGAGATTGTAACAGATAATGGCTCCCAGTTCATATTAGTCGACATTTTCAAGACTTTTGTAAAAATTGGGGGATCAAGTTAAGTTTTTCAACCCCACGCTTTCCACAAGCTAATGGGCAAGCCGAGTCTTCTAACAAGACACTTTTGAATACTTTGAAGAAAAGATTGGAAAAGGAAAGGATCATGGGCAGACGAGCTTCCTGGAGTATTGTGGTCCTACAGAACGACCATCCGTTCTTCGACTGGAGAAACTCCTTTCTCTTTGGCATTTGGAACAGAGGCAGTAATTCCAATCGAAGAAGCCATTCCTTCTCTACGCTACCAGTACGCTGGTGATGAGGCAAATCAACAGTTGATGTATATGAATCTAGATACAATCGACGAAAGACGAGAAAAGGCGACCATACGACTTGCATCTCATCGCAAAGAATGGCGAGATATTTCAACAAAAATGTCAGAAGCAGAACATTCAAGGAAGGGGATTGGGTACTACGAAAAGTCTTTCAAAACACAAAAGAAGTCGGAGAAGGGAAGTTGGGACCAAATTGGGAAGGGCCATACATCATCACAAGAGTTGTTGGACACGGAGCCTACAAATTACAAACAATTGAGGGGAGACAAATTCACAATAGTTGGAATGCAATTCACCTTAAGCAATTTCACCGGTAATTTATGCGTGCATTTATTTATATTTTATGGTTCAGAGTAATTTTCTACTTTATGTATTGTGTGATTCGACTTAAAAACAAATTTCATTTGAAATATCATCCCAAAATATCATTAAGTCATTAAAATTGTTCTACAAAGAAGTTAAATTAAAATTACAAGAGATTCAAATTTCTGGAGTAGCTTCTTCCTGAATGCATTCAGCAGCAACTTCAGGTGCAGGAATTTCTTGAACTTGAGTAGTCGGCTCGATTTCCATTCGACTAAGTTCTTCACTCTTCTTATCCGTTTCTTGAACTTCAGCCGCTCCCTCATTACTTCTCTTTCAGCCACTTTCGAGTCGACCTCTTCGCCTTTCTCTTCCACATCACCCTCGTTTGAAAAAGAAATTCCTGCCAATAGTTGGTCATACTGTTGAATCCATTTCTCTGGTTCCCAAGCTCCTGTCTTCCCATCAAGGAAATCCTTCATCAGATGACTGCGTTCTTTCATCATAGATTCAAGAGCAATCCCTTCAAGATTCTCAAGTAATTCTTCATTCTCCTTCTTCACATTCTCGAACGCATCCTTATAGCCTTCAATCGTAACCTCAGAAGTCTCCTTTTCCATCTGAAGTGTTGCCTTCACTTCCTTCAACTCCTTCTCCAATTCAGCATTTCTTTTTTCAAGCGACTTCTTTTGGACCACTTCCTTTTTCATAGCCGCAAATGATTTATCCATCTCTCTCTGTTTCTTAAGAGTCGATTCGACATATCGCTGCATATGTAAGCTGCACTCCATTGCCTGGAAAAAAGGATTTGATTAGAATCCATTTTACAAATTATTATGAAATTTCTATTTACTTTCTTACTTGGTAATTTAAAGCCGCAGCCTTTTTCATCGACTCGACCGGGCCAATCTTGGATAGCCTCTGTTCATCCTCTTCCAGCAGAAGCTTCTTAATAAAAGGGTCAAGGCTTGATGGGTCAGAAATTGCAGTCGACCCTGATGGAATCCTGACAACTATATTATCGATTTCTTCGATTTCATCCGCCTTCCTTTTCCCCCCTTTGACAACTATTTCGGTCGACTTCCCCTTATGCTTTGGAGTTCCAGTCGACGATACCAATTGTGGTTCTGGAACCTCCACTTCTGGCTCCTTTATCTTGAGCTTCCTAGCCTTTTTTCGGCTCATCAACTCATCAATTGATGCTACTTTTATTTGCCTCGACGCCATGTCCTCTGCGCATAAAATTTCTTTTGGAGTTAATGTCTTTATAAACCACACCTTTCCGTACAGAGCTCGAATCGACCGAGTACAGTAGATGACTTCCAATACGTTTTTAGAAAGTGCCAAAGGGGTAGATATACCTTCTGATTCGAAGATTTCTTTCCACTGTAAAGTTGCTCTTAATCTCTGCTCTACCAAGATTATCCTCCAATCTCTTTGTTCGACGGGAAGATCAAGAAGAGCTTTTGTGTTCGACAAAATAAGAGGTGTTTTGTCGAATAAACTGTTTCGAAAAGGACCTGCATAATAAACAATCCATACATTAGTATCATACGACAATAACATTGATAAATTTTCAATAAATAGAAGAAGTTGATACTCACTAAATACACTCCAGTATTCTGAAACTCGACCCATTCCAGTCGACCCAAAGATACCCTCATTTTTCACAAAGAAATAGTCCGACTGCCAATTACCCCTATCGTTTGTTGGAAGCCCCATAACTATTTGTTCCCTCTTACGACGAAGGTACAAAGTATATCTCCCTTTTTCAGTTAGGTGCTCTTTAAGGTAGTATGAATATAAAATGTCCTTCACCTCAAACAATAACCCTTGTTCGAATGCTAAGCATTCAATCGACATTAAAATTCTCCAAGCATTCGGCATTAGTTGTGAAGGAGCAATCCCATAATGATCCAAAATTTCCCAAGCTAACCTCGGAATAGGGAATCTGAGCCCATTAGAAAACGGTACTACATAAAAACCAATCCATCCGGGAATTTTATAATCGATCCTTTCAGACGGCAAGGGCACCCTCAGTTCCATTGATCTAGGAAATCTATACTTAATCCTAATTTCCATCAGCAAACTAGCCGTCATTCGACTAGCTGGGTTCTTGGTTAGTATGTTGGTAGGCTCACTTGTGCTCACCCCTCCACTAAATTCCTCGACAGCTGCCAATGATCTAATAGGAATTGCCTGCAACGGAACTTCATGCGACATAACGGTTACAGGTCCTTCCTCAAAAAACTCTTGACGCGACCATTCCCTTAATGATTTTTCTTCTGTGATTCACTCGATGATGATCCTACGAATGTATCGATCTGTTCTCCTAAACTTTCTAAAGAGTCTCCACTCGACATATTCTATTCAGCGAGTCTACAAACAAATAATTTCTAAGATTTGGGTTCCTTAAAGATCAAATCCTACTCCTATCTCCAAACACAAATCCACCAAATAACGTATGATTCTAAAGATCAAACAACCTAATTTAGCTAAGAACAGATTGAAGCTACTCTACGAATATTCAAAGCAAATGAAGAACGCGAAGAGAGTGTAAAGAAGTACCTTGAAGCCTTGAAGTTCTCTCCCAAATCGATTGATCTTGTGAATGAAACAAATGAACCCATCAAGCCACTCTTATACTACTTCTTTTGGCGGTTCATTTCCCGCCATAAGACTCCTCGTTATTTGCGCTAGGTTTTACTCCGTTAAACGACACGTGGAAGATCTGAAGATCATTTTCATTCATGAAAAATTGATGAAGCAAACCCCGGTGCATACCTTATAATCACTCGACAAATGATAAAAAGGGACATTCCCCTGGACTCATGTCGAGTCAAGTAAAACTCCTGAACCACCGTCTGGTTCAGTCGACAAGGGACTCATGTCGAGTCAAGTAAACTCCTGAACCACCGTTTGGTTCAGTCGACAAGGGACATTCCCCTGGACTCATGTCGAGTCAAGTAAAACTCCTGAACCACCGTTTGTTCAGTCGACAAGGGACATTCCCCACTCATGTCGAGTCAAGTAAACTCCTGAACCACCGTTGGTTCAGTCGACAAGGGACATTCCCCTTGACTCATGTCGAGTCAAGTAAACTCCTGAACCACCGTTTGGTTCAGTCGACAGGGACAGGGACATTCCCTGGACTCATGTCGAGTCAAGTAAACTCCTGAACCACCGTTTGGTTCAGTCGACAAGGGACATTCCCCTAGACTCATGTCGAGTCAAGTAAACTCCTGAACCACCGTTTGGTTCAGTCGACAAGGGACATTCCCCTGGACTCATGTCGAGTCAAGTAAAACTCCTGAACCACCGTTTGGTTCAGTCGACAAGGGACAAATCATGTCGAGTCAAGTAAACTCCTGAACCACCGTTTGGTTCAGTCGACAAGGGACATTCCCCTGGACTCATGTCGAGTCAAGTAAAACTCCTGAACCACCGTTTGGTTCAGTCGACAAGGGAATCATGTCGAGTCAAGTAAACTCCTGAACCACCGTTTGGTTCAGTCGACAAGGGACATTCCCCTGGACTCATGTCGAGTCAAGTAAACTCCTGAACCACCGTTTGGTTCAGTCGACAAGGGACATTCCCCCACCGTTTGGTTCAGTCGACAAGGGACATTCCCCTGGACTCATGTCGAGTCAAGTAAACTCCTGAACCACCGTTTGGTTCAGTCGACAAGGGACATTCCCCTGGACTCATGTCGAGTCAAGTAAATCCTCCTGAACCACCGTTTGGTTCAGTCGACAAGGGACATTCCCCTGGACTCATGTCGAGTCAAGTAAACTCCTGAACCACCGTTTGGTTCAGTCGACAAAGGACATTCCCCTGGACTCATGTCGAGTCAAGTAAACTCCTGACCACCAAGTTTCGGTTCAGTCGACAAGGACATTCCCCTGGACTCATGTCGAGTCAAGTAAAACTCCTGAACCACCGTTTGGTTCAGTCGACAAAGGACATTCCCTGGACTATGTCGAGTAAATTAAATCCTGAACCACCGTTGGTTCAGTTGACAAGGACATTCCCCTGGACTCATGTCGAGTCAAGTAAAACTCCTGAACTACCGTTTGGTTCAGTCGACAAGGACATTCCCCTGGATCTTGTCGAGTCAATTAAAATCCTGAACCACCGTTTGGTTCAGTCGACAAAGGACATTCCCCTGGACTCATGTCGAGTCAAGTAACTCCTGAACTACCGTTTGGTTCAGTCGACAAAGGACATTCCCCTGGACTCTTGTCGAGTCAAGAAAATCCTGAACCACCGTTGGTTCAAATTGACAGGGACATCCCCTGGACTCATGTCGAGTCAGGTAAACCTGAACACCGTTTGGTTCAGTCGACAAAGGACATTCCTGGACTCATGTCGAGTCAAGTAAAACTCCTGAACCACCGTTTGGTTCAGTCGACAAAGGACATTCCCCTGGACTCTTGTCGAGTCAATTAAAATCCTGAACCACCGTTTGGTTCAAATGACAAGGGACATTCCCCTGGACTCATGTCGAGTCAAGTAAACTCCTGAACTACCGTTTGGTTCAGTCGACAAAGGACATTCCCCTGGACTCTTGTCGAGTCAGGTAAAATCCTGAACCACCGTTTGGTTCAATTAAAAGGGACATTCCCCTGGACTCTTGTCGAGTCAAGCATACTCCTGAACTACCGTTTGAGTTCGTCGACAAGGAACATTCCCCTGGACTCATGAACTCCTGAAATTCTATTTCAGTTCGGTCAAAAAAACGTACTTCATGACCCTAGATAAATCAAGAAGCTAAGATGCGTGCAAACGGAACCACGTTTTTGTATATATTTTGACACGACATTTGGCAGAAGGTAACACACTCTTACGCTCTTTTTTACGACGGATAAATATACTCTCTAAAGCAAAAATTCTTTGACTTAGAGAGTAAGGGACAAACTGTATGGGCCAATTTGGTCCAAGGGTAAAACTGTCTTTCACCTTAAGCCCATCAGCATGTTAGGCCCGAAAATAAGGACCAAAGCCCAAAGAATTATGTATTATTTGATTACAATTAAATCATAAACTAATAACCACTCCACTTAACCTAATTCTAGCACTAAACCCCACCACTCCACTTAACCTAATTCTAGCACTAATCCTCACTTACTCCAAAACCATTACCAAATACACCAACATTAGATCATGTTTTATCTATAAATATGAAAAGAATACGGAAAGAAGTCATTCAAGTCTCATTTTCTCACCCTAATACTTCATACTCTCAATCCTTGATCCTTTCATATATTACACGGCCCTCACGGCCAAACAAAGGAAGTAGAGGTAATATTCAACCTTGCTTCCCATTTTACAAACTTATTTCCTGCCACTGACTTGGGCGTCGGAGTGTACCCGGTATCCACCACACCGGTGGTAGCCTACTCTCGTCCACTCTACTTTGTTTTTTGCAGGATTGCTAGTGCCCAACTTACAAATTCTGATTGGGGACCTCGGTCGAAAACCAGCGTCCACAATTAGATATTCTTCATTTTGACGATTGAGTCTCCACATCTATTATATTATTCATCACCAATTTCCATGGTAAAAATTAATAAGTGTCTCACCAATTTAAAGTTCTATCTTGGATTAAAAATGTTAATATTCTAAGACATTTTTGGATTAAAAATGATACAAACATGTAATTGTGCACATAAACACTAAAAAAAACTTATTGTTGAAGAAAATTTATTGTTAAGGAAATATTATTATGAGAATATTATTAAGGACATATTATCACTTTATTAGGGAATCAATCTCCAAGATATGATTCCTAAAACCCTTAAATTTTATGATTTTATTATGTTTCCATTATTAGTATTAGTTCTTTCCTATTTTGGTTTTCTATGTAGCCTATATAAAGGCATATACCATTGTAAATATCATATAGAGTGAATTCAAGACTTTCTTTCATTATCTAACATGGTATCAGACATCAGGTCCTGACTTTTCTCGTTTCAATCTCTCTGATTCTCATTGGCGCGTAGGGGATCACGACTACCATAATTAGCCCTCACGCGCCCCCTTACCTACCATCACTTCACCACATCGCCACCTTCACTCTGCCACTTCGATGATATTTGACAATATCACTTAAATTTATCTGACTTAAAGGTCATCGTCTTGTCCGATTTCGTGATCCACGCACTGTTAAGATTTATTGTTTGTCCAGCAACCAAACAGCTTCCTTTTCCAATCTCTTGATCACACGCTTGACTTGTAGATCAAGTGATCAATGGTGGTGGACTTTCTAAAGTCAACAAGGCCAATGACCACACTATGATTGTTGTTTACTGATGTCGATGTTTCGACTCTCTATCAGGATTTTGCTCCTTTCAATTTTGGCTCTTTCGGGATTTCTCTCCCTCTCAGGTTTCATCTCTCTCTCGGGCTTCGGCAATCTGTCAGGATTTTGCTTCCTCTTGGGCTTCGAATCCTCCTTCGGACTTCGTAGATTAAAGCTCCCAGGCTTCGGCTCCTCCTTCGGGCTTTGTAGGTTAAAGCTCTCAGGCTTCGGCATCCTCTTGGACTTCGGCTCCTCCTTCGGGCTTCGTAGGTTAAAGCTCTCAGGCTTCGGCATCCTCTTGGGCTTCAGCCCCCCCTTCGAGTTTTGTAGGTTAAAGCTCTCAGGCTTCGGCACCCTCTTGGGTTTCGGCTCCCCCTTCGCTTCATAGGTTAAAGCTCTTAGGCTTCGGCACTCTCTTGGGCTTCGGCTCCCCCTTCGGGCTTCGTAGGTTAAAGCTCTCTCTGGGGCTTCGGCTCCTCCCTTCGGGCTTCGTAGGTTAAAACTCATCATTTATATCAAGGTTTCCAGCCTCCAAGTTTCCAGATTTTCAGTTTCAGCACTCCGCTCTCCAATTTCAAGATGCAACCTCAAGCTTGCTCCTTCGTTACTAGCTTGAGTTGTAGGGGGGTGATAAGGAAATATTATTATGAGAATATTATTAAGGACATATTATCTATTTATGATGGAATCAATCTCCAAGATATGATTCCTAGAATCCTTAGATTTTATGATTTTATTATATTTCCATTATTAATATTAGTTCTTTCTTATTTTGGTTTTCTATGTAGCCTATATAAAGGCCCCTATTATTGTAAATATAATATATAGTGAATTCAAGACTTTCTTTCATTATCTAAAACTTATAATGAAATATTTTCTATTTTTAATATTTATGTGTATAATTATATAAGTATGTCTTTGTTGTTTTGAGATTGGTCTGGGAGATTCAAAAAGTATTCTAAAGCAAAGTATCTAAATAGATGAAGAGATTATTATTTTTAAACAATAAATAAGCCACACATTATGTCCCATTTCATTTTAAATTGGATATGTAAATAGGTCAAATTTACTGAGCTATTTTTTTTTTGAACCAAAATAATGTGATATAGATCATATAAAAATGAATAATCTTATTATAAATAGATGTTGACAATCAGCTGTCTCTAAACTGTTAAACGAATAATTTAGTTGTAATACAGCTCATACTATCTTATTAAAGTTATTGAACCATTGATTTCTCACTGTAAGTGATCATTGGATTAGTGCCCTCACCTTTGAGCCCCTATGAGGGTTATTTTATTTCCCTTTCTATAAATATATGAAATAAGAGTATATATCTAATTTCTCAATTGTCCCTAAGGGGCGTGTCTTTGTGATTTAGGGTTCAGGATCTCATCTTAAGGTCATAGATTCAAATACAGGAAATGTTTTTCTTGTAAGAGTCTAGGACAGCCGGGAGTTTCACCTGCTCCGTTTAAGCCCGAAAGTGGTGGTTTGACGATGAGATTTCCAACGATTTCAAAAAAAGTGTCTTAGTTCCATTTCCATGGTAAAAAATTAATAAAAAGTGTCTCAGCAATACAAACAAATACTTAAGCTTAGATCTCTAAGACTTTAATTAGCTTAGATCTTTTAAGCTAATGTATATGTTGATCCTTTAGCTTTGGCCCCAAGGAGGGTTTTGAGTTTGAGCCTTGCATACTTGCAAAATTTATTTTTTTTATAAAAATATTATCACTACGATATGGATGTGATGGAAATTATCAAAGGTTTGATGGTTAAATCTATTTGTGGGTCAAATTTCACGAAGGGCTGAAGTCAAATTTTGTTTTTAAAATCTATATTGATACTACGACATCGACACATGATAGGCACATGTAGAATGGGCCTCAATGAAAGGACACCACATGTGACATCAGCTCGATAGAAAACATGGCCACATTTTTTTTTTTTTGAATCATTAGAAATTTTATCGCCAAACTACTATTTCCGGATTTAAGCGAAGCAGATAAAACTCACAGCTGTCTCAGATTCTTATTAAAAATGTACTCCTAGAATTCGAACCCAAAAAGAAAACTGAATTTCATTAGTAAAGATAAATATACAAAAACTGGACTGAATTTCTTATGAAGAAGCTTAAGAGATGAGTGTTAGAATTTAAACCACTTTTTGTTTGAGTTCCTCTGTCCCTTTTTATCTACACATGTATTGTTAGTGGTTTTGTGGTCAAAGTAGTCAATTTTACAACATTAGAAAGCATGTTTGTATTTAGACTCGGTCACGGTTCCGGTTCGGAATCGAAATCAAACCGGATGGAATCGTAAGGTTACGATTCCAAGAAATCCATTTCGGTTCGGTCACGGTTCCATATAATTTGGAACCATAACCTTAAGGTTCGGTCTGATTCCAATTCGGAACCAGAACCAAACTAATTTTTTTTTTATTTTTTCCCCTAAAAAATAAATGAGGGAATCGAAACCGAACCGATTTTTCCGATTCTACGATTCCAAAAAACTAGAACCGTAGAACTGGACGGTTCGATTTTGTTCTGGAACCAAACCGAACCGTGATCAGGTCTATAATTGCATCTCAAAATTTGAGATAATGTCATTGCTGATGTGGATGTTTCATCTATATTCCAAGCCAAAATAATAGTTTCTTTAGTAAGATGATGTTATATTGTCAGCATGTGAAAGTCACCACTCGCCATTACTTTTGGTCCTACGAAATGTAAGGTGGCTGCCAACGATGTAGTAAACCTTTAACGTTGTCATAACATTCGATGTTATATAATACATTTTTAGTGTCGAAGTTATTTTATTCAACGGTAAAAATTGTACTTTTAATGTCGACAATTTTTTCGACGCCAATGAGCTTTTAATTAATTCTTTTAGCTTGGACTTTGGTTATTATGGATCAAACCCAAGATGACAAGACCCATTTAAGAATAACCATAATGCCATAAAATTAATTTTGGCTCATTAGGCCCAATTAAATTTATTAAAAGCCCAATTGTCATATTTTGGACTTTATGGAAATGGTTTAGGCCCAAATATAATCCAAGACTACAATTTGACCCAACCAAGCCTATTAGCCCAATTACAACAAATTAAATTAATATCATTCCAAATTACATATTAATCTAATTAAAGTGCAATTAGTACAATTAATCAATTAATCTAATATTTCCAAAATACTAATTAATTCAATTAATCATACTCAACATCTAATTCATGTCCAACACAAATTAAAGCACAATCAATTCATTCAAACATGCTTCACACTCACGGCAATACATGAAATAACATCCAATTTTGATTTCAATCCAATTAAATCAACAATCAATATTCATTTCATGTTTTTAACACATCTAATAGTCAAAATTAAAAAATTACCATGAGTATTAGATTAGGGTTCATATTCGGCCATTGTGGGGTTTTTGGGGAAAATTAATCTAATCAATTTTTTATAAAACCAAAGATGCACAAATCAAATTCATCATCATCCAAACACAACCCAACAATTAATTTAGGAAAAATTAAGCTCCAAGCATAAAATCTCAAATTAAAGTTTATAAACTCTAAACTCAAATCATGCTTAGATCTCGCTCTGATACCAATTGTTAGTGTTCCTAGAACATGCCACGGGATCTCTGAGCGTGATAAGTGTGTGAATAAATCAAGAAATTTGCGGAATTAACTTACATTGATCGGCTTTGACTTTCAAAACTTTTCATGGATGTTGAAGCTTCCAAGCTCATGGGTGAGTATCCATATCTCCTTCATTTGACTCTCATATGTGCTAGCAAGAACAAATGAAACAAATTTTATCAAGGTGAATCGGCCTTCTTTGGAATGAGGCCATTCGGCCAAATATTCTTCAATTCAGAAGCCACTTGCATTTTTCTTTCTAAAAGAAAAGGAAAAGTTACTTTTTGTCGGCTAACCAAAATTCAGAGAATTGCTTTTCTTTAGGTCTTTTGTGCGCCCAAAAAGCAGTGGTCATTGAGGCAAAAAATTGAAAAAGAAAAACAGAGGCCAATTCGGCCTACTGAATAAATAATTCAATGGCCACTTGCATTTTTTTTTCTGCCAAGGAGAGAGAGTAATAAAAATGACTTTCAAAAATTCATTAATTTTTTATTACTTGATAGGTATGATGTGAAGTAAATCCAATTTATTTTATTGTCAACCACTTATATCAATTGTTGACAACAATTGATGTAAGTCATGAGTCTCACTCATTTAATTTCAAATCTAGTTGGCTTACACAACACATTTTGGGCTCGGATTCGTTTAATCCGATTAAACGAATTTTCCGTCGCGACGTAATTAAATCTAATTTAATTAAATAATTATGTCTCGCAAAATTATTATTAAAATCGCTTACGAATTAATTTCAAATTAATTTGTTCGCTAGAATTAAAATCCAATTTAATTCAGCGTTGAAATCCGATTTCATTTAATATATCTAATATATTATTTTAGCTCAATTAAATAAATTAAATAGTAAAATCTAATTTAACTATTAAATTTATTTTACCGATTAATTCTAAATTAATTGTGTTCTCTCCTCTCGACGAATTTAATCCCAGATAAATTCTCGACGTAATTAATCTCAGATTAATTCTTTCTCTGATAATTAATCTCAGATTAATTCTTGCCGTAATTAATCACAGATTAATATTGTTAGAGTCAAATATCATCGGTGAATCTTTGGGATGTGACCCAAGAGATCCCTGGATATGTTGGCAGTAAATACGGTCATCGGACTATCCGAACATGTGCATACCCGGTACCACGTACTTACCGATTTACAAGACATGGTTGGCTTCTAGCAAAGAATCGTGTCTACCCAATTCTCCAGAAATATTCTTCTACGGAATACAAGATCTTTGTCAGGCGTAGTATACGTAGTATTGCGTATTACGATCCAGTATCAGATGTCACATGCTAGGCCTGGGGCTGGAGTTGTCTCTGCCCCGTACGAAACATATATCGGATCACTAGCAACTAGTCTCTTTATGATCAGAAAGTCATGACCTAGTCATACTTCCCCGATGGCTATAGTATTTAGAGTACCAGTTCTGTATCCTTGCGTGATCATCATCTCCATATGACTGAAGTGATACTTTCATATTGACATCACACCCAATACATTACGATTCTCAGTATACCCAGAAGAGGCGTACACAGAACATATTAAAGCCTCGGACGATCAAAACCAAAGTATACTGATTGTCGCAAGTATTAGCGATGCAAGTCTCAGGTTAATACCAAATACACCTACCCTGATTCGGATTCCCATAGACACATAGTCATACTACCAATGAGATTCTGAGGGGTCTATCCAGAGCGAAGCTGTTTCCGTACCATCGGTAAACAGAACCTCTTATTACACTTGCATAAGTATCTAATACCCAAATATATGAGAACTATGTCGTTACACTTCCATAACACGCACAAGTGTAATACTAGTTTATTCCGCATTATCGATGTTCAGTCTCGATAATACTACGACTAGGGATATTTAATGATTAAACCTTATTGGATTAACATTGTCGCATATCTTATTAATCCAGTACTAAACATATGGACTTTTAACATTTATATATATCTAGGTAATCCAATTACAAATGATAAAAGAGCAATTTCCTTTGTCACATAGTTAATTTGTACAACAACACCATGTTCTGTACAAATAAGGATGATATGGATCATAATTATCCAACAAAGTGGAGTTGTATTCTCGAATACAGATCATACTACCGTCCATTCAGAATTGACTATGAAATTTATGTCTGGATTTCCATCATATATATCAATGGACATATAACAAAGACAAAACAAACACACCAATATACAGTGAAAATAAAAATATGCAGTTGTGCAAAGAACATAAAACACACAACCATGCACATACAATAGGAAAATATGAATGCAACAACTAAAAATAAATACACTGAAATGCACTCTCATCATGCCTGCTAGGGTCAAGCCATTCAGAAGTTGATAGGAAGTCATCTCGCTTCCTCACCCAAACTTTCTTAGGAGTCTCATTTACTTGAGAACTCCTAGTTACCAATGCAAGTTTCTCATTAATCAGTAGAGTTTGTTTTGCTAGTGTAGAAACTTGATACGCTAAATTTGAAGAATCAAATCTAGGTGAAACACTCTTAGGCACTTTCGTTTGTTTATGCAACATGAAATATTTAGGCCTAATGTGTCATGCTTTACCATAGTGATAGCAAACAGGCACAAATCTCTGACGAGACCAAGGTTTACTCACCACACCTCTAGATTGAAGTTGGGTCATATGACAATGAATAACACGGGGATCACATGACCCTTATCAATGGGTTTCTTTCTTAGGTCACGTTTATGAAGGATCGGCACATCTCTAGTAGATGACGCTTTATCACAATTAGACTCAACGCTAATCTCTAATATGCGGTCTAGCTTTTTAGTCCCACTAGAAAATACATACAATTATGTTCTAGAATTTTCAAGTTCAGCTTCTAAGAATTTGACCTTATCAACTAATCATGTATTTCTCTCATTAAGGTCATCAATCATCAAAAGTTTTTGCTCAAACTTAGCTTGATCTTCATTCTTGTCTAGCTCCACTTCTTTCAGCCTCTTATTGACCTCAATATTCATCTTCTTGATAACTATACTCTCATTAAACAGTTCATTGTAGGCTATCTGAAGACTATCCTCATCTACAGAGTCATCGTGAGAGAATTTTGATCCAGCATCTTTATTACTAAAGTTATCATCTCTCTCACCTACCACAATAGCAGTAAAAGCAATGAAATTACTTTTCTCCTTATGAGACTCATTAGAAGTATAACCACCTTCTGAATCACTAAGTGAGGTTGTCACGACTTTCTTGCCTTTAGACTTTAGGTATATGGGACATACAGACCTAATATACCATACCATTCACATTCGTGGCAATAGATAGCGTGAGGTTTTCTATCCTTATCATCTCTAAACTCCTTCATACTACACATACTCTATCTCGGCTTATCCTTCCTATTCCTATCAATGTTACGACCACTCTCATTCATCTTAAGAAATTTCCTAAACCTTTTAGCAAACATGGCCAAGTCTGAATCTCTAAGGGTATTATCATTATCATCACTTGACGGATCATGATCGACTTCCTTTGCGATCTTTATCGCTATGGTTTTGGGCTTTCTATATCCATGAATTTTTTTCTCATACACATGTAGTTTTCCTACGAGGTCTTATAATTTAAGATTATCTAGGTCATTGCTCTCCTCGATGGCTGTGATCTTTGGTAAAAACTTGTCAGGCATGAATCTAAGAATTTTTCTAACTATCTTATTTGTAGGAATAGTCTCACCTAGGTTAAAGCTTGAGTTAACAATATCGTTAATCTCAGCGTAAAAATCATCAAATGTCTCATCATCCTTCATCCTAGCGACCTCAAGCCTAGTAGCAAGTTCTTGAAGTCTATTATTTTTAATAGACAGTGTGCCCTCATGCACAGTTTGAAGGATGTCATATGCATCATTGGCTATCTCGCACATTGAGATTCTCCTAAACTCAACGGAACAAACAGCAACATGAATGGTGTTAATTGTCTTGTTGTTCTTGTTGCTAGCGTCAAATTATTTCTTAGTCCAGGTCATTTTATCTTTAAGAGATGAGACCTCATCAACCATAACCACGACCACAAGACGTTTCTACCCTTACTCTACTAACATCTAGACTCTTTCATCTAAGGACTTAATGAACGCTCTCATGCGAACCTTCTAATATAGGTACTCAGTCCCATCAAAGATTTGGGGACAATTTAAGGGTTGACTTCTCTCAATGGCTAACCGTCAGACTCTGATATCAATTGAAAATTCGAATTTGTCTTAAGGTTCTGACCCTATGCGGAATAAATCACAATAAATTACGACAAGTCCTAATTATTGTTACTATGGATTAATAAAATAATCAATCATCCTTAAATCTAACAATTATGAATAATGCAATTATAACTTAAAGTAAATAAACACTAGCATAAAAAAAATCAATACCAGTAATTTTGTTAATGAAGTGGAAAACTTGCGCGAGTAAAAAAACTACTCTGGTTATCTAGGCTACCAGCCAAAATCCACTATAATGAGAAAGACTTACAGTGATTGATAAGTGTGGTTTATACCCACTTATTCCCGCATCTTTAGCTTACTATTTTGTTAGTTTCCGTATCATTTAATGTATTTTATAATTCTTTTATGTTTTTATTTGTAGGAAACATTAATACATGGATCATAGGGTATTTACACGTGTTTTGGGACCATACGAACGCATCAGACGCACGCGGGAAGAGCAGAGACGCAAGACAAAGGAACCAGTGAAATAATCACTGGCGCCGCGACGCCAAACTTCTTGGCGCTGCGGTGCCTGCACGTCCCCATACATAATTGGCGAGAGTCTGGCGCCGCGACGTCAACTTTCCGGCGATGCGGGGAGTCCAAATTCACTAATTTTAGGATTTTAAGATGCACAATGACACCAAAACTCTATTATAAATAGAATAGCTCGTCCAAGACTCAAGAAGAGGCTAATACACAACACAAAACACAAAAACACTCAATTTTAAAGAGATCCAAGGAGGAGGATTGAAGAGCGACAAGCAGAGATGAAGGCAGTGACGTCCGAAGAGGAAAAGATTCAATTTGGGTTTTATCTTTTTGTTTCTTTCTTAGAACTTTAATGATTTCCATTAGATTCATGACATGTTTTTATTATTTTATCTTTAAGTCATGAACTAACTCCTTAATTCTGGAGAATGATGTAACTGATGCTTGAACCTTGTATTGTTTGCTAATTTTGTTATGAAGTTATATTTCAGTTTATTTATATTCTTTCAGTTTAATGCTTCTTGGTTGCTGGCCACAATTAAGATGATGAATGTTTAGAATCCATTACTCGAGAGAGAGGATTTTGAATAGATCTAGAGAATATAACCTAGGAGTTTTATGGAGTTCGAGAGAATATATAAGTTCCTTTGAAGTTGTTAATATAAAATCACAAAGCATAACAAGTTGTTAACTACTAGATTTTTATAGAGATATCGAAGTCTGTAGTTGATGATATGTCCACTGATACTCGAGAGAGGGAGTGGATATTTTCGGAGTCTTGACTTATAAACAATTTAACTGAACAAAGATTAATTGGTATGACAAATACATATGAGACAGGTAGGTGAAATCAGACTCTAGAATCTCTAGGAGATTGTGTTAGGTTGTGTCCGTGTTGATGGTCAATCGAGGAAGAATCTCACCAAAATAGAGAAGACAGATAAATAACAAAGTCTTCAAAGTGGATTATCAAGAAGGTTGAAAGTTATGAAGATTTTAGGCTCAGAGTAATGTGTTTTCATCACTTGTGAATGTAGCTCTAAGTTTGTTTATATAGTTAGGGCAAAAGTAAGTCTTTTCCTTGTGTAAAGCTGGCTCAAAACGCGTCTAAAATAATCCAATTACTCACGGACATTCGAACGCCCCTCAAACGCAATTCAAATGCGAAGTTTCTGCCTCCAGAAGTTCGAACGCAAATACGAAAGCACCTCGAACGCATGTCGCGGACTGATTTTGAGGTGCAATTTGAAACACTTGTGACTTTCTCGTCCCTCATCTAAATCATGTATTCTTTATATGTATGTGATCGTCTTCGAGTCTACTTTCCAATGACACTAACCTCATGTCAATTGGAGCTCTAAATCTTCTGAAATATTCAAAAGAGTGAACATCGCTATGATATCTCTATCTGATGTTGTCCAAATATTTTTCAAATTGCTCTGAAAACTTCGACACTCATTACAACTCAATCGAACTTATTTTACTACGGAAATTGCCAACAAATATGAAACTACTAACACAAATGATATATGTTATTTCTTGGATCCAACTTTCTAAGGATGAAATGATATATTTATGTGATATAACTTTAACTTTAAATTAATAGTCTAACATACAACAAACGAAGAATAATAAATAAATAAATATATTCATTGAAAATAGATATACAACATAGATATTTTAGGTATTCGTATTTATAAGATTTTTTTTTTTTTTTTTGGAATGATTGGAAATCTCACCGCTAAATCACTCCTTTCGGGCTTAAGCAGAGCAGGCTCTTACAAGAAACACACTTTCTATATTCGAACTCAGGACTTCAAGGTAAGATCCCGAACCCTACACCACCAAGTCACGCCCTTTGGGGACTCGTATTTACAAGACACTAATTACTTTTTTAAATTTTACATATAAACAAAGTTCTGCATATGATCATACAAACTTTATTTTCAGTCATTATTATTGGGTATATATATTTATTTATATCATATGAACACTTGCCGAAGCAAGCTAGGCTCAATATTTCAGGAGCTAGGGTTTGTGGAATTTTTATTATCAGTAGCTTCATTTAGCAGTTTAAGAACATCTTCTTTCTTGATAGCAAGAGCTTCCATTTTAGCTTCAATCTTTTGAAGCTTAGCCTTTAGTTTCTCAGGATCATTTTTATTATCTTCAGGATTCTTAATTTTCTTCTTATCCTTTCCCTCATCTTCTTTATTGATCTCCTTATCTTTACATTCTTTTTCGTCCTTGTAATTTTTCTTCTTCTTCTTTTTATCCTTTGTTGTTTTTTCTTCTCCCTTATCGAAAATACCCTCGTTGTTTTTCTCTTTGCTTTCAAGCTTCTCTTTCTCTTCAGATTTGTCCTCATGATTGTTATTTTTTTCTGATTGTGCTGTCTTCTCCATATTCAATTCAATATATGAGTTTCCACGGCTGCAAAACAAAAATCAGACAATTCAAACGAGAAACAAAAATCATAGCCCAAAACATTTTTTTATCCCCTATTTCCGATTCGAATTCGGGTGGTCAATCAAAGAAATTAATTTGTATATGCTAAAATTCAAAAAGACAAAACCGTGACATCTCATATCGCTTGAATATGAGGTGAGTCATCAAACCGAGTAATACGGTGGATAAAGCTCAAATCATTTTTTTATCCCCTACTTCTCTCTAGATTCAAATTTAGATGATCTGTCAAAAAAAAAAAAAAAACTATTTGAAAACCACTCAATCAAACCCTCAAGGACTTATAGCCATACGAGGTCAAACCCTTAAGGACATCTCATATCGCTTGAATATAAGGTGAGTGGTCAAACGAGAAGGAGTGTGGATAAAGCCCAAATCACTTTTTTATCCCCTACTTACCTCCATATTCAAATTTAGATGATCCGTCAAAGAAAACTATTTGAAAACCACTCAGTCAAACCCTTAAGGACTTATAGCCATATTAATTCGTATTAGCTAAAATTTAAAAAATAAAAATAAAAATTATAGTATAAAATTGTGACATCTCGTATCGCTTGAATACGAGGAAAATGACAGTTTAAAAGAAGTAATCGCCTATCTAACGGTAAGACGCGTTTCAAATGGGCCTATATCAAAAAAAGAAAAGTGAAGAGACATACAAAGAACAAAACTTTAGATATAAAAGGGGATTACAAACCTGGAACCTCAGTTGTTTAATGCTTAATTAATTTGAACTCTTGATGATGTTTGTATGTGATACAAATATTGCGTTCGTAATTTATCCTTTTCTTCTCCAATCATTTTTCCTATTTTTTCTGGTTTTCCAATAATAAATAAAGCTTAATCACCGACCAAGACTCCATTTTTTCAGGCGAGAGTCATTCCAATCCTCACACATGCATAATGTTTTTTTTTTCATGATCTCAATCCAAACAACAATTGATTTAATTGTGTTTTGTTTTTTTTTTCTAGTGGCTTTATTGCCAACTTTAGACGCTTAGCCTCTAATTTTTATATTTAAATTTTTTTTATTGTTGTTATTATAAACTTGCTTTTAAGCTAGCATATTTGTGGATCATTTGAAGTTCGGATGGAGATAATTTAATTAACTATTCGAGTAATCATAACATAAATAATCCAATGCAATTATTTTTTTTTTTTAAAAAGAATGATATAAGAGTAATGATACGGAGTTTAAATAAAGACAAAATTATCATGAAAATAATATCATTTTTATCTTCTTTTTTTTATCACAAAGAAAATATCATTTTGATGGTAATTTTGTCCCTATTTTATCGTGATTTATTCTCTTACTATTTTCACGATATAATATATGTGATGTATTTATATTTGATTTGTTTAATAAACGAACCTAAACGAATATTCGTTTAATCCTCACATGATTCAACAACTTAAATCATCATAATTTATTTACATTAACTATTCATAAACACATGTATAAAATACAAATTAATGGATTTGTAAAAAATAACTCATTAAATTTAGACAATATTATTTTCCTGTGGTAATTGATATAATTAACAACATGAAAATAATAAACAAATTCTAAATAAATAAACGAATTATCAAGGTTAAGTTCATATTCATTCATTTAATACAAAAATATTATCAAATTCATTCATTTATTAAACGATTCAATTTTTTCAAATCCATATTCTCATTAATCCGAATCGAACGAACAATTAATTAACGGCAGAATAGACGGCGGTGGATGATTGTAAGGGCCAAAATTTTGCCAATCATTAACGTGGAATGAATTATAATCGACAAGATTTTCCAACGAATTAAAACCATTCATATTAAAAAACGGTGCGTTTCCAGCCCCGTTACCGCCATGATCGCGAATCAACTTAAATCTATATTCATCCTTCGATGATGGTAGATTTTTTTGCTTTGGAAATGTTCGAAATTCCGCCATCAAATTATTCGATCTGAGTTTAAGCGGAACACGTAAAATTCACAGTTATCACATGTTCTTACAAGAATGTTAACGTATTCCATGTATTCGAACCCATGATCTTAAGGTCATATTCTAAATCATACACCACCAAGCAATACAAGAATAGAGACCTTTAGCGTTGAAATTTTTTTCGATGCTAATAAATCATTTATCATCGAATTTTAATTTCGACACTAAAAGGTAAAATTTTAACGTCAAAAAACTCTTTCGACGCTAAAAGGTCAATATCTTTTAGCATCAAATTTAATTTCCGAAGCTAAAGGTCTACCTTTTAGCGTCGAAATGTTGTACCTTTAGCTAGACCCGGCCAAGGTTCCGGTTCCGGTTCCGGAACCTAACCGGAACCTGACCGATTCGGTTAGGGTTCTCACCCTGACCGAACCGGTTGGAACTGTAAGGTTCCTCTTGGAACCGAAAGTAAAAAAAAAAAAATTATATAATTTTTTTCTATTTTTAAAATTTATTATTAAAATTTAAAAAAAAAAAACGGAAGGGGAACCGTAACCGAACTGGAACCGACCGGTTCGGTTTACGGTTCTGGTTCGACTTAAGTGTGGAACCGGGAACCGGTCGGTTCGGTTCGGTTCCAAACCGGAACCGAACCGCCGGCCGGGTCTACCTTTAGCGTCGAAATGTAGAACCTGTAACGCCGAAATTTAAATTCGATGCTAAAGGATAAAATAGTTGTTCGACGCTAAAGGATAGAACCTTTAGTGTCAGACAACTTTTTCGATGCTAAAGATGCAACATTTTAGCGTCGAATCCTAATTTCGACACTAAATGGTAGATCTTTAGCGTCGAAAATTAAATTCGACGCTAAATGTCAAAAAATTTAATATAATTTTAGAAGACAAGAGTTTTTTTAAAATATTAAAAAAATAAAAAAATAAAAATTTCATTTAGAATCGAACAATTTAATTCAACGCTAAATCATAGACCTTTAGCATCGAATTTTAATTTCGACGCTAATGGGTAAATTTAAAATTTTCAATTTCCCGCCTAATAAAATTAGATTTAAATTTTTTGACATTTAGAGGCGAATATTCGACACTAAAAGTCAAAATTTTCGATGCTAAATATCAAAATTTTGGCGGAAATAATTCCTGCTATTTGAGGACCGTTAGCGACAAAATAGGCTTTGTCGCTAAATGTTATTTTTTTCCTATAAATTCATTTATCATTGTACGGGCCAAATTTGGGCCCAAGGGTAAAATCGACATTTTACCTCGAGACCGACCAATATCAGACCAAGAAGCCTCACGGGCCCAAGCTCATTGTCATCAAGAGGGCCAACGGACGCAGTAGATACCAAATCAAGAAACGTCCAGACTCATAAATATCTCACATAACTCGACAGTTTCCAACATCCAACGAACGAGTAATTAAAGGTAATAAATACACACGTTTCCCGAGAGTGTGTATATAAGAGAAGAAAGTCTACGAGAAAAGGGGCTGGACAATCCATAGCTCGATCATATTCAACTTCTAACAACTCTCAGCTTAGTCATATTCTCTCCAGAGCTCTCAGAACCTCCGACCCACTACCCTCACGGTAGTCAACAGAAGTCAAGGTACGTCAAGCCTTGCTCTTCCATTATTTACAGCTCGTCTTCACTACTGACTTGAGCGTCGGAGTGCCCCCGGCGCCCACCACACCGGTGGGTAGTCTACTCCCGCTCACTCTACCTTTGTTTTGCAGGATCGCTAGCGCCCCCAACTACAAATTCTCGATTGTGGACCTCGGGCGAAATCCAGCGTCCACAATTTGGCGCCGTCTGTGGGGACTTAGCGATTCATAGCAGACGAAGATCTCTCAGTCTACTATCCCTTCAACACAGCTACACATGGCTTCTAGCAGCGATCAGACATTTGACCCTATGGCCTCTCAATTGGCCACTCTACAAGAACGATTACGAGTCTTAGAGGAGGAAAATTCAGCCATGCGAATCTCCAATATAACCCTCCAGAAGCAACTGGAGCAAATCTCTTCAACCTCCCAACAACCTGATCTCCATACCATCCCATCAATCATACAATCCCCACCAATCTCCTGGGGACATTCAACAATGTGGCAAGCGAGAATCCGCCATTGGACAACCATCTACCAAATCAAGAAAGAAGTCAACATATCTCCTCAACCGACCAAGCACGGCAAGTTACCTCCAATATGCGCAAGGAAATGCAGGAGTTCAAAGATGCAATTCTCTCTATCCTACCTGGTGTCAGACTACCAGTGAGAAGAAGCCGAGCCGGCACGATCTCAGATACCCCATTTTTGGACACCATCACTTCCACTGGACTACCAAGGAAGTTCAGTTCTCCAGATATGAAGCTGTATGACGGATCCACAGACCCGAATGATCATATGATCCATTACAAATACAAGATGATGTCGACTGATCTGGCTCCTCATCAATGGGAAGCTGGAATGTGTAGAGGATTCGGAGAAACATTGGCAGGCCCAGCCCTCAATTGGTTCCTCAATCTACCTTTCAGGACTATTGGGTCATATCAGGAACTAGCTAATAAATTTGTGGAGCATTTTGCAAGTTCTTGCAAGCTTGAAAAGACCACCAATGACCTTAATGTAATCCAACAACGGAGAGGGGAGTCCTTGCGAAGCTACGTGACTCGCTTCAATAGAGAGATGATAACAATCCCAGATCTCTATCAGCCTACTGCAGTGGAAGCATTCAGAAATGGATTACTTTCAGAAAATGGACTCTACAAAAAGCTCACTAAATTTCGATGCTACACTAAGGATCATGCCATGGCCCAGGCACAATTTGAGATTAGATGGGAGGAGGATAAGAGAAACAAGAAAAGAGAGAATTCCACCAGCCATCACAATGAGAGAACCTCAAATCCGTCCAAGCGACCCTACAACTGATGTGCTAGCAATGTACTTCAATAAAGTGATACTTGATGTAATTAGTCTATAAAAAATGGGGCTAGATGGCCACCCATTGTCGCCTTGGGGACATCATAGCTTCCCAAATAAGTATTCATTGGTTACTTTTAAAAAAAAATTTATCCTTTATAAAACTCCCACTCGACACTACATGTATTAGGAATTGGAGTGATGATATCCCATACGACAATACACAAATGAAGACTTGGCGTGGACATCCCAGTCGACATTACCAGATGGAAGAAGGCTTAGTATCTGATAGAGAGTCCACTCGACACGACAATGAAGAAGTCTTGGCTGGAAGCTGAGGTTCCACTCCACACGACAAGGAAGAACTCCTAGCTAGGGGCTGAAGCACCACTCGACACGACAATGAACATGTCTTAGTTAGGGGCTAAGGTTCCAGTCGACACGACATGGAGGAAAGATCAGTTATTGGCTGAAGTTTCATACGACATGATAAATAAGTAGGCTGAGTTGCCTAAAGTTCCAATCAACATTACACGGATACACATCATGAGGATGCTACCCCACTCGACACTACATGTATGGGGTGATAATATCCCAGTCGACATTACCAGGAATGGCTTGCACTTTTTTATAGTTGACATTATAATTTATAGTTTGGGACTTGTTATGGGTGTCCCAGTCGACATTACAACATATAGCTTGATAATTGTTATGGATGTCCCAGTCGACATTACAACATATAGCTTGATAATTGTTATGGATGTCCCAGTTGACATTACAACATATAGCTTGGTAATTGTTATTGGTGTCTCATTCGACAATATAATATGTGACTTGACACTTGTTGAGTATCCCACTCGACACTACATGTATGGAGAATTGGTATTAGGATATCCCACTCGACACTACATGTATGGGGTGATAATATCCCAGTCGACATTACCAGACTTGGCAAGGATATCCCACTCGACACTACATGTATGGAGACTCAGCATGAGGAAGATGTCTCATTCGACACTACACGTATGAAGCTTAGCACTTGTTAAGGATCTCACTCGACACTACCATGTGAAGCTTGGCACTCGTTAAAGATCTCATTCGACACTGCATATATGGTCTTGTAGAATGAGGAATGAAAACCCTCACTAACCTTTATCAGGTCTTGTAGAATGAGGAATGAGAACCCTCATGGACCTTCATCAAGTTCATTCGACCGTAGTCTCATGGTCTTCAGACGACATGGTCTCAGACTACAAGTCCTGTAGAATGAGGAATTATATCCTCATAGACCTTTGTCAGGTCTTGTAGAATGAGGAATGAGAACCCTCATGGACCTTCATCAGGTTCATTCGACCGTAGCCTCATGGTCTTCAGACGACATGGTCTCAGACTACAAGTCCTGTAGAATGAGGAATTATATCCTCATAGACCTTTGTCAGGTCTTGTAGAATGAGGAATGAAAACCCTCACTAACATTTATCAGGTCTTGTAGAATGAAGAATGAGAACCCTCATGGACCTTCATCAAGTTCATTCTACCGTAGTCTCATGGTCTTCAGACGACATGGTCTTAGACTACAAGTCCTGTAGAATGAGGAATTATATCATCATAGACCTTTGTCAGGTCTTGTAGAATGAGGAATGAGAACCCTCATGGACCTTCATCAGGTTCATTCGACCGTAGCCTCATGGTCTTCAGACGACATGGTCTCAGACTACAAGTCCTGTAGAATGAGGAATTATATCATCATAGACCTTTGTCAGGTCTTGTAGAATGAGGAATGAAAACCCTCACTAACCTTTATCAGGTCTTGTAGAATGAGGAATGAGAACCCTCATGGACCTTCATCAAGTTCATTCTACCGTAGTCTCATGGTCTTCAGACGACATGGTCTTAGACTACAAGTCCTGTAGAATGAGGAATTATATCCTCATAGACCTTTGTCAGGTCTTGTAGAATGAGGAATGAGAACCCTCATGGACCTTCATCAGGTTCATTCGACCGTAGCCTCATGGTCTTCAGACGACATGGTCTCAGACTACAAGTCCTGTAGAATGAGGAATTATATCCTCATAGACCTTTGTCAGGTCTTGTAGAATGAGGAATGAGAACCCTCATGGACCTTCATCAGGTTCATTCGACCGTAGTCTCATGGTCTTCAGACGACATGGTCTCAGACTACAAGTCTTGTAGAATGAGGAATTATACCCTCATTGAACTTTGTCAAGTCTTGTAGAATGAGAATTATACCATCATTGACCTTTGTCAGGTCTTGTAGAATGAGGAATGAGAACCCTCATTGACCTTCTTCAGGTCTAGTAGGGTGAGAAGTAATGACTTTCTTGGACTTTTATCAAGTCCATTCGACAGGTCCACACGACAGTAGTCACATGGACCCTCATCAAGAGAATGTGTGATGACCTTCATCAGGTTTAGTAGTATGATAAGGAAAAATTCTTGGACCTTCGTCAGGTCTGTAGAGTGAAGACTTTCATAGACTTTCATTTGGTCCTAAAGACATTGAAGACTCTCATGGTTCTTCGACCCGTAGTATGGGGATTATCCTGACCTTCATCTGGTTCAGTCGACCGGGGACATCCCCCACAGACTCGTGTCGAGTCAAATTAAACTCATGAACCCTCATATGGTTCAGTCGACCGGGGACATCCCCCACGGACTCATGCCGAGTCAAATTATCCTGAACCTCATCTGGTTCAGTCGACCGGGGACATTCCCCATGGACTCATGTAGAGTCAAGTTGTAGACATACACATGTCGTATGACTTATATCCTGAACCTCATCTGGTTCAGTCGACCGGGGAATCCCCCATGGACTCGTGTCGAGTCAAATAAACTCATGAACCCTCATCTGGTTCAGTCGACCGGGGACATCCCCCATGGACTCATGTAGAGTCAAGTTTTAGACATACACATGTCGTATGACTTATATCCTGAACCTCATCTGGTTCAGTCGACCGGGGACATCCCCCATGGACTCATGTAGAGTCAAGTTGTAGACATACACATGTCGTATGACTTATATCCTGAACCTCATCTGGTTCAGTCGACCGGGGACATCCCCCATGGACTCATGTCGAGTCAAATAAACTTCTGAACCCTCATATGGTTCAGTCGACCAGGGACATTCCCCATGGACTCATGTAGAGTCAAGTTGTAGACATACACATGTCGTATGACTTATATCCTGAACCTCATCTGGTTCAGTCGACCGGGGACATCCCCCATGGACTCGTGTCGAGTCAAATAAACTCATGAACCCTCATCTGGTTCAGTCGACCGGGGACACCCCCCACGGACTCATGTAGAGTCAAGTTGTAGACATACACATGTCTTATGACTTATATCCTGAACCTCATCTGGTTCAGTCGACCGGGGACATCCCCCATGGACTCATGTAGAGTCAAGTTGTAGACATACACATGTCGTATGACTTATATCCTGAACCTCATCTGGTTCAGTCGACCGGGGACATCCCCCATGGACTCATGTCGAGTCAAATAAACTTCTGAACCCTCATATGGTTCAGTCGACCAGGGACATCCCCCATGGACTCATGTAGAGTCAAGTTGTAGACATACACATGTCGTATGACTTATAATCCTGAACCTCATCTGGTTCAGTCGACCGGGGACATCCCCCATGGACTCATGTCGAGTCAAATAAACTTCTGAACCCTCATATGGTTCAATCGACCAGGGACATTCCCCATGGACTCATGTAGAGTCAGTTGTAGACATACACATGTCGTATGACTTATATCCTGAACCTCATCTGGTTCAGTCGACCGGGGACATTCCCAGATGACTCTTGTCGAGTCAAATAAAGACATGGACTTCCTTCTGTTCATAGACTTGTCGAATGAAATAACTCCTGAAACCTCATCTGGTTCAGTCGACCGGGGACATCCCCCACAGATTCATATCGAGTCAAGTTGTAGACATGGAATACACATGTCATACGACTTATATCCTGACCTTCATCTGGTTCAATCATCGATTGGGTATCCCCAATGGCTCTGGTAGAGTCAAGTTCACTATCCCGACCATCATCTGGTTCGGTCGACTGGATACTTCCCCAATGGCTCTTGAAGAGTCAAGCTCATAACTTGATATTCGTTTGGCAGCATCAACGCTCGAGTACACCTACATAATATGGCCTCAAGCGACACACGCGTCAAGTACTCTCCAAGTCAAGGACTGACTTAGAGAGTAGGGGACAAACTGTACGGGCCAAATTTGGGCCCAAGGGTAAAATCGACATTTTACCTCGAGACCGACCAATATCAGACCAAGAAGCCTCACGGGCCCAAGCTCATTGTCATCAAGAGGGCCAACGGACGCAGTAGATACCAAATCAAGAAACGTCCAGACTCATAAATATCTCACATAACTCGACAGTTTCCAACATCCAACGAACGAACGAGTAATTAAAGGTAATAAATACACACGTTTCCCCCGAGAGTGTGTATATAAGAGAAGAAAGTCTACGAGAAAAGGGGCTGGACAATCCATAGCTCGATCATATTCAACTTCTACAACTCTCAGCTTAGTCATATTCTCTCCAGAGCTCTCAGAACCTCCGACCCACTACCCTCACGGTAGTCAACAGAAGTCAAGGTACGTCAAGCCTTGCTCTTCCATTATTTACAGCTCGTCTTCACTACTGACTTGAGCGTCGGAGTGCCCCCGGCGCCCACCACACCGGTGGGTAGTCTACTCCCGCTCACTCTACCTTTGTTTTGCAGGATCGCTAGCGCCCCCCACTACAAATTCTCGATTGTGGACCTCGGGCGAAATCCAGCGTCCACAATCATATTCTCACTCTCTTTCTCTCATACTCTTATTTCCTTTCTAAAATTCATTTTTCCTTAAGGATTTTGTTTCATTTTTTGTATTTTATGTTAACATCTAATGGATTTTTTTTTTGTGTAGGGAAATATGAAGATGAAGAAATGGTGGAATGATGGTGAAGAAAATGAAAAACAAATGAAAGTGAAGATGAAGAATACAAAAAAAAAAAAATATAGAAAATATATAGTTTATCATTTTTTTTATTTTTTTATTTTTGTTGTTGTTATAAATTTTGTAATTTTATTTTTATATCAATAAATTAAGATATTCTTGTTATAATTTTTTATAACAAATTTGTAATAATATTCTTATGTTAATAAACAATTCAATTACTTTTGTAATGAAATTTAGATTAAAATTAATTTGCAATGTTAATTTTGTTATAATTAGTTATTAAAACTAATTATAACGAATTTTTTATTTTATTTTTATTATTTTCACCTTTAGCGTCGAAATATTTCGTCGCTAAAGGTCTTCTGTTTCGAAATAAAATTTTGACGCGAAAACTTGGTCGATGAAGGTATTTAGCGTAAAAAATCGATTTTGACGCTAAAGATAAGTACTTTCAGCGACAAAATATTTCGTCGCTGAAGATAAATTTTTAGCGTCAAAATCGATTTTTGATGTTAAATACTTTCCTGACCAAGCTTTCGCGTCGAAATTCCACTTTGACGCATAAGACCTTTAGCGTCGAAATTTTAACTTTTAGCGACGAAAGTTTTTGACGCTAAAGGTCCCTTTTATTGTAGTGAAGCCACACCTCTTGGGGACTCGATAATGATAGATACTAGAGTGTTATAGCTTTCAAGCTAATAGAAATTTCAACAATGATATTTATACAATATTTTTGTACAACCAAGTGAATTTATTTCCAAATACATTTGGTTGTACAAAATATCATACAATTTATTGTATGAATGTCATTATTGTAGAAATATTATTCAACTTTTAAAACAAAATTTTTAAGTATTTATTAAATAATAGATGAATTAAAATGCTATGAGTGAAATAATTTTCCTCGGTGGGAATGCTTCTTATTGAATTATTTGCATGCTTATTTTGCAATTTGCAACAGAGGCCTACTTAGCCACCGGTCCATCAGAGAACCAAACTGGATAATTTGGTTTGTTGGAAATTAATTGTTGTTAATTATTTGGTGTTGTAAATAACAACAATTAGTAATAATTTCATTTGGAAATTATTAAGTTAATTATTTGGTGTTGTTAAATAACAACAATTAGTAATAATTTCATGTTGGAAATTATTAAGTTAAATGTGGTGTTGTTAAATAACAACAATTAGTAATGATTTCATTACTAAGTAACAACAAGAATTGTTAATCAAATAATTAAGTAACAACAAGAGTTGTTAAGTGACAACAATTAGTAAAATGTTAATTGGGGAACATATGGTACACCCATGATGGTAACATTTTTGGAAGGGTTAGAAAAGGTCATTATGCATCCTAATAATGTGATTAATAGTAATCAATGCATGTGATTACTAGTGACTTGATTTCCCTCCTATAAATAAGACCATTTGCTTATTGAGTTAAGCAATCAATTAAGTTTGATTAAGAGGTCTCTACAAGCATAAAATGTATGCAATTGTGTTGTGGTTAGTATAGATTTATTTCAATTAGCATGTAAATAAATCTAGGACTAGTAATACATGTATGGTTAGATCCTAAGAGGACAAACATGTAAATATATTAGGGATTATGTTTTCCTAACATTGGTATCAGTAGCTTAAATGCATGTATTCTAGTTGGATTACACAAAATTTGCATGAACAAGCATGAAAAATGTTGAAAATGTTTCTGTTTTTTTTTTTCAAAAATGATTTTCTTCCAACTTTGGGCCGTAATAACTCTCTGTAGAAAATTGATAATCGCATGTTCAAATATGTTTTGAAAACTACGTCATGAGATCTTCAATTTGGTATATCATTTGCTTAATTTGAATTAAAATTGAGAAAGATATGGACCCTAGAAGTTGGCTAGTAGATGATCTGTTTTTACCCAGAAAAACACTCCCAGAAGAGCCGTACTACATGTCATCCGGTATTTATAAAGTCAGACGACAAGTCGTCCGATTGTTGTACGACAAGTCGTACGCTAAGAGCTCAAAGGGACGACATGTCGTCCATGTGTCACCCAACCGACAAGTCGGTTACACCTATAATTCAAAAACGACATGTCATACAGTCACGGAACACGGGACGACATGTCGTCTGCGCGTGTAACTTGGGCGAGGCTTGCCGGCGCGCGTGATGGCGCGTGAGGGCGAGTGGGAGCCCTTGGCCGGCGCGTTGAGGCGCGTGGAGGCGCGTGTGACACTCCTGTGGCGCGTGTATGGCGCGTGGACATCTGCGTTGGCCCGTGTTGGTCATGTCTGTATCGGTTTGCTTCGGTAATTCCGATCCGTCATGGTTAAATGTCTAATCCTTTTTGTATATTGTATTAATCGACCATGATAAATATGTTTTATCATATAAACTTTGTGTTTATGATAAATATCTTTGTGATGTTTATTTTAGTCAATGTAACTTTGTGTTTCATTGTATTGATTTTTTCTTGTATTTGTTGCAGGAAAATCATGGCGATTATTCGAAGAATTGCAAAAATGATTACGACACCCACAGACCAGGAGATGATATCAGACATGTTGATGGAAATTGATAAATATCGAATGAGTGAAAGCGATGATATGATTTCGCATATCATCACTTTCAATAACATGTTACAAGGAGTCTATCTGGGCAGGTAATTGGATAGGACAGCCGAATAGATTCAGATTACTGAGAACACTCTCCCCAAGATATGGCAAAAACAACTTACTCGTATTTGGATATTAGTAAAACGTGAGGAAAAACATGTTCCTCATAATAAAGCCATTGAGAGGTTAGCGGTTCAGTATATACGACATAAGGCAAAAATACATTTTCTATTTTTTTCGATGTCCCTGAAACGTTGTAAGGATCCTAAATTTGCTATAGGTTTTCCATGGCTGTCCAAGATCAATTACGAGTTACCCAAAGAGTTTGAGGATTCGTATCCAAAAACATACATGAGTTGGGACTCTACAACTGGGAAAATTATTATTGTAAAATATTAATTTCTTTCACGTTGTTTCTGTGTGTTATATTACGGCATGTAAATATTGTATTTATATGTATGAATGTTTCATGTTGATTTTGAATTTATGTAATTAAATCAATGATTGTCATGTACAATTGTCGCATGATTTAGATGTTCTAAGAATTATGTAATTTTTAGAAAATGATTTTTACATGATTGATTATGTTGATAATATTTTTACATTGGGTAATTGGATGATGATTGGACACATAGTGGCCTTTTGACTCCAACCCCATTGAAGAATTTTATTAAACATAATTCGTTTCATGATAAAATAAATAAAAGTATTAACAATTGTGCATGAATGTCTGTAGAAACTTTGTGTTTTTAATATGGCTTCCGCAACAAAGAACATTATGCTTAACTCAACAAGGGTGAGAAACTGAATGGCAATAATTATGAAATTTGGAGCATGAAAATCCAATATGTGCTAGAAGAACAAGATGTTCTTGAAACTTTGAAAATGAGCATGGATGAACCTGAACAGGGCACTACGGCCCAACACAGGCGAGACCGAGAGGCTTATGAGGCCTGGAAGAAAAAGAATTCCATTGCCCGCATTACGTTGCTGAGCAGTATGGATAATGACCTAATGAAAGAGTTCAGGAAATATGACGTGGCTAAGGACATGTGGTCCACACTAGCTGAAAAGTTTGGTAGTACCTCAATAACCAAACTCAGGTCACTAACAATCAAGTTTGACACATACAAGAAACGTCCTGAGTTCACTATGTCAAAACACTTGAGGCAAATGTCAAACACGATTACTGAACTGGCAGATGCTGGACATGTTCTTATAGATGAACAGAAAGTCCAAGCGGTCATTCGTTCTCTTCCAAATAGCTGGGAGCATATGAAAATGCATTTGACCCACAATGAGAGCATCAAAACCTTTGATGATGCCAAACGTCACCTTGAATTAGAAGCGACGCCGCCTAGCGGCTGCTAAGTCAAACTGAAATTGATATGACAGAAACTAGCAAACCATGGGGTTTCAAAAGAAAAGAAAATTTCATGGTGGTGGGTTCCAGTTCGGAAAAGAACAAAATTCTTCTAAGCCAGAAAAGAAACAGACACCAATCAACATGGGAAAGGAAAACGTCCTACCAAAAAGAAAAACATGGCCAGGTTAAATGTTTTAACTGTGGTAAGAAAGGTCATTTTGCTCGTGACTGCACTGAGCCTAAAAAGGTGAATACCTTTCGTGCATATTTAAATGAATATGTGTTTTAAGTTCAATCTTTCTAACTGCTCTAATCTCCTTTGTGGACTGTAGACTCAGGAGCCACAGACCTATGTAGCGAAGGATAGAGATGCCTTCGTGGAATTTTCGACGAATTTCACCTGGGGTGAAGTGGATATATGTTGGCAACAACTCACGAGTTGAAGTCAAGGCATAGGAACATGCAAGTTAGTCATGCATGGTGGAAAAACTTTACTACTACTGATGTGTTGTTTGCTCCACAAATTCTCGAAATTTAGTCTATGTGTTGGTTTTGGTTAATAAATTAGGTTTCAATTTGAACTTCCAAAATTTGGTGTTGATTTGTACTTAGGTACAATACACTATGGTTCTGTTTATTTTCTTGATGGTTTTTATTGTATTGAATGTTGAGTGTTTTCAATCACATTCAGTTTTTCGTTTGTTACTTCATCCTCAGTAATGATGGTGATGTAATTGTGTGGCATGCTAGACTGGCCACATTGGCCAGCAAAGAATGAACAGATTAGCCAAAGAAGGCTTTCTGGGAAATATTTGAGAAGGTAGAATTGTCAACCTGTGAATTTGTTGGCAGGAAAAACTGCGAGAAAACCATTTGGAAAAGGGACTAGAGCAGAATTTCCATTACAATTAATTCATTCAGATATCTGTGGTCCAATGAATGTCAGGGCAAGGCATGGAGCATCTTATTTCATCACATTTATAGATGATTTTACTTTTACTCGCTTTGGTTATGTCTATTTGATTGCTCATAAATCCGAAGCATTAGAATGTTTCAAGAAATTTATGAATTTGACAGAAAATCAATTGGACAAGAAAATTAAAGCACTACGCACTGACCGTGGTCGTGAGTACTTATCTGATCAGTTCAGAGAATTATGTGATGAAAAAGGAATTAGTCGTCAGTTGACTACTCCTGCTACTCCTCAACAAAATGGTGTTGCGGAAAGAAGAAATAGAACTCTTCTTGAGATGGTTAGGTCTATGATGGCACAAGCAAATTTGCCTATAACCTATTGGGGTGATGCATTATTAACTGCCACATATGTACTTAACCGAGTGCCATCTAAATCTGTGTCCACCACACCATATGAGTTATGGACAGGTCGTAAACCAGATATTCACTTTCTAAAACCTGGGGTTGTGCGGCTTATGTTCATGTGCGTTCTCACGAACATGGAAAGTTAGGCCCAAGAGGAAAAAAAGTATCTTCATAAGATATTCTGAACAATCAAAAGGATATGTTTGCATAGGTGAACATGAAAGTGGAGGCGTGACAGAATTTGAATCACGAGATATCACACATTTTAGAAAATGATTTTCCTAAGCAGGGAGAGATAGGTCAAGATTTATCTCTATATGAAACTCAAGATCACATGGATCACATGATTGGTGAACACTCGGGTTTACCTAATTCAAGTGGGAGTGATGAGAGAAATTTGAGAAAACATGATGAATCTGTTTCACATGAATCTCAAAATGATGAATTAGTTTCACACGAGTCTCATTTACGTGATCCGAGTGGGAGTGATGTACATAATCCTAGTGGGAGCAATGTGCACGATCCAAATGGGAATAATATCGAAAGTGAGGAATCAGTTCCACCACTAGAATCCCAATTGCGACGTAGTAATCGTATAGGCATTCCTCGACGTCGTTTCGATATCGAAGGAGAAACCTTTATGATTCTCTACCTCAAGATGATGAAGAACCTAGAAACATAAAGAGGCTCTTCAGTGTCCTGCTAAGGAAAAATGGATGAAAGCAATGGAAGAAGAGATGGAGTCAATGAGGTCCAACCAAGTTTGGGAATTGGTTGATCTACCCAAAGGACGTAAAGCTGTTAAGAACAAATGGGTTCTTAAAATAAAGCGTAATGCCGATGGCAATATCGAAAGATATAAAGCACGACTTGTGGCAAAAGGGTATACAACAACAGGAAGGAATTGACTATGAAGAGACTTTTTCACCTGTTGTAAGGTTTACCTCAATTCGCTTGATTCTGGCTATAGTAGCAAGTATGGATCTAGAATTACATCAAATGGATGTAAAGACTGCTTTTCTCAATGGAGAACTTGATGAAGAAATCTACATGGAACAACCAGTAGGTTTCATAAAAGAAAATGAAAAGGAAAGTATGTAGACTTTTAAAGTCTATATATGGTCTCAAGCAATCGTCTAGACAATGGTATATACGATTCCACAATACAATCATTTCGAATGATTTCACAATGATAGATGAGGATCATTGTGTGTACACCAAGAGAGATAAAGATAAGTTCATTATCTTATCTTTGTACGTGGATGATATACTTATAGCCGGAAATGATAAGGAGTTTGTAAAACACATTAAAGAATGGTTATCATCTAACTTCGAGATGAAAGATATGGGTGAAGCTGCATATATTCTTGGGGTTAAGATCTCAAGAAATCGTTCAAAGAATTTATTATCTCTTTCACATGAGTCATATATAAAGAAAATTCTTGAACGCTTCCAAATGCAGGCTTGCAAACCCATTGATACTCCTATCACGAAAACTGAAGCTTTGAGTCGTAGATTGTGTCCTGAAACTCCACAGAAAAGGAACAAATGAAGAAAGTTCCTTATGCAAATGCAGTTGGAAGTTTAATGTACGCAATGTTGTGTACAAGACCTGATATCTGTTTCGCTGTTGGAATGGTAAGTAGATACCAATCCAATCCAGGACTAGCACATTGGAAAGCAGTTAAAAGAATATTTAGGTATCTGAGAGGGACAGCTGATTACTCATTGTGTTATCAAGGAAATGATCTGCAATTGAGAGGCTATACTGATGCTGACTGGGGAGGAGATTTAGATGAAAGAAAATCTACCTCCGGTTTTGTTTTCTTGCTAAACAATGGTGCCATTTCATGGAGCAGTAAGAAACAATCTTGTATAGCCTTATCCACAATGGAGGCTGAATTTGTGGCCTTTTCATCAGCAGTACAAGAGGCTGTGTGGTTGAAAAGGTTCTTGGATCATTTGGGTATGTCAAATGAAGCTTCTGGTCCAGTATTAGTTAACTGTGATAGTGAAGCAGCGATAGCCTACACAAAAGACCCAAAATTCCATTGTAAAACGAAACATATAGATACCAAATATAACTTTGTGAAAGACATAGTTGCACGAGAAGAGGTAAACATGAAGTACATTTCTACGCAAGAAATGGTAGCAGATCCATTGACCAAGCCTGTTCCTAGAGATGTCTTTGTTAGACATGTAAAAACTCAGGGATTGCGTAGATGTTAATGTGCTTACATATTATGATATGTATTTTTCCCAAATAATGTTTACTAATGTTAATACTCATTGATATTTGTGTTCAATGCTTACATGTTATTATGTTGATACATGTTTAAACAAATATACTATTTGTTAGTATGAGAAGTATGTCGGACAAGTGAATGATTGGCCCTCTCACACGGGCAATCGCCTCCATTACTTTGTGTTAATGGGAGATGAGACAAATTTTTAAGCTAATTATCTGAGTGATAATTTAGAGAGCTCAAGCTTGAAAATTAAGTAATGTCGTTATGAGGTCACTTTCTCTGTGATATGACCTAAGGTGAATAAGTTCGTTTCACCTTACTTGTCTTAATGTCAGTTATGAGTTAGACATTGTGTTTGTCTGAACTATAATCTGTACGGTATTTTATGAGACATGCGCTCCATGGGAAAGGAGAGAATACCGTAGCACATGTTTTCATACCATGTGTACATTTGTGACTATTGAGGGTAATACAAGTAGAGATCTCAGTCTTGATATTGTGTGAGACCCTTGAGATTATTTCAATCTCACATTGTACCCTTTAGACTCTTGTCTGCTTCTTAAAACTTAGATTTGATGATCGCTATCTTGGAGTGTTGCTGAAAGATCATGAGAGATTCGATCTGAAAGAACATCTCTGGAAAAGCGAATTGAATCAAAGTTGAGAGATTCGAGAAATGAGAAAGATCATTATATGAGTAATATCACATTAGCTTGTATTCACTGGTCGACCAATTATGTTATTCTATGTGATCAAACATGATTGTGAATACAAAATAAATATTACATTCGAAAAGAGATCGAGAGAGATTTAATGTGATAAATGATCGAGGATACTGCATACATAATCCACTATGGTTCTATCCATTTTTCGAGCGGCTATATATTCCTAACAGATGTATAGCAAGTGAGCTCTCGAAGTATGCTGGTCGCACGGCACAATTGCAAAGTATGAATTATTCTTGTAGAGATAATAAAAATTGTTGATCCCATCATGTGTGAGTGGGAGATGTTGGAAATTAATTGTTGTTAATTATTTGGTGTTGTTAAATAACAACAATTAGTAATAATTTCATTTGGAAATTATTAAGTTAATTATTTGGTGTTGTTAAATAACAACAATTAGTAATAATTTCTTTTGGAAATTATTAAGTTAATTATTTGGTGTTGTTAAATAACAACAATTAGTAATAATTTCATGTTGGAAATTATTAAGTTAATTATGTGGTGTTGTTAAATAACAACAATTAGTAATGATTTCATTACTAAGTAAACAACAAGAATTGTTAATCAAATAATTAAGTAACAACAAGAGTTGTTAAGTGACAACAATTAGTAAAATGTTAAATTGGGAACATATGGTACACCCATGATGGTAACATTTTTGGAAGGTTAGAAAAGGTCATTATGCATCCTAATAATGTGATTAATAGTAATCAATGCATGTGATTACATAGTGACTTGATTTCCCTCCTATAAATAAGACCATTTGCTTATTGAGTTAAGCAATCAATTAAGTTTGATTAAGAGGTCTCTACAAGCATAAAGGTATGCAATTGTGCTGTGGTTAGTATAGATTTATTTCAATTAGCATGTAAATAAATCTAGGACTAGTAATACATGTATGGTTAGATCCTAAGAGGACAAACATGTAAATATATTAGGATTATGTTTCCTAACAGGTTCGGTTCTGGTTCCATAAGATTGTGAAATCGGGAATCGGAACCGAACCGGATGGTTCCATTTTATTTTTAAAATAATTTTAAAGAAATTTATAATTGGATATTATTACCAAATAAATATAATAATTTTATTTATTTATTTGAATTTTATTAAATTAAATTAAAAACGTAAATTAAAAATAAAATTTAAATTTAAATTTAAATTCCGGCCGGTTCAGTTTCGATTTCGAACTGGAATTGTGACCGGATCTAGCCTATAGTGTTTGTTTACTCGGTAAATCATGTTAAGATATTGAAGTCGTGTGGGTATTGAAAATGGTCTTTCTTGAAAATCCTAATACTGAACTAATTAAATTACTAATCCTTATCCAATTAGGAAGAGGCAAAAATTAAAAAAAAATGTTCCAATTTTTGGTTTCCTAATTAGATAAGGGATAAAATCCTATTTCCTAATGGAAACCGATTACCAAATTTAATTAGGAAAAATTTTCCAATTATAAATACAACCCACGAGCTTAATTCATGCACATAGTTTGATTAATTTTCCTTTTGCATTTTTCACTTTGCTCCACAAAAAATGGCAACAACCCTCTTGTCTTTCCAAATTTATGAAGTTGAGCCAAGCAAAAACAAACCCAATCTCCCAATTTCAAAGCACCCATATGTGTCTCTTCTCAATTTTTACATTTATCAAACACTTGAATTTTACGTACCAACACAAGATTGTGACTACATTATGGCTATCCTGTTCTGATTCACCGATCACTTTAGAGTATATTTGAGGAAAAACCGAATTGTAATTTTATTACTACAAGAATAAAATTCAAGTTTACAACTAGAAACTTAACAAAAAACCTCACACACTCTCAAGCTCTCTACTTGGAGCTTACACACACTTTGGGATGAATTACAGTGGCTCTGAGGGCTCAAATTTATAGTGCTGAAAACGTGTGCACTGTTCACACGTTTTCACAGCACACACACAAGTTGTAAAGCTTGAAGTTGCTAGCTCCCCTCTGCCAAATTTTTCAACTCTCTTTCGGTGGAAGTCTTCATCATGCTTTCGGTGGAAAGCAGCCGCTGTCTTCAACAAATCTCCCCCTCGGTGAAGATTTCCCCAAAAATCTGAGTCGGCCATTAATCATCCAAATCGGATCCTCCAAAGAATCCTCCCCTGGCTGCATCTGTATGACTGCCTACGTACCCTGAGTTGGGATCAAGCCAATCGTAGTTCTCTGTATCATCTGACAGCTACCCCGGTTATGTCTCTGCACAACTCTAGCTTGTCCCGATCATCGTTCCTTTGTGGACATGTCGGCTGTGTCTCTGCACAACACACTTCACTGCATCTATGTACAATATTCTCCTGCTATGTCTCTGCATAGTACAATCCACTGTGTCTCTGCACAGTTTTGCTGCCATGTTTCTTCACCCATTTGTTCCTCAGTGCCTTCTTGCCTTTGGGAAACACTCTGGCTCCCTCACATCAGTAAGCAGAATATATTCGGATCCCGGATATCTGGTTGATGGAATCCCGCCTCGATCAGATCTTCTTGTCTGAGATCCACTAGTTTCAGGAGGTCTATCATCATCCATCTCTGTGAATGATCTTGCAGCTTCTAGTGGAGTGGTTTGCGGCTCCCCCTGCTCAACACTTTCTTCTGTAATCTCTGATGGAACAGGCTGCCCCCTCTGGTTCTGCTTCTGGAATTTCCTCATGCACCATATATATGGCCAATCGTGCTGGTGCTGGGTCTGGATTTCTGTTGGCACTGGAATTGGAAGACATTCTGGGCATTTCAATGTCTTCAATTGTTCGGTCTTCAAGAAACTCTACTTCCTGGCTTCTGATGACCATCTTCACCTTCGGATCCCATAGTCTGTATCCAAATTCTTCATCTCCATGGCCTAGGAATATACATGGAGTTATCCTTGCATCGAGCTTCTCCCTGAGCTCATTGGATACATGTACAATGGCTAAACAACCGAATACTCTAGGGTGAGTGTATGAGGGATTCTTACCAGACCACAATTTCTCCGGAATCTCCAAGTTCAATGGTTTAGATGGTGATCTGTTTATCAAGTAACAGGCAGCACGAACAACTTCTCCCCAGAATGGCTTTGGCAGCTTAGCCATACTGATCATTTCTCTGACTTTCTCTATAATTGTGCGGTTCATGTTTGCAGTGACATCATTATGTTGTGGAGTGTGTGGAACAATTTTCTCATGTCGAATGCTATATCTCATGCAGTAGGCTTTGCACTCCCTGGAACGTACTCGTTTCCATCGTCTGTGCGAAGGCACTTCAGCTTCTTCTCTGTTTCATGCTCTACCATGGCGTGGAACAGCTTGAACTGATCTAGGATCTGATCCTTCGTCTTGAGGAAATACACCCAGATTTTCCGTGAAGCATCATCGATGAAAGTCAGAAAATACTTGTTACCGCCCAATGAATCAACCTCCAAGGGACTACAAACATCAGAGTGCACCAGACTGAGCAACTCTGATCTTCTCTCTGAAGAGAAATCAAATGAGACTCTGCGTTGCTTACCAATCAAGTAGTGGTTGCAAGGACCTCGTGCAACATCCTTGGTAAGCTCTTTCTTGTTCAGGGTAGACAACTATCTCCCACTCATGTGTCCGAGTCTCTAGTTCCACAGATTTTTAGAAGCCTATTTTTCAGCTACATTGAGGCTGTCTGCACAAATCTTCACATGAGTCTTGTATAGTGCGCCGCAAGCATGTCCTCGGGCGACAACCATGACACCTTTCGTCATTCTCCATGTGCCATTTCTGAAGTGATTGTCATAGCCCTGTTTGTCAAGAGCTATCCCCGAGAGTACATTCAGCCAAAGTTCTGGAACATGCAGGACATCCTTCAAAGTCAATGTACACCCGAAATTTGTCCGCAACTGAATATCACCAATTCCTACTATCCCAGAGGGACTGATATTTCCCATCTTCAATGCTCCAAAGTCTCCCGCTTTGTAGGTTGTGAAGAACTCCTTGTGAGGAGTGACGTGGTAGGATGCTGCAGTATCTACCACCCACTCAACATCTTGGGTTGCGTTGTGAAGGCATGTCTCTTCCTGTATGGAGCATATTGCTACATCTGCTTGGACAACGACCAATGTCTCTCCTTCGTCATTCTTCGCTGGTGATTGCCTTCCTTCTCTCTCCTCTCGTTGCAGTTTTCGGCAATTCTTCTTTAGGTGGCCTACAATGCCACAATGGTAGCACTTATAGGTAGGCTTCCTTCCATCTGAGGATCTACCCCTGATTGTGCTTCTGCCTCTCTCTCCGTCTCTTCCTTGATGTCTTCTTTGAGTCTCTGTGATGAAGGTTTCTGTCTGTTCTGAGCCAACATCTTTTCTCCCGGACTCCTCATTTGACATGGCATCTTTTACCATAGGCATGGTAACTTTACCTCCTGGAGCGGAATTGCTGAGAGTAACCACCAATGTCTCTCAGCTATCAGGAAGGGAATTGAGTAGTAAGAAGGCTTGTACTTCATCTCACAGCTGCATGTCTACTGCAGACAACTGGTTCACCAGGCTTTGGAACTCGTTGGTGTGTTCCGCAACGGAAGTTCCACTCCGTAGCTTCAGGTTCACCAAACGCCTCATTAACAGGGCTTTATTCCGAGCTGTCTTGGCCTGGAACATGTCTTCCAGCTTTATCCACACCCCGTAAGCATCTAAATCTTGTGCTACGTGGTGGAAGACATTGTGACCGATCCACTGCCTAATCTGACCCAAGGTTCTGTTGTTGAGTTTATTCCAGTCATACTCCTTAACAGACTCTGGTTTCACTCCCTTCAACTCGATGACATCAAAAAAAGCTTTACAGTGCAAGAAATCTATCATCCGAGGTCTCCAGAGGGAGTAATTAGTTGCAGCCAGTTTAATCATTGCACCAGAAGACGAATCTCCAATTTCCATTTTAAGTTTTAAAGTTTAAAATGTAAATACACTAAAATAGAGTCTGAATTTCACAAATCGGAGGTCACCGTTGCGTCCGGAACGGTCGAAAATGGTAGAATAGACACTTCTTTGGTATAAATCCAACAGAGGGGCTGATTTGTAAATTCTTAAACGTTCTGGGGAAAAACTGTAAATTTCAAAACTTCAGGGGGCAAAATAAAATTTACCAGACTACTGACGTGGCAAGGTGGGACCGGTTTGCTGACGTGGCAGATACATGGCGCTGACGTGGTGCTGACGTGTCCGCTGACGAGGCACTAACTGGGCGCTGACTGTGCGCTGACGTGGCGGATGACTCAGCGCTGACTGTGCGCTGACTGGTGCTGACGTGGCGCTAACGTGGCGGCCACGTGTATTATCTTCAACCTTCGTCTCGCGCGTGAAGCGCGTGTTGCGACTGGCGGCGCGTGGGCAGTGTTCTGTAATGCGCGTGCGGAGCGTGGGCAGTGTTCTGTAATTTCCGTTCGGTCACCGGAAAATACCACTGTGCTCGTCTCGATGTGAACTAGCTGATGGTACCCTCAAATTGGATTTTTGACAACTTTGACGGAACTCGAATTTTCCGAACCAAGCTCCGTTCTTCGGTTTTTCGATCCCAATAAAGAACCAAAGCTCCTGATACCACTTGTTGTGATTCACCGATCACTTTAGAGTGTATTTGAGGAAAAACCAAATTGTAATTTTATTACTACAAGAATAAAATTCAAGTTTATAACTAGAAACTTAACAAAAAACCTCACACACTCTCAAGCTCTCTACTTGGAGCTTACACACACTTTGGGATGAATTACAATGGCTCTGAAGGCTCAAATTTATAGTGCTGAAAACGTGTGCATTGTTCACACGTTTTCACAGCACACACTAAGCTGTAAAGCTTGAAGTTGCCAGCTCCCCTCTGCCAAATTTTTCAACTCTCTTTCGGTGGAAGTCTTCATCATGCTTTCGGTGGAAGCAGCCGCTGTCTTCAACATATCCCAGATGCCACAAATCTAATCGAACATAAAATTCTGCCAATGGATCGAAGTACCCTTTTGTCCAATAGCTCTAGTAACTTGTCTGTTCAATCAATGTCTCATCATCTTGTCTCTAATGGCTTGCAAGTTCCCAATTCCATGCATGGAGAAATTTTTGATTCTGTTTCAAAGGTAGCAAGAAAGTTGATGACTGAAAGTAATGGCAATTGCCCTGGAATGTCCATTGATGTGTTCATAGAGGCCAAGGTGACAGAAGTAATGGAGTATGATGAATTTGCTGCTGCATTTATGGATGGAGCTTTTGAGGATTCAATGGAGTTTAAGCCTACGCCGGCTACTAGTTCTTGTATTGAAACACTGGAGAAGGTTCAGTTCAGTAATGGAGGAGCATCATCAGATTGTGGAAACCAGTCATGTGCTATTTGTATGGATGAATTTGAGCTTGGTTTGGTGGTCACAAAGTTGCCATGCTCTCATCTTTATCATGGGAATTGCATTGTTCAATGGCTAGAGACTAGTCACTTTTGCCCTCTCTGTCGCTTTCCTATGCCACATGATTCTTGAAACTTACGCGCACCGCGACTAATTCTTTTGAATCTTTGTAACTAGGGGTGGGCATCGGATCAGATCCGATTTGATAGGATCGGATCGGATCCGATTAGCAAATCTGATCGAATCGAGTTGGTCCGGTTCGACGGATTTCGAATCGGATCGGATTTTATCCGATCCGATCGAATTTTTTTTTATTTAATATGCAAAACGACGTCGTTACATATTAAATAAAAAAAAATTTGAATTATTTCGGATCGGATTTTATCCGATCCGATCTGCTTGATTTTTTTGACTCAAACCCACCGAATTCGGATCGGATCGGACCAATCCAATCCGAAATAGGATGATTTCGGATCGAATTGGTCCGATTCGATCCGATTCGAATTCAGATCGAACCAATCCGATCCGATCGATAATTATCGGATCGGATCAGATCAAGTTCGATAAAATGATCCGATCCGAACGAATCATACAGCCCTGGGCATTTCGGATCGGATCGGATTCGGATTCGATCCGATCCGATCCGAATCCGATAATGCCCACCCCTATTTGTAACGAGTCTTTGTTCTGTTTTTATAGGTCCATGTTGCCACATTAACTACTGTTAATTGTAACTTTGGCTTTTGCCCATTATCAATGCCATACTTGATCAATCTTTTATTACAGAAGAAAAAAATGATTATTATTGTAAGAATCAAGAATGGAAATATATCAACTAATGAACAAAATTTCAAAAAATGTATCAATTGGGTACTGAATGTCTAACATTCATCAAGGAATTTCAAATGTTATGAGGGTAAAATTGTATTCACAAATAAAAGTTATGGTTTGATTTTCTTTTATTATTTTTTAGTTTTAATTTTAAAAAAAAAAAAAAATTAAAAGCCCATTTTGTTTTTCTATTCTAAGGGATTCAAGTAGGGGTGTGCATTAATCGGTTTTAACCGATTAACCGAACCGTTCCAACCCATTTTTTTATTACGGTTAATTCGGTTAAATCGGTTATTGCGGTTAAAATTTTTAACTTTTTCGGTTATTCGGTTCGGTTACGGTTATGAGATTCGTATAACCGAACCGACCGATTAACCGAAATTAAACCATATATATAGATATATTTAATCAAATGTTAGTTAGAATCATATATGTGATCGAATTAGTGATCCAAAAAATTTAATGCGTCAGTGGTTCGACTGGTTGAAACGTTCCAAAAAAATCGGTAGAACCGACCTACATCATATATAATTTTACTAATTAAAAATTATAAAAAATATTAAATTTTAATTTATTGGATTGGTTAATAACCGAATTAACCATAACCGACCGAAATATAATGGTTAATTGGTTAATGGTTATGTGTCATAAATTGGTTAAATCGGTCACACTTTTATTTAACCGAAATTTCCGTTACGGTTAAAAAATCAAGGATTAACCGACCGAACCGACCGATGCACACCCCTAGATTCAAGGTGGACAAATTTCCAATACTCATCAGATAATGGTACTGATTCCATTATATATATATATATATTTTAAATATGCCATTTTTAATATATTATTTCTACTTTCTACATTTTTTATTAAATTTTTTGTTAATTACAAAATATCATTTTAAATTGATGGAATGGAATTGTTGAAAATATCATGCAGATTAATATTTTTTTTCCATTTGTCATTGGTTTGGTTCTTTAAATTATTCGTGTGATTTTTGACTGTGGACCATCTACAGTTACAGGACAGTGAAGCCAAATTGATAATTCCCTTTGTTTTTTAACTCAATACTTCTTTTTTTGGGAATGGTGGAAATTTCGCCGTAAAATCATTCTTTTCGAATTTAAGTGGAACATGTAAAGTTTTCAGTTGTCTCAATATCTTACAAGAAACACATTACATGAATTCGAACTCAATATCTCAAAATGAGATCCTAAACCCTACACCACCAAACCACACTCCTTGAGGACTACGATACCCTAACTTGTATTCAATTTTCGTCCTGTCCTAAACTGGAATTAGATACATGTTCGAGACTTGTTGAAAATAAAATCTCAACAATCAAATTTCTACCCAAATCGAACTGAATTGAACCGAACCCGAAGTAGACCACAATAAGAGCATAAAGGTTATATTGTTAGCATAACAGCAACTAATGATAACTATCCAAAAAACAAAAAAACAAAAACAAAAACAAAAAAAAAATGTCCAACAGATGTCATAATTGCCCATATAAAAACCCAAACTTTCTTTCTTAAAGGCTGAAAACACAAGGGTTTTGATCAGGTCATTGACCTTTCTAGTTCTACTAGCCACCCTCACCTTGACCAGGTACTATATATACATTTTATACTTTATTTGATTATTGTTGGCTATTATTAGTTCTTTGTTTGATGAGATTATATGCTTTTGGTTTTGTGAAGACATAATTTTACTTGCTTACTTAGAATTCTAATTAAGTGGCTTTAGAGTAGAGTCTTTCTGTTATCTGGGTTTATTCAGCAATTTGTTAAGTTAATTTGGTGTTTTGGGTACTTACCTGAAGTCCTGCACATATAGAGTCTCCATTACTGAAAAGATTAATGTTGATTTCATAATGAAGAGTTTGGTTTTTAGTTGGATTTGAAAGTTTCTTCTTTTGGTGAAAAGAAGAAAAGTGAATGGAGTGATAAAGGCTCTTTCGCGGATGGTGAGATTGGCCACATGGCCGAAAAGAAGAAAACTAATTATGAGTTGCGAGAAGTTAAATTCAATTTTTTTTTTTCCAAATGGGTTGTTGAAATTGACATTCCTGTTGTTGTTGGATCAAAATTTCCCAAATGATAATCCAAACTTTCTTTTAAAGGCTAAAACACAGACTTTCCCAAATGATAATACACCTGTTTGTTTGTCAGAAAGAATGGCAATGAAAGTTAAAAACGAACGAGAAGACTCAGTTTCGAAAACGTCCAAGAACGACAAGAGGGGAATGCTAGTGGAAGGGTACAAAGTGGAGGGATTATCAATAGCAGGACATGAAACTTGCATAATTTTCCCGTCGCTCGATTTAGCATTTGATATTGGTCGATGCCCAGATCGAGCTATCTCTCAAAATTTCCTCTTTATATCCCACGCCCACATGGATCACATTGTTAGTTCTTCTTCTTGCTCTGTTTCTTCTGCATCATTTGTATTGTATTTTTGTTTTCTCTGTGAAGAATTTAGTACAAATAACATGCAGTTAGTGTTTGATCTTGAATGTTTTGAAGACTGAAGTAATTGACAGATCGATTTAAGTAGTTGAAAAATTATTAGCTTTAAGAGAGGCAATTTCACCAAGTATAATTCTTTTGTATTTAAAAAATTATTGAATGTTTTTACTAGTCTTGCTGGGATTGCTTTCTTACTGCATATTTTGAATGCTTAACAGGGAGGGTTGCCCATGTATGTTGCAACCAGAGGCTTGTACCGCATGAAGCCCCCAACGATTATTGTTCCGAGTTGTGTTAAAGAAGACGTGAAACAACTCTTTGAGGTTCATAGAAGAATGGATCATTCTGAGCTTAACCATAATTTGGTTGGCTTGGATATTGGTATGTAAAGTTCAACCTTTTTTTAATCAATTCTTGTGGGATAGTTATGCTTCTCCATTATTTAATTTAAGTTCCACTTGTAGGAGAAGAGTTTTGCTTGAGAAGGGACCTTATTGTCAAAGCCTTTAAAACTTATCATGTTATACAAAGCCAGGTAAACATCATTCTGTTGTCGAATTTTTGTCTGTTGGTTCCGTATGATGGATCGTTTGATTTAATTTATGGCTTCAATTAGAATATACTTTGAGCCGTGTTATGCTTACTGACTGGCTTCGTTGCTGATGTATTGTAGGGTTATGTAGTTTACTCCGTAAAGCAGAAACTTAAGCAACAGTACCTTGGCCTTCCTGGCGATGAGATTAAGAAATTGAAGTCGTCAGGCACGGAGGTCTTTTATTATGTCTGCTTCATTTTTTATATCGCCTGGTGGATGTTTGTTGGATTGAAATACCATTATATTTTAGATTATGTCTGGCTTGGATTAAATTATATTATTATGGCTAAAACTTTGCATATTTTACTTTCCATTTTATTCCTTGCTCAAGATTGAGTTTTCATGTTGGCAGATTACATATACTGTGACGACACCTGAAGTTGCTTTTACAGGAGACACAATGTCTGACTTTATCGTTGATGAAGCTAATATTGATGTTTTGAGGGCAAGGATTCTAGTTATGGAGGTGAAAAACTCATTTTGATACTACAACTTTTAAGGAAATGTTATGTTGAATACAACGGAAACCAATCTTGATATTCTTCTCATGCAGAGCACCTATGTTGATGACTCAACGACAGTGGAACAGGCAAGAGATTACGGACACACTCATCTCTCTGAGGTATTTGCCCCCCTATTTCCATTAAACACTCTTATGTTGCTTGAATTGATGAACATTTCTAACTCATTGTTTTTATGTTTTGTTGATGAACATCACAGATAGTTAATTATGCAGACAAGTTTGAGAATAAAGCAATTCTCCTGATTCACTTTTCTGCTCGTCATAAAGTAGAGGTAAGTTTCTGGCAGTCTTCTTTGTCCATTCAATTGTTTAAAATAACATTACCATCTACAAGCTCCAGATATTAAGTAGATGATGACACTAACATAAGGTCCTATGAAACATACTAACTATGATTGTTTGATCCGATGCCTACCACTTGAGCAACAATGTGGTTCAGTAATTAACCTCATGCTTCTGAATTTATTAGCTTTTATGTCTGAGTTTCTCAAAGTATTAGCATTGCCACTTCATGTTATATTCAATCTCTAGTCTTTGGTTGGTCTGTAATTAGCCCTTCACATATTCAATAGTTCATTGTATTGTATTGTAAAGGACCACGCCAATGTGATACTGTGGTTCTGAATGTTTTTGGACTGGGTTTTTATATGCTATAAGTTCTCGATTTTCTTTGTAGTGCTTTCTTAGATTTGTATTAATATCTTCTGCGATTCTCTGAGTAAATTGTGATGTGCCCCAATGTTGTATCAGGAAATACAAAGAGCCGTAGATGAAGTGCCTCCGCCTTTGGCTGGCCGTGTTTTTGCTCTTACAGAAGGGTTTTGACGCTGGGCAAAGTGGCTTTTAGAATTAAGGTTACATGGGACTATTGCTGTAAACTAACTACAATGGGTAGAAAGATCAAATAGAAGCAGTTGGTAGGGTAGCCATTGTTGTTGCTCAGTTCAGATAATTAGATGCTGGAAAATGTTGTGAAATCAACTATTCTTCATAGTGATATTATTTCTGTTATATTTATATTCACCTGAATGGTTATATACTTTGAAAGAATGAAGAAACCTGTGGAAGACTAATGATTGTGGGCATTTCCTTGTGGGTATGCATCTCTCACAATACCGAATCAAACCAAACAAAAGCTTTTCCCTGCTAGGTAGGATCGGTTACACGAATATTTTGACGCTATAATGCTTTATTGATAATCATGATCTCATTAAGCTCAGAAACGTATGGATCTCTTGATGGATCTTAGGAACATATTTAATAACAAAACCGAAATCAAAATGCAAATTATATAAGATTTACTAAAGTTTTTCTTAGGAGCATCTCCCAGGGCTTAACAATCAGAAAGGCACATTTACAGGTTTCAGACTCCAAGGCAACTGTAGCTTGACATATTGATAAATGGTTTTGCCCTAGGAGCTGCTCTTTAACCATCTAAATGAAGGTACCGAGGCCTTACAAAACTTTTTTACAATAATAGATACCTTTAAAATGGCTACAATGTATTATTAAAATTTAAAGGTATCTATTATTATTTTTATATATATAATACACGATAAAATATCAGTACTCTATGATGCATTCGTGCAGACGCCCGCACCTAAACACCCTCGTGTGTCTAAATCAATAGTTATAAAATCAAACCATTCAACTACAGAAACTTGTTAAACTGCTTCAATTCATTCCAAAAACATATCCGGATTACAAATGACAACATAAAATTGGGAAAAATATTGCAATCAGGCATGATCTCCTTCTTGCACGCCTTCATCATCAACTCTTAAATTATTAACTATGTTGGCTAAGGAACAACAGTGTCTCGCTTCCAAAGCTAGAGTACTAACCACTCCCTCTATAGATCTCAACTCCTCCTGAAATTCTGGGTGCAGCACCAATGAAGAAAAGTTCTCATCAAGCACCAAGCCAAGACATTGCACGATAACTTCGAGCTTAGGAACCCAATCACAAGCTTTCAAACCCAATGCATATGCTGCTTCAGGACATGGACCTGCCTGGGGAAACCTCTCAAACTTCTTCAACCATTTCCCCAAGTACCGAATCAAACTCATCAACTCCTTACCATTTAACTTACTAATTGCGGATGAAAGTATCACCTCATCAATGTTTGATGATGCTAACAAATAATGCAGACAGAGTTCAGAAACTGAAAATCCATCATGTGCAACCATCAGCAGAATTGAAGCCTCCTTTGCCAAACACGATTTCTTCTTAGAGAGATTTTCATCGGTTGCCTTCTCAATAGCTAACAAGGCTTGGCTCTCCCATTCCATCCTCACACTACCCATGCTACAATAAGCATCTTTATGTGGATAAAGAAAATACTTTAAAATGCAAAGTAGCTCAGATGATCCAAGATCTGGAGCATATTTGACACAGAGACAAAGTAAATCTGATCTCTTTTCTGTTGCAAGTCTCATAACCAAATTCGAGTAAGAGGGATGATCAACAAGCCCATAAACGATCAAAGTCTCCACCAAGTCCCAAATTCTCAAACTAACACATGCTTCCAAAACCAGAGATGCCACATCTCGTCCCATTAAAAACCCAGCCTTTCCGATCAAATCCTGAGTATATCCACTATCAGATGTATTAACCCCACTAGAAATCCCAACTTTCTCACTTATTTTCTTGAGAAATGGATTCAAAATCCCAATAAATTCATCCTTACCAAAGTTATTGGTATCTTTAAGCTTTCGCGCTAACTTTGAATGGAATTTCTTGCCTGAATCAATGAGTTGGGTATCGACTTCAGAGATTTGCCAGCCAGAAACAGGATTTACAAGTGATGCAGCACTCACATTCTCAAGTTCTGGCTTCAAGTTGACAAAAATGTTATCTGGGTTGAGTATGATCGGGTGGTCTACTAAGTGGGAACCTTGTGGTTCGTGATTGGTAGAGGCCTTTGTTATCACTTCCAGCAATGTCATGATTAAAACTCTGCAATCGAAAACTGAAGTCAGTTACATACAGTAACTAATCTCAGACTAAACGGAAATTAACCGAAGAAATGAAACACAGAACCATAAGTAATGAACATCTTTAAGCAAATTTTCATTAAAGCGAAAAAAAATCGAAAACCAACTTTCGACTGAAACCAAACCTTAAATAGAAAATTGTTATAACTCAGTAATTGAGACAGACACTAACAAGAAAAGGCCGAGCCCTCATCATATTGGGGGCGAAAAGATGAAACCCTAGATGAACTGTTTTACCCCCATGTTAATTAAACGACGTAGTTTCAAAAACCAAACTACGAGCACCAACAACAATGCTAAAATTAACCTATAAATCAGAAATTCATGAATAAAAAGGAATAAAAATCACTGCTTTCTTCATAAACCTATAAAGTTGCAGAGACGAAAAGCAATTGCATAAGCTAAGATAATGAAAACCCATCAACAAAAACACGAGAAATCAAAAGATACCTGGTTTTAAGGATCAAAAATCCGGCAGCCTTGCTTGTGGAGAGGGAGGCGTTAAAGGGTTTTAGGGAATTGCCTAGGGTTTTGCAAGGAGAAAAGGGAGAGCTTGTGGGAAATTTACAGAAACTACCCAAAATTAGCAACAATTTACAAAACTAACCCAATTTCCCATTTGGGCATTTCCGTAAATTTACTTTGAATCTATAAGGTTCAATAATACAAAACTCCCAGTCTCTCATGAGAATTATAAGTTCAATTTTGATTAGTTGTTTTATTTAAAAGTACTATCAAATGATGAACTAAACAGAATCCATAATAAGTAGACATCTTTTGAATTATAAAAATTATAGAAGGTATCAACCTCGTTAAAATCTTAATTGGTAAATTAAAAGTACAAAAAATATACCAACATCAAATTTAGGAACCGATATGAGACGAAAATAACTTTACAATTACAATAGAGAATCATACCATTATTTTGTTAATAGAGATTAAATCGGTTGGGATGAGCTTGGATTTGCCAATTTTCGATCATATTTCAATTATGAGTCCGAGATGAAAAATCATATAAAATCTCAGATCAAATAGTTCAGGTTCTTAAAATCCTAGTTGAGATTCGAGAATTTTTAAACAAAAAAGCAGAATTCGAGATGAAAAATCATTTCCAGTCTTCGTCCATTTTATTCAAGATAAAAAAAAAAACCGTACCTACACATTTGAGATTTTCTATCATTCATATTTTCGTGCATTATTTTCGACTTATTAGATACAAATGATGTGACAATAACGGTACCTACCAAGTTGAATACTTCATCTGGTTGAGAACATGAAATTTCTCTGGCCTCTAATATTCTTATGATGAATTATACACATGATGATGAACTGTAAGTAGTTTGGTAATGTGTCTATGTCACTGCAAATTTTATTTCTGTATGAAATTCGAGTCACTTGTTTAAATACTATTCATAAATCATAAATAATACGTGTATTTTATGTTATGTTTGGATTGATAGAAGAAGATAGAAGAGAGTACGATAAAAAGAAATATTGAGTCATTGAAAACGAGTCGCCGAAATCGGGGGTTGAGGATGTGACGTAATTTTAATAAATAACATTATATGTGAAGAAAAATTATCAAAACATTAAATTTTTTATCTTTTATATATATATATAATCTAAAAGGGTATAATTGTTTTTAAAACATATCTGATTACATTTTATTCCATTAATTTTCATTTACCAAACAATGTTTTAGAATATTACGTCCCCTAGGGGTTTGGCTTGGTGGTGTAGGGTTCATGATCTCACATTGAGGTCCTGAATTCGAATCCCAGAAGTGTATTTCTTGTAAGAGCCTGGGACAACCGGGGGTTTTACCTACTCCGCTTAAACCCGGAAAGGGTGGTTTGGTGACGGGATTTTCGACGATTCCAAAAAAAAAAAATTGAATATTACAAAATAAACCACTCATTTTTTCCAAATAAAATTATGATACATTATTTTATATTATATTCCGTTCCATTTCATCTCATTATATTAACTTACATTTTATTATAAATCATTATCTGTTGGAAAAATGCTTATGAGTAAGCATTTTGAGGCTCAATTTTAAGCATGATCCACTTCGTGTTAGTGGTTCTTATTGAATGATTCGGATACTCCTCCGTGAGTACTTCGAAATGGTATATTCATATGCTTAAAATGGTGCTTGGGTGAATGAGAAATTGTTGCTCCAAGTTCACCCTTTGGTGTTGGAAAATTTTGAATTTCCATAACAGCTAATTTAATTAGCTTGGTAGTTACAAAAGTTTAATTTCCATAACAGCTAATTTAATTAGCTTGGTGGTTACAAAAGTTTAATTTCCATAATAGCTAATTTAATTAGCTTGGTGGTTACAAAAGTTTAATTTCCATAATAGCTAATTTAATTAGCTTGGTGGTTACAACAATGTGTAACATCTTCCATTTATGAGATTTAATTGGCTAGTTAATTTCCTTTAATTGAGACGTTTTTATTTTGGTTTTATAAAGAGACTCAATGCTTAGTTTTTGAAAATAGAGAGGAACAAAATTAACAAACAAGAAATTTTCAGAGCATTTTATTTTCTTTGTTTTTGGAAGGGTTCAAGCACTTTTGTGGTTCGTTGGGAACGGGATTTGGTGGTGCCCATACTCGTTCAGGTTTTCCGTTGTATCCTGGGAAACAAACGTCCCAAGTTCTACTGCACCTACGGTAGGGGGCGAATTTGTTTTAAGGATATTGTTGTAATCAACAAGCCTCGGGAAAGTGAAGAAGGATCATCAATTTCAGGGTCTAACTTACAGCCTCTACCTCTACTGATCAGCCTCTACCTCAACACAACAGCCTCTACCTCTGCCTTCAGCCTCTGTTGTCAGCCTCTGCCATCAGCCTATGCTGTCAGCCTCTGCCATCAGCCTCTGCTGTCAGCCTCTGCCATCAGCCTCTGCTGTCAGCCTCTGCCTCTGCCATCAGCCTCTGCTGTCAGCCTCTGCCTCTGCCATCAGCCTCTGCTGTCAGCCTCTGCCATCAGCCTCTGCTGTCAACCTCTGCCCTTCAGCCTCTGCCTCCGCTCTCAGGGTCTGCCTCTGCCCTTCAGCCTCTGCCTCCGCTCTCAGGGTCTGCATCTGCCCTCAGTCTCTGCTCTTAGCCTCTACCGTCAGGGTCTACTCTCAGGGTCCGCCGTTAGGGTCTGTTTGAGGATAATAATTATAATTATAATTTTGTCATATTCGGATTTCCCAATTACCATGTAATAATTGTAATAATTGTTGTATACAGTCTTAAAACAAATTCGACTCTGTGGATATGGAAATCAGTCCAAACACAGTAGATCTGAATATGGCAGCCTCTTCGGCTGGCCAGAATGTTGTGGCAACCCCCGTGGCTGACCAAAGTGCAGTGGCAGCCCCTTCGGTTGGCCAACTTGCATCAGCCTCTGGGCTTAATATGGCAGCCGTTGTGGCTGGCCAAGGTATTTCTGCCTCAATGGCTAGACAACCTGTTGGACATGTGAGCCATGTCAATCCTGCTGCGGAAAAACCTGAAAAATTCAGTGGTCAGAATTTCAAAAGGTGGCAACAGAAAATGTTCTTCTACCTGACCACGTTGAACCTTGCGAGGTTTCTGAAGGAAGATGCTTCTGTACCCAAAGAGGGTGAGATTGATATCCAAGTCATCAGTGCCATTGAAGCTTGGAAACATTCTGAATTCCTATGTCGGAATTATGTGCTGAATGGGCTAAGTGATTCCTTGTACAGTGTGTATGCTGGAATGAAAACAGCTAAAGGGCTTTAGGAATCTTTAGATCGAAAATATAAAACTGAGGATGCCGGTACTAAGAAATTTGTCGTATGCCGTTTCCTAGAGTTTAAAATGATTGATTCCAAAACTGTGATAAGCCAAGTACAAGAACTGCAGATTATGCTAGCAGAAATTCATGCTGAGGGGATGAGTTTAAGTGAAACCTTCCAAGTAGCCTCGATAATTGAGAAACTACCACCTGGTTGGAAAGATTTCAAGAATTATTTAAAGCATAAGCGAAAAGAAATGAGCATTGAAGACTTGGTTCTTAAGCTAAGAATTGAGGAAGATAACCGAGTTTCTGAAAAGAGAGGAATGACTCATGAGGCCAAAGCAAATGTTGTCGAACATGGCCATAAGAACAAGAACCTCAAGAACAAAGGGTCAAAGATGGGTCCTAAAGGAGTAGTTTCCAAGAAATCAAAATTTCAAGGAAAATGCTTCAACTGTGACAAAATGGGTCACAAGTCTTCTGAATGCAGACTGCCGAAGAAGAAAATGAAACAATAAGCTAATGTGCTAGAAAACATGACTCAAGATGTTTCAGACATTAACCTTTCTGCTGTGGTTTCTGAGGTGAATCTGGTGGGTTCTAACCCAAGAGAGTGGTGGATTGATACTGGTGCCACTCGACATGTATGCTCAGACAAGAGCATGTTTTCTTCATTTGAGCCTGCTGAAAATGAGGAAAAGATATACATGGGAAATTCAGCAACATCTGAGATAGAAGGTCAAGGAAAGGTGATTCTGAAAATGACCTCTGGGAAAGAGTTGACTCTGAACAATGTTCTGTATGTATTTGAACAATGTTCTGTATGTACCTGAAATACGGAAGAATCTTGTGTCTGGATCGCTTCTGAACAAGTATGGATTCCGGATGGTGTTCGAGTCTGATAAAGTAGTTTTGACTAAAAATGGGATGTATGTGGGAAAATGGTATGTAACTGGTGGGCTTTTTAAGCTCAATGTAATGGTTGTTAAACCCAAAAATATCAATAAAGCTAGTTCTTCTGCTTATATTATTGAGTATTCTAATCTTTGGCATGGTAGATTAGGACATGTTAATTTTAATTCATTGCGAAAGTTAATTAACATGAATCATATTCCCAATTTTAAAATTGATAACAAACATAAGTGTGATACTTGTGTTGAGGCAAAACTAACAAGATCATCTTTTCATAGTATTGAAAGAAACTCTGAACCACTTGATCTAATTCATACCGATGTATGTGATTTTAATTCAATACAATCGAGAGGCGGTAATAAATATTTTATTACCTTTATTGATGATTGCACAAGATTTTGCTATGTGTATTTAATGAAAAGCAAGGACGAAGCTATAGAGAAATTTGTTCTCTATAAGAATGAAGTTGAGAACCAACTGAATAAAAGAATTAAGGAGTTAAGAAGTGATCGTGGTGGTGAGTATGTTTTCCCTTTTGAATCACTTTGTGAACAAAATGGAATCATACATCAAACCACAGCTCCTTATTCGCCTCAATCCAATGGGATTGCGGAACGTAATAATCGTACCTTGAAAGAGATGATGAACGCTATGTTAATCAGCTCTGACTTACCTCAGACTATGTGGGGAGAAGCTGTCTTATCAGCTAATTACCTTTTAAATAAGGTACCACGGAAAGAAGCAGGGAAAACTCCTTATAAAATGTGGAAAGGAAGAGTACCTTCCTATAAATTCCTTCGAGTGTGGGGTGTCTTGCCAAGGTAGTCATTCCTCCACCTAAAAAGGTGAAGATATGACCAAAAACTGTTGATTGCATTTTCATAGGATATGCTCATAACAGTAATGGTTATCGATTTCTTGTGCATGAGTCTAATGTACCAGATATTCACAAGAATACGATAATGGAATCGAGGAATGCACCCTTTTTCGAATACGTTTTTCCTTGTAAAACTAATTCGAATTCAGATGTGCACAAACGGGCACATGAGACTATCATTGAAGATAGTCAGGACCGAGAACAAATTAATGTTCCAGAGGATCAACAAGTTGTTGAACCTGAACTAAGACGTAGCAAAAGAGCTAGAACGGAAAAATCATTTGGTCCAGATTTTCTGACATTTTTGCTAGAGAATGATCCTCAAAGCTATAACGAAGCTGTAAAGTCAGCTGATGGTGCCTTGTGGAAAGATGCCATCAATAGTGAAATTGAATCAATCTTACAAAATCACACCTGGGAGTTAGTGAATCTTCCTCCAGGATGTAAACCTTTAGGGTCCAAGTGGATTTTCAAAAGGAAAATAAAGGCAGATGGATCAATTGACAAGTACAAAGCAAGACTTGTAATTAAAGGTTATAGACAACGTGAAGGTCTTGATTACTTTGATACTTATTCTCCTTTAACGAGAATAAATTCCATAAGGATGATACTAGCGATTGCAGCGTTGCGCAATCTTGAGGTACATCAGATGGATGTGAAAACAGCCTTTCTGAATGGAGATTTAGATGAAGAAATCTACATGGAACAACCTGAAGGTTTTATAGCTCCAGAACAAGAAAAGAAAGTCTGTAAGTTAGTTAAATCCTTGTATGGATTGAAACAAGCCCCGAAACAGTGGCATAAAAAGTTTGATGACACCATGTTGGCAAATGGTTTTAAAATCAATGAATGTGATAAATGCATTTATTTCAGAGAGACAGAAGTTGGCTATGTCATTTTATGTCTCTACGTTGATGACATACTGATTGTCGGGAGTAATGCCAAAATGGTGAAATCTACCAAGAATATGCTGAAATCCAAGTTTGACATGAAAGACATGGGTCTTGCAGATGTCATTCTGGGAATAAAGATCTCGAGAAGTCCAGATGGACTTATTCTTGATCAGTCGCACTATGTGGACAAAATTCTTGGTAAATTCAACGATGATGATTCAGCTGTGGCTAGAACTCCTTTAGATGTGAGTTTACACCTATCGAAGAATATGGGAGATGGTATATCTCAAGTAGAATACTCTAGAGTGATCGGAAGTTTGATGTATCTATCGAGTTTTACAAGGCCTGATATAGCCTGTACAGTAAACAAGCTCAGCAGATATACGAGTAATCCAGGGGTTGATCACCGGAAAGCAATAGTGAGAGTATTTAGGTACTTACATTTTACTCGTGATTATGGGTTGCACTATCATAGATATCCAGCTGTAGTCGAATGATACAGTGATGCTAATTGGATATCTGACATGAAAGACTCAAAGTCTACTAGTGGTTATGTGTTTACACTAGCAGGTGCAGCTATATCATGGAAATCCTCCAAACAGACTGTGATAGCCAGATCTACAATGGAATCAGAATTCATTGCATTAGACAAGTGTGCTGAAGAAGCAGAATGGCTTCGAAATTTTCTAGAGGATATTCCAAGTTGGCCTAAGCCAGTGCCAGCAATTTGCATTCATTGTGATAGTCAATCTGCAATTGGAATGGCACATAACAATATGTATAATGGTAAGTCTAGACATATTCGTCGTAGACACAATACCGTTAGACATTACTTACTCTCTACTGGAGTTATTTCGATTGACTATGTAAAGTCAAAGGATAACATTGCGGATCCGCTAACCAAAGGGTTAAATAGAGAGTTAGTTGTGAAATCATCGAGGGGAATGAGACTTAAGCCATTAGATAAATGTTTATTACGAAGGAAAACCCAACCTTGTTGACTGGAGATCCCAAGATCTAGGTTCAATGGGACAACCTACTCGTAAAAGACATAATTGGATCACTGTGGGGGGTTACCCTCTAGTCCATTCCTATGATGAAATGAAACAGTGATGCTCGTATGGATAGAGGTTAAGCAAAAGCTTTTAATGATTCTTATGCGTCGGGAATCCGAGCAGAGTATTACGAGATACTTTTAATAATAAATCAATCACATATGTGAGAGAGAAGTGGGGCCGCTTCAAGGGAATTGTACGGGGCACAATTCTTAGAAACTCTTGCAGAACCAGGTAGATGTTCATGGCCAAAATGAACATAATAATGAGAACTCAGATGTGTAGGTAAAATATCTGTGTGATAATATTCTCCATTTACATGAATGGCAGTACAGTTCAATGACATCGCGTCAACTGTCAGCCAGTATGAGATATATTTTCACAAGGGAAGGTTCAAAGGCTGTGGCCTACCTATCCTATGCAGGTGTTAACCGTTGAACTCTTCTAGGTCAAAATAAAATGTTTTATAACAAAATAATTTTATTCGACGTTTTCGCCAATTTCATTCATGTGGGGGATTGTTGGAAAAATGCTTATGAGTAAGCATTTTGAGGCTCAATTTTAAGCATGATCCACTTCGTGTTAGTGGTTCTTATTGAATGATTCGGATACTCCTCCGTGAGTACTTCGAAATGGTATATTCATATGCTTAAAATGGTGCTTGGGTGAATGAGAAATTGTTGCTCCAAGTTCACCCTTTGGTGTTGGAAAATTTTGAATTTCCATAACAGCTATTTAATTAGCTTGGTAGTTACAAAAGTTTAATTTCCATAACAGCTAATTTAATTAGCTTGGTGGTTACAAAAGTTTAATTTCCATAATAGCTAATTTAATTAGCTTGGTGGTTACAAAAGTTTAATTTCCATAATAGCTAATTTAATTAGCTTGGTGGTTACAACAATGTGTAACATCTTCCATTTATGAGATTTAATTGGCTAGTTAATTTCCTTTAATTGAGACGTTTTTATTTTGGTTTTATAAAGAGACTCAATGCTTAGTTTTTTGAAAATAGAGAGGAACAAAATTAACAAACAAGAATTTTCAGAGCATTTTATTTTCTTTGTTTTTGGAAGGGTTCAAGCACTTTTGTGGTTCGTTGGGAACGGGATTTGGTGGTGCCCATACTCGTTCAGGTTTTCCGTTGTATACTGGGAACAAACGTCCCAAGTTCTACTGCACCTACGGTAGGGGGCGAATTTGTTTTAGGATATTGTTGTAATCAACAAGCCTCGGGAAAGTGAAGAAGGATCATCAATTTCAGGGTCTAACTTACAGCCTCTACCTCTACTGATCAGCCTCTACCTCAGCACAACAGCCTCTGCCTCTGCCATCAGCCTCTGCTGTCAGCCTCTGCCTCTGCCATCAGCCTCTGCCCTTCAGCCTCTACCTCCGCTCTCAGGGTCTGCCTCTGCCCTCAGCCTCTGCTCTCAGCCTCTACCGTCAGGGTCTACTCTCAGGGTCCGCCGTTAGGTCTGTTTGAGGATAATAATTATAATTGTAATTTTGTCATATTCGGATTCCCAATTACCGTGTAATAATTGTAATAATTATTGTATACATTATCTTCTATCAATCTAAACATTTTATTTTCTTTCATGTGCAACATCTTATTTGTTGAATTGCATTTCTTTTATATATTTATTTATTTAAATTATTGGTGGAATAACCTTGCATTTTAACATTGACAATATTTTTTTATTTTTTTTTAAAAAAAAAGTCCATCTATTTTAATTTGCAAGAATTTTCAGTTCAATACAATTTGTAAATTTGCATTTGGTTGATTGGTAAGAAGCTCTCACCAAACTGGTCAAAATCTTTTTATTTTTCTCAACCTTTTTGTAGGGTTAATTAACAAACTGTAATGTATTATTTGGTAAAAAGTTTGATCAGTTTATAAGCTAATTCATATTTTCACTGTAATATTTATAATTTCGCTTATGCTCTCAATCAATACTCTCTATCAAACGGTACATAAATGTCAATTATATGGGTAAAAATAATCATTAAATTCACTAATTTTGTGTTGGTTCTTCCGGTGATTTTGCTTAAATCTCAACCAAGTAACATGCAAATTGATAGGAGTCCAGACCAAATTCAAGTTAAAATAAACAAAAACATTTTCTCTGTGATCAGATTAGGTATATAAATAATGAATTCTTTGACCTCATTCTATGTCGGTTCAATTCAAAATATTTTTACCCACTTAATTTCCAAGAAATTTTCTCAATTTGTCAAAGAGATATATAGTGAGTAAGAGTTGGTTGCATTAATTTACGATTAATGATATAGAGACTAAATGAAGATTAAAAGAGGATAAAATTATCATCAAAACGACATCGTTTTATTTTATTTTATTTTATTTATATTTACTATCAAAATCACCATCAAACAGATCACACGCATCTCAGGTTGATAGTGGGGGCTGGACAGATCACATGCACAGACGATCGATTGAAATCCTTAAATTTGAGCTAAAATAAGTATATATAGATCAAAATATAAGAAAAATTGATATCCATTTTCAATAATGAAACTCAAAAATCTCTCTTATATTATAATAAAGATTATATATTTTAAAAACTCGTGTAGGTCCTAAAGATTGAGCCGGCCGGTCCCTACACGCATCCCTAATACTTTGAATGTTAAAAGTCTTTTGTATAAGAAACAAGTTTATTATAATTAGGTCAAATTAATGCTACATATGGCTTTTTGGCATTAAAATTGACAAAAACGTTGAAGATCATTTTCATGGTGTAAATTGCTAAAGACAATTTGGATATAACGTGGATACTTGCTGACTCTTTCACAACTTTTATTCTTCATCTTCTGGATTTGTTTAAATTTCCCTCCGGAGGCTGCTGTATTCATTTATATATATATATATATTTATCGGAGGCCGTCTTGGAAACCGTCCACACAGATATATAGCTGACTAAACTCTAAAATTTAGCCTAAATTTAAGCTTCGAATCTAAAGAAATTTTAACTTTATAATATATAATATGATTTTTATATTTTTTAAATCATTTATCAATATGGCCCATTTTAGGAACCCGTCTAAGATCTCTGAAATTCAGGATAACTTAAAGCTGTCTTCTACTAGGGGTGGCAAAACTAATCAACGAATCGAATTTATATCGAATCATAAACGAATCGAATCAAAATGTGATGGATTTGTATTCGATTCGTTTATTAAACGAATCCTAATATCAGGATTCGTATATTTGATTCGTTTAATAAATGAATCAAATACGAATATTCGTTTAATCATGATATTATTCAATAACATATATAATTTAGAATAATTTATTTACATTAATTTTTCATAAATATATAAATATGAAATATGTAATTAATATATTTACTAAAATACCTCACCAAATATCGATAATATTATTTTTTCTACAGTAATTAACCATAATTTCTCGAATCTTAATTGACAAATAATAATAACTAGTAAAAGAAAATAATAAAATGAATCATAAACGAATCAATGAACTTAAATTCGTATTCGATTCGTTTATTAAACGAATCCATTTTTTCAAACTCATATTCACTTTAAAACGAATCGAATCGAACGAATAAACGAATCATAATCCAAATTGTCATCCCTGGCTCCCACTATTATCATGTATTAATATATATCACTATTGTCATCATCATCACATCAACATCTGCAAATCTCATCCACTAATTTATTCTAAACAGATAGCCAGAATTTGAACTCTTTCAAAAATCTCAAACTCTTTGCAATTTCTTTTCTAGAGTAAAAAATATTAAAAATTTTCCACCAACCACATGACATATAATTTTGATTATATCATCCCACAGGAATCCAATCAGCACCAATTTTTATATAAGGGAAATGGAGACCCCTTGTTGTAAATTAGGTGTCATTAAACAGTAGTATAACATGCAAACAAACAAATCAACACCAAAAAATAAATCTAGATGCTATTAAACCCTAAACCAAAAAGAACCAGAAAAACCTGATTAAATTGTCCAAGTCGAGATAATCTCTGTCCTTAAGAACTTATTGGCTCCGTCACAGGTGCTTTACGGATTCGTTTTGCCAACGTTCTCCCAGGATTACTTGGAATCTTCTTGTTCAAGGTGCACTCCTTAACAAGTGTTTGAACTATGATAAAATGGTGGATCTCTCTCAAAACAAAGAAAACAACAGTGCCTCTTTTTAATCTCTGAAAAAATGGTTGTATTTTTCCTATATCTCCATTTGGAATAAAAGCCTTCTTATATAAGGCATGGAGGGGTGCCAATAGGGCACCCCTTGGGGTGGGATACAACCCTCCTAAGGATTGTGTCCTTCCCTTGCACCCCTTAAAGCCAAAAGGACAAAAATACCCCCGAATATTATAGGAATTTCCAACAATCCCCCACAATTCTTATAATATTCAAGATGACACTTGAGAGAGATACCGTGAGCTAAAGCTGCATCGAAATAGGTAGCTTTCGCCTTGAACCTTTCCTAGTGAGTGACAATCGGATTTACTTGGCAAACCAGTGACCCATAGTCTTGAACTGTTCTGCCGTTGGTGTAAACCAAGACAATTGCCAACACACAGCTTTAATTCAACCATTTTCCCGTTCTACGGTTGTGTTCATTTTGGCCCTGAACAACGGTCCTGGATTCATCAAGTACTTTAGGGTAACCCGCCTTTAAAGGTTCTCATGGAAGCGGCCTCACTTCTTACTTGAAATAGGTGATCTGCTATGAAAAGGTAATCTGTCTTTACCCTCATTAGGACTCATCTCCTAATATAGTGATCATTAAAAGCCTTAGCTTATCCTAACCAATGACAGACAGCACTCAGCGTCATTATCGGAATGGGAAATAGTACGAAACTCTTCAGTGCTTGTTTTGAATTGCACAAAGTTTATGTTGTCCCTTTTGAACCTAGATCTTGGGATCTCTAGTCAACTAGGTTGGGTTTCCACAGTGACAATTCTTAGATTATAGGCTTCAAACCCATTCCCCTCGATGACTTCTCAACTTGCTCTCGAGGTAAACCTTTAGTTAGTGGATCCGCTAGGTTTTCCTTCGACCTGACATAATCGATCGTTATTATGCCACTTGAGAGCAGTTGACGTATGGTATTATGTCTCCGACGTATGTGTCGAGACTTACCATTATACATTGTATTCTGGGCTCTCCCAATTGCCGATTGGCTATCACAATGTATGCTAATCGTTGGCACCGGTTTGGGCCAACTAGGAATATCCTCCAGGAAGTTTCTAAGCCATTCTGCTTCTTCCGCTGTTTTGTCTAACGCTATGAATTCTGATTCCATAGTAGACCGGGCAATACACGTTTGCCTCGAGGATTTCCATGACACGGCTGCATTACCAAGTGTGAAAACAAATCCACTCGTGGATTTGGAATCCACCGTATCAGATATCCAGTTAGCATCGCTGTAACCCTCTAGTACAGCATGATATCTCTCGTAATGTAGCCCATATTTTGAAGTTTCTTCTCGCAGATACCTCAAAACTCTTACTATGGCTTTCCAGTGGTTGTGTCCTGGATTGCTCGTATATCTGCTAAGCCGATTCACAGCTTGAGCGATATCAGGTCGCGTGCAATTCGTGAGATACATCAGACTTCCGATGATTCTCGAATACTCTAATTGCGATATGCTTGAACCAGTATTCTTTGATAAATGAAGAGTTAGGTCTACTGGGGTTCTAGCTACATTAAGATCCCTTCTGATATATTTATCGAGTATCTTCTCAATATAATGAGTCTGTGATAATATATATCTGTCTGATGTCCTAGAAATCTTAATCCTAGGATCACATCAGCTATCCCCATATCTTTCATATCAAATATGCTGGATAACACGTTTTTGGTAGACTGAATCATTTCATGATTACTACCAATTATCAGCATATCGTCTACATAGAGACACACAATGTCATATCCTTTTTGAGTTGATTTAGTGTACACACACTTATCACACTCATTGGTTTTGAACCCATTTGACAACATTTCTTTGTCAAATTTCTCATGCCATTGTTTCGGTGCTTGTTTTAATCCATACAAGGATTTTACAAGTTTGCACACCTTCTGTTCTTATCCAGGAACACAAAACCCTTCTGGTTGTTCCATGTAAATTTCTTCATCCAATTCACCATTCAAGAATGCCGTCTTTACATCCATTTGATGTATTTTAAGACCAAATATAGCTGCTATGGCTATGAGCATTCTTATCGATGTGATACGAGTCACTGGTGAATAGGTGTCAAAGTAATCAAGGCCTTCCTTTTGTCTATAACCTTTTATGACAAGTCTTGCCTTGTACTTATCTATTGATCCATCCGTTTTCATCTTCCTTTTGAATATCCATTTGTAGCCCAATGGCTTACAACCTGGTGGAAGATCAACCAACTCCCAAGTATGGTTATGTAGGATTGAATCAATCTCACTATTTATCGCCTCTTTCCAAAGATGTGTCTCAGGAGAAGACATAGCTTCTTTATAGCTTTGAGGCTCATTTTCTAACAGGTATGTCAGAAAATCGGGACCAAACAACATAGACGTTCTAGCTCTTTTGCTACGTCTAGGCTCGATTGTCTCAGTATTAACACGTTTATCTGATTCTAGGTCAACCTGATCACTGTCCTTGACAGCGTCAGTCGTTCTTTTGAGAGACACTGTGCGCTGTCTTTCCTTACAAGGAAACGTCTCTTCAAAAAAATGTCGCATTCCTTGACTCAATTATCATTTCCGGATTGATGTCAGGAATCTCCGACTTGTGTACCAAGAATCGATACGCACTACTGTTGCGAGCATATCCAATGAATATACAGTCAACAGTTTTTGGTCCTATTTTAACCTTCTTAGGTTTAGGAACCATTACTTTGGGCAAGCCCCCCACACTTTGAGGTATTTGTAGGAAGGTACGAAACCTTTCCACAACTCATATGGTGTCTTGTCCAACCTTCTGTGAGGAAGTTTGTTAAGAACGTAGTTCGGGAAAGCAAAGCTTCTCCCCACAGTTGTGGGGTAGTCCCCGAACTTGTCAACATGGCGTTCATCATTTCCTTCAACGTTCGGTTTTTGCGTTCTGCAATTCCGTTCTGTCGAGGAGAATAAGGAGCAGTGGTTTCGTGAATAATTCCGTGCACAGAACAATATTCACCGAATGGTGAAACGTATTCACCGCCTCTATCACTCCTGATTCTTTTGATTTTCTTGCCAAGTTGGTTTTCAACTTCGTTCTTATAGTGTACAAAGCTTTCAATTGCTTCAGCTTTGCTTCTCAGCAAGTACACATAACAGAATCTTGTGCTGTCATCGATAAAAGTGACAAAGTACTTTTTACCGCCTCTTGTTTGCACAATATTCATGTCACATACATCGGTATGTACAAGTTCCAGCGGTTCAGAACTACGTTCTATAGAATGAAATGATGTTCGATGCATTTTTGCTTCAACACATGCTTCACACTTATGTTGGCCATCAATTGCAAATTTAGGTATAAGTCCATGTTAATTAATTTACGCATAATATCATAATTAACATGTCCAACCTCTCATGCCATACATTTTGTGACACAATAATATAAGCAGACGAACTAGCTTTATTAATAGCACGGCTAACAGTCATTACATTTAGCTTAAAAAGGACCTCAGTCAGGTAACATTTTCCTACATACATATCATTCTTTGTCATTACAAACTTATCAGAAACAAATACAAGCTTAAAACTAGCCTTACTAAGAAGAGAGCCCGAGACCAAGTTCTTCCGAATATCTGGAACGTGCAGTAACATTTTTCAATGTTAGCTCCTTTCCGGATGTCATCTTCAGAACCACTGTGCCTTGTCCAACCACCTGAGAGGTAGACGAGTTTCCCATTGTTAGATGATCGCCGCCATCGACCTTCTGGTACATGGAAAACATCTTACTGTCTGCACAGATGTGACGAGTAGCCCCAGTGTCTACCCACCATTCTCTCGGATTCCCAACTATGTTGGCTTCAGTTACCACTGCTGATAGTTCCATCTCTGAGATATCATCAGTCAGCTGCTCGCCTTCAGTGACATGGGCCTCATTTTTCTTTTTCTTGCCCTTGTCCTGAGACTTCTTGTTTCTGCAGTCCTTTGACATATGACCGCTCTTTCCATAGTTGTAGCATTTTCCCTTCAACTTCTTGTTCCCAGAGTCAGCTCCACTGTTCTTTCTCTTTTTGCTACCCTTTACACCTTCAATGATGTTGGCCTTAGACTCCAGAGTCTTGTAGCTGGCCTTCTCGGACATCATGTTGTCCTCCTCGATTCTTAATCGAACACTGAGGTCTTCAAGGCTCATCTGCTTCTTTTTGTGTTTCAGATAGCTCATGAAGTCCTTCCATGATGGAGGCAATTTTTCAATTATGGCGGCAACTTGAAACGTCTCACAAAGTTTCATTCCTTCATCCAGTATTTCATGAATGATTAATTGCAGTTCACCCAACTGAGACATCACCGTCCTTGAATCTACCATTTTGTAGTCCAGGAACCTACCCACGATAAATTTCTTTTGTCCGGCATCTTCAGTTTTATACTTCTTCTCGAGATTCCCAGAGAATCTTCGCAGAAGTCATGCCTTGGTACACATTGTACAGGGTATTGTCAAGACCACCCAAAAGGTAGTTCTTGCATAAGAAGTCTCCAGACATTCAAGTCTGTTCTCGCTCTTCCTTGGCCAATTCGGATTCACCCTCCACAGGACCCGGAGGATCTTTGAGGAATTTTGCCAACTGGAGAGTTGTCAGGTAGAACAACATCTTGCTCTGCCATTGTTTGAAATTTGCCCCACCCCAATTTCTCTCTAAATTCTCCGGTTTTTCTCCATGAGAGACCGGTACCGTGATATTTCCGCTAGCCATATGTAACTGGAAATCAACAGGGTCAATTAGTCTACGAAAGACAAATTGCACAGCGATCAACGAATGATCTTGCTCAGAGTGATATACGATAAATGTAGATATATATATATATATATATATATATATATATCAATCAAGATTGGATGAAATTACTTGTGTATTATTACACTTTAAATTCTCAACCAATTATGCAACAACCAAACAAATTCAACTTTATCACTATGTGTATGCTTGTGATAATTGAACAACCTAATAATAACTTAAATCTATACTACCAAGATTAATGTGTTAACAGTATATGACTAACCAAGTTAATATTATTTAAGATTGCAGTTTCTAAGAATTACAGGACTATTTCATTAGTGTCGCGTTCGTATCTACGTTCGAACGAGACTGTCCAGTGTGTGTGCGTTCGTGTTGCGTTTGAGAACGCGTTCGAACGATGTGTTTCCAGAGAGTTCACGTTCGAGTAGCGTTTGATAACGCGTTCAAACGGAATGATTCCAGAGAGTTCACGTTCGTATAGCGTTCGTGAACGCGTTCGAACGGAATGATTCCAGAGAGTTTGCGTTCGAGTTGCGTTTAGGACGTGTTCGAACGTTATAAGGCAGAAGGCTTGCGTTCGAGGTGCGTTTGAAGACGCGTTCGAACGTTCTTACAAATTTTCAGATTTATACCTTCGTGTGCGTCGGGCGTTCGAACGCCCTACGGGTTTTTCATGCACAGTTCGTATTTTCCAGAAAATATTCAAACCCTAACATGCAAATTACTATCTAATAACACGATATCAATAAGTTCTTAAGATTGTTGTAAATTAGGTGTCATTAAACAGTAGTATAACATGCAAACAAACAAATCAACACCAGAAAATAAATCTAGATGCTATTAAATCCTAAACCAACAAGAACCAGAAAAACCTGATTAAATTGTCCAAGTCGAGATAATCTCTGTCCTTAAGAACTTATTGGCTCCGTCACAGGTGCTTTACGATTCGTTTTGCCAACGTTCTCACAGGATTACTTGGAATCTTCTTGTTCAAGGTGCACTCCTTAACAAGTGTTTGAACTAGGATAAAATGGTGGATCTCTCTCAAAACAAAGAAAACAACAGTGCCTCTTTTTAATCTCTGAAAAATGGTTGTATTTTTCCTATATCTCCATTTGGAATAAAAGCCTTCTTATATAAGGCATGGAGGGGTGCCAATAGGGCACCCCTTGGGGTGGGATACAACCCTCCTAAGGATTGTGTCCTTCCCTTGCACCCCTTAAAGCCAAAAGGACAAAAATACCCCCGAATATTATAGGAATTTCCAACACCCCTAACGTTGAGGTAAAGAGCATTAAACTCCTAATGTTTTAAAAATGATATACAGATATTTATCCCAGTGATTTAATATATAATTATTATTTTTTTAGTAATTGAGGTGTCCGAATAAAATTACGCTATATATATATAATTATGCATTGTCAGAGGTCACTCTTATGTTAATTTACAATATCAATATATTAACTGTCGAAACAAATAATATCTGTTAAGAAATTAGAGGCTATATGTCTTTTGAAAATATTTTTATATCCATTTCTTCATATATTGGGGTTCTAACCGTTCTTTTCCTTTTATGTTATGCATATATGATAAGAATCATGATTGTTAAATTTTAACGAGTCTAGTTTTTGGGTTGAGTTAGGTTCATGAATTTTAATATGGTATTTGAGCCGATTTCATATACGAGTGGGTCAATAATAACTAATCACATGATATGGACTAGACAAAAGACCCGCTTGCACGTGATGGCAAATATTGAGAAATATATCTCACATCGATTGAGATATAATCTTGGTCTAAGAATTTGCCTCTTCTGAATTTTGTGCTTATGAGTTATGAAGTTGCATTTTATTAATACAATTAAATTAGTAATAATGTAATTTAGGGTATTGTATTTTCATTACCTATTAGGGTTTTTGAGACACAAAATTCATATCTTTCTTACGGATCACAATGGGCCGGGTACGGTACGGGGATATCAATAATCGTATCCACCCCATTCAATGAATATGTACGAAAATTATCTTCTTATCCACCTCCAATATACCAGACTCTCGTAGGTCCTCGTTCACATGGAAATTTTACTTCTATTTGAACGGAGATTTCAATATTTATGTCTAATTTATCTAATCAATAAATATAAAAAATCTTCTCTTTACTTATCCCAATGTACCAGGCCCCATCCTCGATGTTGTGCATATATGATAAGAATCATGATTGTTAAATTTTAATGAGCCTAGTTTTTGGGTTGAGTTAGGTTTATGTATTTTAACATGATATCAGAGCCGATCTCATATACGAGTGGGTCAATATTAACTAATCACGTGATACAGACTAGACAAAAGACCCGATTACATATGAGGGAGAGTATTGAGAAAAATATCTCACATCGATTGAGAAATAATCTTGGTCTAAGAATTTACCCCTTCTGAATTTTGTGCTTATAAGTTATGAAGTTGAATTTTATTAATACAATTAAATTAATAATAATGTAATTTAGGGTATTGTATTTTCATAACGTATTAGAGATTTTGAGACACAAATTCATATCTTTCTTAGGGATGGCAATGAGCCGGGTACGATACGGGGATATCAATAACCGTATCCTCCCCATTCAATAAACTTGTACGAAAATTATCTTCTTATTCACCTCTAATATATCACTCTCGTGGATCCTCGATCATATGAAAATTTTATTTCTATTTGAACGGCGATTTGAATATGTGTACCTAATTTATCCAATCAATAAATATAAAAAATCGTCTCTTTACCCCATCCCCGATTTTTGCTCTCCTAGTCCCTATTCTTTGTTGCTTTCAAGCGTTTATTTCTTACTATATTGACCCACCAATTTGTCTTATATATTATCATCAAGAAGTGGCCATTAATCTTTGATGTATATGATTTATAAAAATATCATAAAACAAATAAAATTTCCAAGAAGTTTGCCAAGAAAGTCGTATTTTGGCATTACATCTCTTCAAATAATTAAGTAATTAACAATATAATATTATGGCTGCTATTGGCTTTCTTTATTTTTATTTTTTAAGAAAAAAAACCCTATTTGGATTGGTTATCCGATTCTTCATTTAAAATTTTAATTGTTTTACACACACTTAATTCGACTCCAAATAAATCAAATCCCAAAGCCATTGAAGAATTAATAGATTTTAAATAATAAAATTTTAAAAAAATAATAATAATGTTTTTGGTTAGATTTACACTTTATCAACAATCTTTTGTACTACGTTGTTATATAACAAAGTCAAATGCATGCATGACACGAATGAAGGGCCATCCATTGGTCCCATGTTTGACCTAAACCAATAAACGTCAAAAATTAGAAACCCTAATCAAGATTTATCAGACAAAGAAGCTCCGGTAACCCATGGTAACACGAAAAGATGACAAAAACTTTGACCTAAACCAAAACCCCATGTGACTTTTGTCATACAAGAAACTTGAACGATCACCCAGGTCTTGAGGAGAGTCGACACATATGATCGGTTAAAACTCTTAAATTTAACTCAAAATTGAGATCCTTCGAATTTATAGAAATTTTACTCCCTCCGTCTCTTTTTAATAGGCCGCTGGTCTTTTTCCCAACAAAATAAGGGACCATGATTAATGTGGTAAAAAAATTAATTTTTTCCTGATATATCCCTCATTAACACAACACAATCCCACTTAAATTCAATAAATTTATTTATTAAATAAAGGTATATAAGTAAATTTCTTCATTTAACCCTCTCTAAACAAGGAAATTGGACTATAATTTGGGATTTCCAAAAATAGAAAGGTGGTCTATCAAAAAGGGACGGATGAAGTAATTTTTAATGTATAATATATATATATATATATATATATTATCATTTATCGGTGATGCCTCATTTTAAAAAACTCATTTATGGTCCCATAAAATTCAAGACAACTCAAAACCGTCTCTGGATAACGCACTGAGACGCAGGCGGTTAGTTGAGTTTCAAAATTTAGGCAACTCAGGACCCCTGGATGGCACCAAGTCGTATTAGGTGTGAGGTCCGATCATTGCGGCTTGAAGGTCTCTCTCTTGCTCTATTCATCTTTGACATGTTATCTAAAGAGTTGAAGTTGGATTCTTCTTTAGAAAATTAAATTATCTAGAAATAATAAATGGTTTTATTGTAAGACTATTTGTTTAATGCAAATTGGATTGGACTGTGTTGACATTGTGAATGTGTTTATGCATTGAATTATAACCTTTTCTTTTCTTTTAATATTATTATTATTTTTTTTCTGAAAAATGAGTCAAATACTGCTGCCAGGCTCTTTCTTTAAAAGAAGAGAAATAATATTTTTGAAGAAGAGAAAATGGAGAAGAAAAGTTCTATGGAGGATGTTTTCAGAAGATCTAAGAGCCAAGGTGCCACTGCCAACGAAAAGATGGGAGTTGATTCTGATGGTGATGATCATAAAGAAGAGATTGCTATCAAGGTGAATTTTTTTTCTGTACACTTTCGATAATATAATTATTGTCATTAATATTTTGTTGCGGGAATCTTATATACTGGATACGATCTTTATCGATGTAACAGTTTCTCTCTTGTTTGGATACTTCTGCAGATTGGAGAGAAAAGGCCATTCAATGATAATAATGATATGAATCAATCTTCAGCTAAGCAAAACCAATATTTAAGCTGCAGCAAGCAGGTAAAGTAATTGAATCCTACTCTTTAAGAGAACACAAGGCTGTCAATTTTTGGGTAATAGATGTATCGTAATTCTTTAGTGCAATAGAGGTACGAGTGACGTGATATCACCAACAAATTAGTAAATGACATATATGATTTAATATCCATCTTTTTAGTTTTTTTAATATTTTAACACGTGTGGCAATTGATTATTGGATTGTTGCACGGATGACGTGGTACCTCAGTTGTATTGTAGATTTTCTCCTAATTAATATCTATAAAAATTATTGGATTTGGATCTACAAAAACTAGAATCCGTATATATTGACAAAATTAACCCCTCTCTCTCTATATATAAATTATTTTTTGATATTATTAGTAGATTGTGTAATTAAGATCACAAGTTTGTTCATCAATCAACATCAGCAAATGTTTTCATTTAATAAATGAAAAGACAAGTTGGAGGAGCAAAACCAATAAGATAGAGAAAAAATCTTTGGATCTCTAGAACATGTATTAATTTATGACCACACATTCATTAGGTTTGGTTCATATACAAAATTGCATAATTGATATTTTCTGACATTTAATTTTTCATTCTTATGATGCAGAAGCTGGTTCTAACTAATAAAAAGGGATTCTCTTTGGGACCTGACTCAAGACCATCTTCTTCAAACCAAAAAGAACAGGTTAGAGCAAGTTTGATCATATGATTTGTGCATAAGGTTGCAGAAATTTCAGTGTTTTTCAGCATGTAATGTTTGATTATATTCAGTAAAAAAGCCGATAATAGCGCACAAAATTCTCGTTATAAACCGAATCTATGAAAGGTCATGATATAGTAGTCTTATCCCTATTTTTTCATTTTTTTTTCCCTATTTAGGGTTCGAACCCGTGACTCGCGTTGACCTTCTGTGACTGTATATGGTGTCTCACTAAAATATAAACATGGTTACAGGCTAGCAATGACAAATTTTGATCTATGAAACAATAAATTAAGCATTTTAATTTTTTCTTTAAACTATAATTGAATTTTAGTTTCTTTTACTTTTGTAATGTATAGGATGATCAGCTTGAAACTGTCAGAGCAGAAATGGGTGAAGTGAGACAACAAAATCAAAGACTGAAGATGTACTTAGATCGAATTATGAAGGATTACCAAACCCTTCAAATGCAATTTGTTAACATTGTTCAGCAAGAAGCAAAGAAAAAATCCACTGAGACATCAAATGATGAACAAGAAATTGAAGAACATCATGAGCTTGTGTCTCTTAACCTTGGAAGATTCTCATCATCAAGTGATTCAAAAAAGAATGAAAAGAACAAGATCAAGGCTTGTCTAGTTGAAGAAGGCTTGTCTCTTGCACTAGATTCTAAATTTGAAGCTTCTAAATCAGATGCAAATGACTCTGAAGAACTGAATAAGGAAGAAGCTGGGGAGATATGGTCACCTAGTAAAGGTCTTGATAAGACAATGAGAAGTGGAGATGATGAAATTTTGCAACAAAGTCAAGTCAAGAAAGCTAGGGTTTCTGTGAGGGCACGATGTGATACTCCAACGGTTGGTATTGAATATTGCCATCTAACTTATTTAATAACTAGGGTCATCGTGAGATAGCCGATACAGTCATAAATATTCGATTTGGGCTCATGGCTAAAATAAAAGGATCCGAAATTTAAGAAAAATTAATAATCATTACAATAAGAAAGTTAAAAAAATTTCTTTTATCAATAGAAATTACATATTTTAAAAATTCGTATTCAACCCCAAAACTCGGGGTCGCCATTGCTTATAACTTAAGTTTTAATTTTGATATTGCTTGATGCAATATATTACTGTGAATTATAAACCCTTCATTCAAAATTAGATTAATAAAACAATTTTTTTATGGGTATGCAGATGAATGATGGTTGTCAATGGAGAAAATATGGACAAAAAATTGCCAAAGGAAACCCATGTCCCCGAGCTTACTATCGATGCACTATTGCACCATCTTGCCCAGTAAGAAAAAAGGTATGAAAGCTCCCGTCGTATCAAAACTAATAATAAATATAATGTGAATTTTTAGAAATAATGAAAATGAGATGTCGAAAATATTGTTTGATTAGAATTTGTGTTGAACATTAAATTAATTATCGAGATTTATCAAATGTGGGTCTCAAATGAGTTCAATTTTTTTCTTGATTAGGGATGATAATATGATCAGTTATGGTTTATTGTATTTTGGACATCAGGATATCAATATCTGATATCCTACTAAAATTAAATAAATACTATAATATTAAATAAAATTTTAATTAATTTTTTAGATGATAAATTTCTAAATTTTTTTAAATTTTTGATTATTTTAGTTGATATATATTCGAATGTTCGGGTCGGTTTCAGATATGAATACCAACCATGAATTTCTTTCGATTATGGATATGTATCATATATTAAATATGATTTTGGTTTCGTTAAAAATGATCGGATATCCGACCATTATCATCCATTCTCTTCACTGTTAATCCAATGCTCATTACAAACTCAATTCAATACGGGATCCTGATTCGTTTATAAATAATACTAGACTAGTGACACATTTCACTCAAAACATTGAAATCCATTAATGTTCTGGCTTTTAATTTTCTTTAATATATATGTTTCTTTGAAATTTCAGGTTCAAAGATGTGTAGAGGACATGTCCATCTTAATCACAACCTATGAAGGAACCCACAATCACCCACTTCCAGTTTCAGCCACATCAATGGCTTCCACCACTTCAGCAGCTGCTTCAATGCTCCTGTCCGGCTCATCATCATCAAGCTCTGGCACAGCACCTAATAATCTCCATGGACTCAACTCCTTATCACTATCAACTTCACCTTTACACTCAACAATCACTCTTGATCTCACAACTTCACCATTCAGTAGGTTCACTTCAAATTATCCCCAAGGTCCAAGATACTCTTCCACAAATCTCAACTTCAGTTCTTCAGAACCAAGTTCATGGGGCAGCAGCAATGGCCTATTTAGCCATGGCAGTAACACTCAACCCTACATGAAAAACAATCAAATTGTATCCTTAAACCTTGGAAGGAAGCCCATAGAGAATATATATCAATCCTACATGCAAAACCCTAACCCTAACCCTAATCTTCATCAACAATCTTTTCCAGCTGATAGTGATACAATATTAGCTGCAGCAACCGAAGCAATAACAGCAGACCCAAGTTTCCAATCTGCTTTGGCAACTGCGCTTAAATCAATCATTGACAACCAGGGTCGGCTCTGAAGAGTAGTCAGTATAGAGCCGGCCTGGAATGACAATTGGCCATGGTAGTGTCACTGGAGGTGGTGTGCAGTTCATGTAAGTGGAGGTAAGTTTTGAGCAGAAGCTCAAATGGGGTGAGCAATTTCCAGTGGTTTCTAGTTTCTCAGAAACAGTAAAGGGCGGCGGCAAGTTTGATTCTTATGCCACCTAATATTCATTTGCCATTTTCAACATCTAAGAGTGATTGAAGGTTTTGAGCACAGTACTGTTAATTACAATGAGTAATCCATTTTTTTCCCTTCTCCATTAATGATGTATGATAAAGAAATTTGGCCATGCAGACAGTGACAGGAAGCTAAATTAGCTAGAAATGTCAAATATGCTTCTTGTTTGAATTATTCCTTCTTTTGTCTTAAATCATCATTTGGTTGATCATGGATTTGGATTCCGTATAGAACTGAGTTTTAATTGTATTTTTATTTTTTTATAAATTTTAATCGATAGATTATTAGATAATGATATTTAATGTAATCAAATTTTAATATACGTGATAGAAGATTATAAAAAATTTAATACAATTCGAGAGAATTGTGTATGAATATTTGATTTTAGTAGTAGTTCTTAGTGATTGAAATGGAGTCTACATCTTCTGTCCCATCAATTGTGCTCCACTTTGTGCTCCACCAATTAAATTTGGACAACTAATATCTCTCCACCAATCAAAGTCAGAGAGGACTCTGACTTTAACACTCCACCAATCAAATTGTTCTCTCATTTAATGAGAAAACAATTTGATTGATGGAGCACGAAGTGCAGCACAAATGATGAGACATAAGATTTGGAGTCATTGAAATGTGGATGCTTTGAAAATAGACTGCCAGGAAAAAGAAAATTTGAAAACTAAGAAATGGTCAATGAGCCGTCGATTCAAAATTAAATTAAAATAATTTTTTAATTTTAAAATTTAAGAATTCCGATAGAGGAAGTTTAATTCTTTAATTCGCTGACAGTTTTATTGAAAATCGATATAATTAATCAGAAATATTTGAGAATTAATTGAAAAGAGTAAAATTGATATTAAATATTGCTAAGAATAAAAAGATTCAAGACAAGATCCTAAAAAAAATATTATTGATGAAAAAGCTTGATAATCTAAAAACTATAATCAAGTGAATATGAATATGAATCGTTTTGATACAAACAGAAAAAATTATTCTCATTTAAGAAAATTAATGATACTCGTGTTATCACTGCAATAATAATTCGTTTATATCGAAATATATTATTACTTATTTTCATTATGTCTAATGGAATCATTCTTTTTCACATAAAATGTTCAATCAAAACCCTCAAAAATTTGAAAAATTAAAAATTGAAATTAGACGATTTGAGAAATCAGAATCGACCAATTAATCCATCAAAATTGTCAAATTTATGATGTATGTTTAAAGCAGATAAAATCGACCGAATTGAATCGCTCAAATAGCGATCCGCGACTAAGCGCTGATTAATAGGCGATTAATTGACATTTAAACTACAAAACCTAATATACAATTTTTAAACAAACACCAGACTTGACCAAATGAATTTCAAATATCCCGATAAATCACGTCGAATCGAATCCAAAATTACATTGATTTCAAAATTAATCGATATGTGTTAGACGATCGTACAGATGACGTGATACGCCCGCTCACTAATATTTTGATACATATATTGAATTCAAAATTAATCGATAACAATAGAGAGAAAATTATTAATTAACCTATGTTATATATTTATAGATCAGGTACATTTAGTTTATGAGTTTTCTCTCACCCCTAATGGTCATGATAAAATGTACGATCAAATCAGCTCAAATAAAAGTAGATTGTTAAAATGAAGGTTTCTCTAATGAAAAATGATATTGAAAGATAAAACAAAATTCAATCACAAACTATCAATATTCTACATTAAAATTATTTTTTAACTATAAAATATTGATATTTTGTAATTAAATTTTATCACCCTTTTTATCTTCCCTAATTATTTTTATTGATAGCATTCTTCTTTTTGTCAAATTCTCCTGCAAATTTAGAAGTTGTTCTAATTGGAGGTGGTCACCGGTCCGGTTCGGTTCCAAACCGGATAAATCCTGTGGTTCGAATTCTCCTGATAAATCTCGTTCCGGTTCGAAACGTCGGAACCGTCCGCTTAAAGCAGTTCTTTTCAGTTCGGTCAGGGGTGAATCCTAACCGAACCGAAAAATTTTGGTTCCGATTCGATTCCAATTCGGTTCCGAACTGGAACCGTGGCCGGGTCTAGTTCTAATGTTTAGTGAGAACAAGCATGATTATATCAAAAGAGCAAGGCAAATAACGGAATAGAGTTCAGAATCAAGTATACAAGGCTCCCGCTACAAACATGATCTAAAGAATGTGAAAATCATATATAAAATAAAAAAATTATCCATCAATAATTACCAATATAGAAGGAAGATAAAGTAGGTTTAATGAATTATTACAATTGTTTCACCAATGACTGTATAATGCTAGACACAGCAAATTTCAATTTAAACAACCAAAGACCAAAAGAAAAATCACACTGACTGGAATGGAAAGCATTCGCCTCACAATTCTTTCTATAGAAATTTACAAGAGAAAAAAAAAACAAACAAGCAAGCAAACACTAAAGAAACCCTAAAAAAATAGAATGAAAATCAAATGTTTTGGCATTTCTGGGATCAATATTTCTGCCTGCATTATCACTTCAGTCAGACACAGCTCTCTTCCATTGGGGAAGAATCCTGAAGCAGAAGGCGAATCAGAATTATAAACCTTGGAAAAAAAATTAAACTAACTTGAGAGCTAAGTAAGTATTTTTACCATGTTCTCTTTGTTCTCTTCAATTTTATCACTTGCTGGTGGAGTTACTAGACCTCCTGTAAATAATTAAAGCAATCTTCAAATTTTTAGACCACTATGTATCGCAATTACTGATATTTCAGAAGAAATAACACAATGTACTTTCTTTACCTTCGTCTACGCCAGCGGATTTCTTTCCCTGCTTGATCCTGTCCTTTTCTTTATTCGTCGCTTGTTTGGTTGGTTTCTGGGGTTTCCTCTGTATCTTAGGCTTCCCCATGTCTGAAACAGATTTTGAATTTGCAGAATTCTTGTTCAAAGCTGCACGGGTTCTTGGTGGTGGTGCTTGATTGTTCTTGGGAGAACCCTCCTTCTTGACTGAAGAAACTTGCGCAGGATCGGTGTTCAAGGACTTGGGTTTCAATTTCCTAGTTCCCATTGTAGAAGATGAGCTTCCGTCATCAGATGAGCGAGTTCCCTCTTCAGGCACCTGAGAGCAGGTTTCTGAGACTTGCAACTGCTCTGAAGTTTCTGATATGTTGTAGCTGTCAAATAAGTCTTTAACACTTTCTCCACATTCACTTAGATTATGACGACGAGCATAGGATTTGAGTTCATCCCGCATTTTCTGAGGCTGCATTTGATGTTGTTATATTCATAAGCAGGTTTAAAAAAATGGTTAATGTCATTTATTACACAAAACTTCAGAAACTCAACTTGTTATCTACTATGAGTCTACGATACATACAAGCAAGCAATAGACTAAGACAAATCTGTACAAAATGGAATGCTAAATGCTTATCACAACAAAGATAATAACATGGGCAAAGAAACTGACGCAGATAATCTTCCCAACTACATTGCTTAAGCAAACTCTTCAAATAATGAAATTATGAGATTCATTAGTTAGATAAGCAGATAGCATTTCATAAACTAAGTAATGCCAGAAGTATCAGCAAGGATACATATAAAGCCCATAATGTACATGTCACTGAGTAAAATTAAGGTAAATTATGACTGGCATTACCTCACACCCAGCTTCCAAAGCAAGTTTGAAAAAACCAAGTGAAATTGAGTGCTTAGCAGCAGATTCAGACAACTTAATTTGATTCAGCCAATATGATGCTGAGGACAGAACATTGAACTTCTTTCGGCTTGATGCTATGGAAATATCAGAACGAGGTGTTTCGCTTTTCTGCTGAGTATTTGCCAATCTCTTAGCTCTAGTTTCAGAAATTGGAGCAATGTTGCCGACTGATTTTGCAGCCGAATTGACTGTTGGCTTGGCAGGTGTAGAAAGCCTTCTAGGCGGCTTAGCAGATTTTTCTTTGGCAGATAAATTAAGAACACTGACACTTTTACTTACAGTTGATGAAGAGATGCCCCTAGAAACAAAGAAAGCAGACACTCAAAATGACTAATGAGTCAAATACATTTTCCCTCAGGAAATAAAATATAAATGAGAGAGGAAAAGAGTGATTCATGATGGATGGGACTTGGAAGTGGGTAAGAAGAACTAAAATCAAAAGATCTGTAAGGTCTTTGTAATAGTAATCCCATGAATTTCAATCCACCGAATTCTGTGATTTGATTCATAAACTGGATTAAAATTCATGGGATTACTATTACAAAGACCTTACACCTAACAAAGTTCTCTTGTAAAAATTATATAAACCGCTGCATAATACTCCAGGAGGAGTAAATTATTCAGCAATTAGCAATTATGTTTCATATCAAATCAAAGTCCTCTTCTATTTGATTAGCATCCTTTTCAAACTTAATTCCATGCTGGGTAATTCCGCTAAACCAACACATATCTATAATGTACTACTTTCTTTTAAACCTAGTATTGTTTTTCCTCACCGCAAAGAGTTGAATGTAGCCTGTATCTGTCGCAACGCACGAGACTTCCCACACAAATTAAACTATTGAAGGGAAAATTTCACGTGTTATACAAAATACAAATTAACATAGAAATCTTTCCAATTATAACATGTGCAGTTCGACCCAAATTTCATCATTTCTTTCTTTGAAAACCTCACTAACAGGAAGACTCTTGTATGTCAAGGGTCAGCCGATCATCTCAAATTTATTTTTTACAACTATTAGTAATACTAAGTAAATAATAGAAATACTCATGAATTTTTAAATTAATCCCTTAAAAATTGTAAAATACCCCTCAGAAAATCTTCTCGCTTCGCCCACTGACTTATATATCCAAGTACTTTGCAAAAATTAATTAAGTTCCACAAATCATTAATTAAATACTATGCAAAACACTAATTAAGTTCTACGGACGCATAGCAATTTAAGTCAGATATTCACGTAGTGGCTACATAACAATTTCCTTAAACCATATCAGATTAAATCGTCAATTATTCATCTGCAATTAGACTTAAAAATAGAAAATTACCTTCGAGTTGCAGAGGAATTCGAGGGATCAACCACTGGCGGCTTCTCCTCCTTCACTTTGGTCACCGATCGAAGCGGATATCTTAGCTTTGATTTCATCGAATTCGCTGTAACATTGCGATTATGAAATTCAAAAAATAAAAATTAGACCCGAAAAAAAAAGCAAAAAAAAGTATCAAATTTCAAAAAATTTAATAATTGTTACCGCTAATAGCAGCAGCTTCCTCTCTTAACGACTCCGCCATGGATTCACTGGTAATGACTCTGATCGTTTTGAGTTTTTATGAAGACGAAAGGCTTATGATTCACGTTTTTATAATTTAAAAAATGCAACGTTACTGCCGTTATTTTGCCGTTTGTCATTCGAGCGGGAAACTTTAGGAACCTTCTTTTTATTCTTTTTTTTAAATGTTAGAAAACCGTTGTTAAATTACCCGATTTAAACGGAACAAATAAAATCTTACTACTAACTTATACTCTTACTCAAGGCAATTAAGTCCATCTTTATTTTTCACATAATTCACCTGCAATCCCTCCACGTTATCAAATTGTGTACTCCCTTCTTTATATTGACACGTCATCATTAGTTGTTGACGTGTTGTGATTTTATTGGGTGCTATTTATTTTTCGTTTTTTAACGGCCGTGATGATAATTGAGGAGGATCTTTGAACGACTAGGAGCCTCATGGGGCCCACTCATGACCTTTTTAAACGCTCGCTAATTTGAATTTTCGAATTTCAAATCCTGAGCCGTTGAAACTGCTGCTTTACGGTTAAGATAGGGGCTGATGGTGGATTCATATTTATCTTAATTTTTACTTATTTGGGCCTTCAGTGGGCCTTGGCCCATTTGAGCTTATTATTGACTGAAAAAATGATGTTTATTTGGAAAATTTTACATTCTGCCCCCTTAGTTTATATTATTTTTATTTTTATTCAATTTTGTAATCCATTTATTCTGGTCTCCATCAAATCAAAATTCTAATTCTATAATGGGTGAATTTTTTTACTATTTATGGAAAATATTTTCCCTAAAAAAATTTAAAAAATATTTTTCATAAGTGTACTAAAAATCGTAAAATGCGGAAGACACTTTTCGGGGAAAAAAAAAAAAAACTTTTACAACAATACAAACAGACCTTAAATTATTTTTAGATTATAAAATGATGTTTTGCCTGACCACATGTCCGAACAGTCATCCCCAAGGGTCGTGATTTGGTGGTATATGGTTCAGGACCTAACATTCAGGTCATGGGTTCGAATTTAGGGAGTGTGTTTCTTGTAAGAGTATATGGTAGCCGGGAATTTTACCTGCTCCACTTAAACCTGAAAGGTGTGATTTGACGACGAGATTTCCAACGATTCTAAAAGAAAAATGTCTAAACAGTCAAAACAATAGGGGACATTGTAGCTATAATACCCCACTATTTTACCCGTTCGGACATGCCATCGGATAAATTAGCACAACTCTTTCGGATTTGTAAGTCATTATAAATGTTGTAGGCTTTTCTGGTGATCTTGCTGTGTCAGTAACATACATGTTTGTGGGCAAAATAGTGAATTAGAAATGTTGCATACATAGGAACCCTTGGAGGCCACAATTGTGGTGATATTTTCTCACTCAATCTCCCATTTGATGATCATCTCATTCCAAAATCACAACCCAACATTAAACATTTTTTTTTTGAAACGTTAGAAACTCCACCATCAAATCATCCATTTTAGGTCGCGGCACAGGTAAAATCTCCGGCTGTCCCAAACTCTTATAAGAAGCGCATCTCTTGAATTAGAACCCAAGAACACAGTATGAAATTTTAAACCCTACATCACCAAATCACATCCCTCGAACGCGAAGCATTATTTCTTTACTTATCACAACAAACCAAAATCTTCCATTACTCACAGATACAAAGAGTGGGATCACCTGAATAGGAAATTCGCAATAACATTGAATCCGAAAGTCAAATCAACAAAAAATAAAAATGATATCTATCTAAGTTTTGTTCTTACTGAGTGTGACCAGTCACAAGTATGTCTACATCCAGCTGCCTCTGAAACATGGCTAGCCAGTCTAGGTCCCCCCACGGAATAACCTGATGACCATGGCACAGTCCTAACTTGAATTGACCAATAGTTAGTGTTTTTCGTCTCGGGGTATTTCGTTTCTTTGTCCCCAATGAGCGTGATTTAGTGGTGTAGGGCTCAAGATCTCATATTGAGGTCTTGAATTCGAATTCAGGGAATGTGTTTCTTATAAGAAGGTTTTATCTACTCCGCTTAAGCTCGGAATGGATGGTTTGTCAACGGATTTTCCAAATATATATATATATATATATACACACACAAATTGTCCTTAGGTAGTCATAGACTTCCTGAAAATGTCAATCGAAATGCTATCCCAGTGACGACCAATCTACTAAGAAATATGGACAATGCAAAAATAAGAAAAAAAAAAAAAAATAGATTCACAGTTTTCTTAAGAAACTTTCAACTAAATAAAACTTCAGCACGATAGACAAGACATTTTTTTTAGTGTAAAGGTAAGATCTGAACCTAAGACTATCTTAATCGGTTAATCCCATCCCTTTAGTCATATGAGTTCATTCCCAAGGGCCAGTACAGCAGTTGTGCAGCCACAAGGGCATTTAAGACCAAAAATTTAACAAACATATACAATGCATTATTTTTATTTTTTTTTTGAAATTGTTGGAAACTCTACCGCCAAACCATTCCTTCCAGGCTTAAACGTAGCAAGTAAAACCTCTAACTGTCCCATACTCTTACAAGAAACACACTCTCTGGATTCGAACTCAGAATCTCAAGGTGAGATTCTGAATCCTATAACAAAACTCACGCCACTAAAGAATACTATACACACACATTACCTCAATAAAAATTTAAACAAATCTGCAAAAAGATCATATCTAGCAAACAAACTAAAGTAAACTGTAGAACAATTATTACAATTATTACACGGTAATTGGGAAATCCGAATATGACAAAATTACAATTATAATTATTATCCTCAAACAGACCCTAACGGCGGACCCTGAGAGTAGACCTGACGGTAGAGGCTGAGAGCGGAGGCTGAGGGCAGAGGCAGACCCTGAGAGCGGAGGCAGAGGCTGAAGGGCAGAGGCAGACCCTGAGAGCGGAGGCAGAGGCTGAAGGCAGAGGCTGACAGCAGAGGCTGATGACAGAGGCTGACAGCAGAGGCTGATGGCAGAGGCTGACAGCAGAGGCTGACAGCAGAGGCTGATGGCAGAGGCAGAGGAGGGACAGCAGAGGCTGATGGCAGAGGCAGGCTGACAGCAGAGGCTGATGCAGAGGCTGACAGCAGAGGCAGAAGCTGAAGCTGAGGCAGAGGTGTTGGCAGGCAGAGGCAGAAGCTGAAGCTGATGCAAATCAGAACTTTCCCGAGGCTTGTGTAAAACAACAATATCCTTAAAACAAAATTCGTCCCCTACCGTAGGTGCAGTAGAACGTGAGACGATTGTTTCCCAGGATACAACGGAAACGTACGAGAAAGGGCACCACCAGACTCGTATCCAACGAACCACAAAGTGTTTGAACTCTCCTTTTAACAAAACAAAGAAAATGATCTTTCGTGTGTGTGCTATGTCTTTCTCTATTTTCTATTTCATTCTCTGATATTGAAAACAAGAACTGATGTTGTTTATATAGGAAAAGAAAAACACATCTCAATTAATAGAAATTAACTAGCCAATTAAATTTCATAATGGGAGATGTTACACATTGTTGTAACCACTAAGCTAATTAAATTAGCACTAATGGAAATTAAACTATATAACCACCAAGCTAATTAGATTAGCACTTATGGATATTAAACTTTGTAACCACCAAGCTAATTAAATTAGCTGTTATGGAATTACGAAAGGCTTGAAAATTGTGAACTTTGAGCAACAATTTCTCATTCACCCAAGCACCATTTTAAGCATATGAATATACCATTTCGAAGTACTCACGGAGGAGTATCCGAATCATCAATAACAACCACTAACACGAAGTGGACCATGCTTAAAATTGAGCCTCAAAATGCTTATAAATAAGCATTTTTCCAACAATCCCCCACATGAATGAAATTGGCGAAAAACGTCGAATAAAATTATTTTTATAAAACATTTTATTTTGACCTAGAAGAGTTCAACGGTTCAACACCTGCATAGGATAGGTAGGCCACAGCCTTTGAACCTTCCCTTGTGAAAATATATCTCATTACTGGCTGACAGTTGACGCGATGTCATTGAACTGTACTGCCGTTCATGTAATTGGAGAACAATATCACACAGATATTTTACCTACACATTTGAGTTCTCATTATTATGTTCATTTTGGCCATGAACATCTACCTGGTTCTGCAAGAGTTTCTAAAATTGTGCCCCGTACAATTCCCTTTGAAGCGGCCCCACTTCTCTCTCACATATGTTTCTTATTTAAGAGTATCTCGTAATACTCTGCTCGGATTCCCGACGCATAAGAATCATTAAAAGCTTTTGCTTAACCTCTATCCATACGAGCATCACTGTTTCATTTCATCATAGGAATGGACTAGAGGGTAACCCCCACAGTGATCCAATTATGTCTTTTACGAGTAGGTTGTCCCATTGAACCTAGATCTTGGGATCTCCAGTCAACAAGGTTGGGTTTTCCTTCGTAATAAACATTTATCTAATGGGCTTCAGTCCCATTCCCCTCGATGATTTCACAACTAACTCTCTATTTAACCCTTTGGTTAGCGGATCCGCAATGTTATCCTTTGACTTTACATAGTCAATCGAAATAACTCCAGTAGAGAGTAATTGTCTAACGGTATTGTGTCTACGACGAATATGTCTAGACTTACCATTATACATATTTTATGTGCCCTTCCAATTGCAGATTGACTATCGCAATGAATGCAAATTGCTGGCACTGGCTTAGGCCAACTTGGAATATCCTCTAGAAAATTTCGAAGCCATTCTGCTTCTTCAGCACACTTGTCTAATGCAATGAATTCTGATTCCATTGTAGATCTGGCTATCACAGTCTGTTTGGAGGATTTCCATGATATAGCTGCACCTGCTAGTGTAAACACATAACCACTAGTAGACTTTGAGTCTTTCATGTCAGATATCCAATTAGCATCACTGTATCCTTCGACTACAGCTGGATATCTATGATAGTGCAACCCATAATTACGAGTAAAACGTAAGTACCTAAGTACTCTCACTATTGCTTTCCAGTGATCAACCCCTGGATTACTCGTATATCTGCTGAGCTTGTTTACTGTACAGGCTATATCAGGCCTTGTACAACTCGATAGATACATCAAACTCCCGATCACTCTAGAGTATTCTACTTGAGATATACCATCTCCCCTATTCTTCGATAGGTGTAAACTCACATCTAAAGGAGTTCTAGCCACAGCTGAATCATCATCGTTGAATTTACCAAGAATTTTGTCCACATAGTGCGACTGATCAAGAATAAGTCCATCTGGACTTCTCGAGATCTTTATTCCCAGAATGACATCTGCAAGACCCATGTCTTTCATGTCAAACTTGGATTTCAGCATATTCTTGGTAGATTTCACCATTTTGACATTACTCCCGACAATCAGTATGTCATCAACGTAGAGACATAAAATGACATAGCCAACTTCTGTCTCTCTGACATAAATGCATTTATCACATTCATTGATTTTAAAACCATTTGCCAACATGGTGTCATCAAACTTTTTATGCCACTGTTTCGGGGCTTGTTTCAATCCATACAAGGATTTAACTAACTTACAGACTTTCTTTTCTTGTCCTGGAGCTATAAAACTTCAGGTTGTTCCATGTAGATTTCTTCATCTAAATCTCCATTCAGAAAGGCTGTTTTCACATCCATCTGATGTACCTCAAGATTGCGCAAAGCTGCAATCGCTAGTATCATCCTTATGGAATTTATTCTCGTTACAGGAGAATAAGTATCAAAGTAATCAAGACCTTCACGTTGTCTATAACCTTTAATTACAAGTCTTGCTTTGTACTTGTCAATTGATCCATCTGCCTTTATTTTCCTTTTGAAAATCCACTTGGACCCTAAAGGTTTACATCCTGGAGGAAGATTCACTAACTCCCAGGTGTGATTTTGTAAGATGGATTCAATTTCACTATTGATGGCATCTTTCCACAAGGCACCATCAGCTGACCTTACAGCTTCGTTATAGCTTTGAGGATCATTTTCTAGCAAAAATGTCAGAAAATCTGGACCAAATGATTTTTCCGTTCTAGCTCTTTTGCTACGTCTTAGTTCAGGTTCAACAACTTGTTGATCCTCTGGAACATTAATTTGTTCTCGGTCCTGACTATCTTCAATGATAGTCTCATGTGCCCGTTTGTGCACATCTGAATTCGAATTAGTTTTACAAGGAAAAACGTATTCGAAAAATGATGCATTCCTCGATTCCATTATCGTATTCTTGTGAATATCTGGTACATTAGACTCATGCACAAGAAATCGATAAGCATTACTGTTATGTGCATATCCTATGAAAATGCAATCAACAGTTTTTGGTCCTATCTTCACCTTTTTAGGTGGAGGAATGACTACCTTGGCAAGACACCCCCACACTCGTAGGAATTTATAGGAAGGTACTCTTCCTTTCCACATTTCATAAGGAGTTTTCCCTGCTTCTTTCCGTGGTACCTTATTTAAAAGGTAATTAGCTGATAAGACAGCTTCTCCCCACATAGTCTGAGGTAAGCCAGAGCTGATTAACATAGCGTTCATCATCTCTTTCAAGGTACGATTCTTACGTTCCGCAATCCCATTGGATTGAGGCGAATAAGGAGCTGTGGTTTGATGTATGATTCCATTTTGTTCACAAAGTGATTCAAAAGGGAAAAAGGAAAACATACTCACCACCACGATCACTTCTTAACTCCTTAATTCTTTTATTCAGTTGGTTCTCAACTTCATTCTTATAGAGAACAAATTTCTCTATAGCTTCGTCCTTGCTTTTCATTAAATACACATAGCAAAATCTTGTGCAATCATCAATAAAGGTAATAAAATATTTATTACCGCCTCTCGATTGTATTGAATTAAAATCACATACATCGGTATGAATTAGATCAAGTGGTTCAGAGTTTCTTTCAATACTATGAAAAGATGATCTTGTTAGTTTTGCCTCAACACAAGTATCACACTTATGTTTGTTATCAATTTTAAATTGGGAATATGATTCATGTTAATTAACTTTCGCAATGAATTAAAATTAACATGTCCTAATCTACCATGCCAAAGATTAGAATACTCAACAATATAAGCAGAAGAACTAGCTTTATTGATATTTTGGGTTTAACAACCATTACATTGAGCTTAAAAAGCCCATCAGTTACATACCCTTTTCCCACATACATCCCATTTTTAGTCAAAACTACTTTATCAGACTCGAACACCATCCGGAATCCATGCTTGTTCAGAAGCGATCCAGACACAAGATTCTTCCGTATTTCAGGTACATACAGAACATTGTTCAGAGTCAACTCTTTCCCAGAGGTCATCTTCAGAATCACCTTTCCTTGACCTTCTATCTCAGATGTTGCTGAATTTCCCATGTATATCTTTTCCCCATTTTCAGCAGGCTCAAATGAAGAAAACATGCTCTTGTCTGAGCATACATGTCGAGTGGCACCAGTATCAATCCACCACTCTCTTGGGTTAGAACCCACCAGATTCACCTCAGAAACCACAGCAGAAAGGTTAATGTCTGAAACATCTTGAGTCATGTTTTCTAGCACATTAGCCTCTTGTTTCTTTTTCTTCTTCGGCAGTCTGCACTCAGAAGACTTGTGACCCATTTTGTCACAGTTGAAGCATTTTCCTTGAAATTTTGATTTCTTGGAAACTCCTCCTTTAGGGCCCATCTTTGACCCTTTGTTCTTGGTTCTTGTTCTTATGGCCATGTTCGACAACATTTGCTTTGGCCTCATGAGTCATTCCTCTCTTTTCAGAAACTCGGTTATCTTCCTCAATTCTTAGCTTAAGAACCAAGTCTTCAATGCTCATTTCTTTTTTTATGCTTTAAATAATTCTTGAAATCTTTCCAACCGGGGGTAGTTTCTCAATTATCGAGGCTACTTGGAAGGTTTCACTTAAACTCATCCCCTCAGCATGAATTTCTGCTAGAATAATCTGCAGTTCTTGTACTTGGCTTATCACAGTTTTGGAATCAATCATTTTAAACTCTAGGAAACGGCCTACGACAAATTTCTTAGTACCGGCATCCTCAGTTTTATATTTTCGATCTAAAGATTCCCAAAGCCCTTTAGCTGTTTTCATTCCAGCGTACACACTGTACAAGGAATCACTTAGCCCATTCAGCACATAATTCCGACATAGGAATTCAGAATGTTTCCAAGCTTCAATGGCACTGATGACTTGGATATCAATCTCACCCTCTTTGGGTACAGGAGCATCTTCCTTTAGAAACCTCGCAAGGTTCAACGTGGTCAGGTAGAAGAACATTTTCTGTTGCCACCTTTTGAAATTCTGACCACTGAATTTTTCAGGTTTTTCCGCAGCAGGATTGACATGGCTCACATGTCCAACAGGTTGTCTAGCCATTGAGGCAGAAACACCTTGGCCAGCCACAACGGCTGCCATATTAAGCCCAGAGGCTGATGCAAGTTGGCCAGCCGAAGGGGCTGCCACTGCACTTTGGTCAGCCACGGGGGCTGCCACAACATTCTGGCCAGCCGAAGAGGCTGCCATATTCGGATCTACTGTGTTTGGACTGATTTCCATATCCACAGAGTCTCGAATTTGTTTTAAGACTGTAGATAACAATTATTACAATTATTACACGGTAATTGGGAAATCCGAATATGACAAAATTACAATTATAATTATTATCCTCAAACAGACCCTAACGGCGGACCCTGAGAGTAGACCCTGACGGTAGAGGCTGAGAGCGGAGGCTGAGGGCAGAGGCAGACCCTGAGAGCGGAGGCAGAGGCTGAAGGGCAGAGGCAGACCCTGAGAGCGGAGGCAGAGGCTGAAGGGCAGAGGCTGACAGAGAGGCTGATGGCAGAGGCTGACAGAGGCTGATGGCAGGCAGAGGCTGACAGCAGAGGTGATGGCAGAGGCTGACAGCAGAGGCTGATGGCAGAGGCAGAGGCTGGCAGAGGCTGATGGCAGAGGCTGACAGCAGAGGCTGATGGCAGAGGTGAGGCTGAAGCAGAGGCTGATGGCAGAGGCTGACAGCAGAGGCTGATGGCAGAGGCTGCTGACAGGCAGAGGCAGAGCTGAAGCTGAGGAGAGGCTGTTGGCGGCAGAGGCAGAGCTGAAGCTGATGCAAATCAGAACTTTCCCGAGGCTTGTTGTAAAACAACAATATCCTTAAAACAAATTCGTCCCCTACCGTAGGTGCAGTAGAACGTGAGACGATTGTTTCCCAGGATACAACGGAAACGTACGAGAAAGGGCACCACCAGACTCGTATCCAACGAACCACAAAGTGTTTGAACTCTCCTTTTAACAAAACAAAGAAAATGATCTTTCGTGTGTGTGATGTCTTTCTCTATTTTCTATTTCATCTCTGATATTGAAAACAAGAACTGATGTTGTTTATATAGGAAAAGAAAAACACATCTCAATTAATAGAAATTAACTAGCCAATTAAATTTCATAATGGGAGATGTTACACATTGTTGTAACCACTAAGCTAATTAAATTAGCACTAATGGAAATTAAACTATATAACCACCAAGCTAATTAGATTAGCACTTATGGAGATTAAACTTTGTAACCACCAAGCTAATTAAATTAGCTGTTATGGAATTACAAAAGGCTTGAAAATTGTGAACTTTGAGCAACAATTTCTCATTCACCCAAGCACCATTTTAAGCATATGAATATACCATTTCGAAGTACTCACGGAGGAGTATCCGAATCATTCAATAACAACCACTAACACGAAGTGGACCATGCTTAAAATTGAGCCTCAAAATGCTTATAATAAGCATTTTTCCAACATGAACTTCAAGTATGTAAGGTGAAAACCAGGTTTGTCAAACTGTGGGAAAAAAGTCCAACTGTTCCATCTGTGGCTATAATTGTCATCACAAAAAAGCGAGTTTATGTTATTGTGTTTAGTATCGGGTTTTAGGTTTCGATGTTTTTTAAATTTTCTTAAAGCCGATCGGGTCAGGCTATGCGGGTGGAGGCGGAGGATCCGAAACTCGAGATTTTAAAATGTAATATGTGTCCTGGTCAGGTCGGGTCGGGTCGGAAAATACATAATATATATTTTTTATGATATAATTTGATAGGATTTGTAGTTAAATCAAATTATGATAAATTAACTAGAGAGGAAAAATGAAAAATCATTAATTGCGGGTCGGGTCGGGTCAAACCCGATTTTTTATATTGAATATGTGATCCGATCTAATTATGCAGATCGAGTGACCTGAAATTATATTTTTTTTTATTTTGCAAATCCGAACAGGTCGGTTCGCGTTGCGTCGGGTCGGATCGGGTCACGGGTTAACCCGACCCTATGAAAACCCCTAATTTGACTAAGTATGGTTTTTCAAAGAGAACAATGCAAGTTCATCCATTTGCTATCGCATTCATAAATCAATTACGAGGTCAATAAAAGAGAAGAGAACAATCAATTATGACTACCACATTTATGTTCTCAATTGGAAGAAATGAGATTAAATCAAAGATAGGGAGATTGTTTGCTAAAATGCCATCTTGCATTTAATTGAATAAAATAAATAAACGATTTTGAATTAAAGGATTAAAGGATATAAATATGTAAACAAATGAAATGGTCGAAATTATAGAACTTGTTGATTGAATCTAAGAACACAATTTGAATTTATGATGGATCGACAATGTTGGATACTTTCTGAGATGAATGATAGGTAGAGCCATAGGACTAGATAGAAAACACCAAAGAAACTGGAAATAAGTTTTACTTCTGATACATTTTTTTTTCTTTTGGAAATCGTTGAAAATCACGCCGTCAAAGCACTCCTTCCGAGTTTAAGCGGAGGAGGTAAAACCCTCGGATGTCCAGGTTCTTACAAAAAGCACACTCTCTGGATTCGAACCTAGGATCTCAAGGTGAGATTTTGAAACCTACACCAAACCATACCACTTGAGACTACTACTGATACACTTGTAGTTTCTTATAAAGCAGTGGGACTCCTGTGTGGCTAAAAAAAAAAATGCTTTTGAAAGTTTTTAAAAAGAGAGAGAGAGGGACAGACGTGTTTTAAAAAAAAAATTTCTTTCTCTCCCATCTCTTTTCTTTTATTTTCTCTTTCTTCTTTTTCTTCCAAATACTCTGCCAACTTCAAACCGCCGCTGCCGCTTCACCACCGGCCATCAGCCGCCACGCGCCGGACCACCTGAAATCTACCGTCGTCAGCTTTCCAGATCCGCCGAGCAAGAGCCGAAAGGACGCTAGACGCGCCTCCACGCGCCGCTGGAAGGGAGCGATACGTCGCCGTTTCTTCTGCAATTTTCGGTCGTCTCCGGTCACTTTTGACGGCCACCTCCGGCGAGTGAACACTTTTCAGGCCGAGATCTTTCCAACGGCAGTGGTCACTTCGAGATCCGACATCGTTTGGATTGTTTTCCATTTTATAATTACCGGCAATTCGGGAATATTACTGGAATTTGAGATCCGACCGTTGGATCGGCGATCCGATCACATCAGATTGTTGCTCTCGATAATACGAGCGTTTTGGTATATATATTCACCGTTGATAGTATCTGGTTGTGGGGCCCAATTTTTGGTAGTGGGGCCCGATTTTCGTTGTGGGGCCCGCTTGACCCGTTAAGCATATCAGCAAGTTCCGAAGCCATCGCTGTGATCCTTGAAATGTTTGTTGACCAGTGGATCTTTCTTTGAGAGGTTTGGAGATCGTTGGAGCTCGGTATGTGATTATTATCATTTTGGGGGTGTAAATGATTGAATTGGAAAGTTTTGGACATAATTGTAAATTTGCATAATTAAGAGGGTAAAATTATAAATTCTGCTAATTATGGGTTAAATAGTAATGTTTACGAATTGTATGACTATTTGGGCTTATTAGAAAAGTTTAGGGGCTAAAACAGAAATTTAGAAACTTTAGGGGTAAAATCATAATTTTGGATAATTGAGGGACCTTATCGTAATTTTACATTTTTCAGATTCTTGGCGAGGATATAGATTTATTCAGAGCTTGTGCATGAATAGAGGTAAGTACATATGTGGTGATTCTCTTAACATATTGTTTGATGATTGAGGCCCATATCAGTATCAGTCTGGGGGCGAGGCCCATATCAGTATCAGTCTGGGGGCGAGGCCCCACATCTGCATCAGTTTAGGGTTGAGGCCCATATCAGTATCAGATCGAGGGCGAGGCCCATATCAGTTCAGGGGAAGAAAGCCTCATGTCAGTCAATTCGGGAATAAAGCCCACATTCAGTGCAGTTCAGGAAGAAAGCCTGCATTCAATACAGTTCAAGAACAAAGCTCAAGGGGAAGAAAGCCTCATGTCAATACAGTTCGGGAATAAAGCCCACACTCAATACAGTTCAGGTAGAAAGCCTACATTCAGTTCAGTTCAGGAAGAAAGCCTGCATTCAATACAGTTCAAGAACAAAGCCACAGTCAGCTCAGATCAGAGAATAAAGCTCAAGGGGAAGAAAGTCTCACGTCAGTATAGTTTGAGAACAAAGCTCAAGGGGAAGAAAGCCTCATATCAATATAGTTTGAGAACAAAGCTCAAGGGGAAGAAAGCCTCATGTCAGTACAGTTCGGGAATAAAGCTCGGGAGGAATAGAGCCTCATCTCAACAGTTCGGGAATAAAGCTCGGGAGGAATAAAGCCTCATCTCAACAGTTCGGGAATAAAGCTCGGGAGGAATAAAGCCTCATCGCAACAGTTCGGGAACAAAGCCCAAAGGAATAAAGCCTCATCTCAATACAGTTCGGGAACAAAGCCCAGGGGAATAAAGCCCTATCACAACACAGTTCGGGAACAAAGCCCAGGGGAAGTTCGTACCTCATGACTATTGGGCCAAAAGCGTCTAAGTGTTGATGGGACACTTTGTACTTGTGTTCGGAACATTACCATTTGGCTTTAGTTGGGCTCCTTGTCATAAGATGTGAACTCGTTGGGCCATTTAAACTGGGATGGGTTCACTCCTGTGACAATTAGCCTGAAAAATTCTAAAATGGTAACGGGCCGATTTGTGTGAAAATTTTAATTGATTTAGTATATTATATATGTTACATGCATCTCATGCACCCCATGCATACATACATCATGCTAACCATTGTGTTCTAAAAGCCATCATAGACTCCCGTTGGGTTAGGGAAAAGGGAAGACTCACCAAAATACCGAGAACAGACATGAGTGAATCAGATACTGAGGTATCCCGGATAGATCAGTTGGAAAATGGTTTCGCCAAGATTACTGAACAGTTGCAAGCCTTGACTACTGCCATGACAAATATGGTTGTACCCCGTGCCGGGGGAAATTCTGAGAATGTAAGGCGCGAGGAGCCTCCGAATGGGTTGGGGGATGATATCCCCGCTTTTGATGATGATATGGCAGAGTATGCAACAGACAGAGTGACTGGGTCTCAGGCCGAGATATAGAAACTCAGGGATCAGGTTGAATCCGTTACCCGCAAGATGAGGGGTAAGAATGAAGATTTGCTAGATTATGAGACAATGAAGTTTGAGGAGTAGTTGCCAGCGCAGTTTAAGATGTCGGATTTGGCTAAGTTCAATGGGAATGGAGATCCGAGGGTGCATCTCCGTCAGTATGTGTCTGTTATGAGTTCAGTTGGCCTGTCTCAGCGCCAAGTACAAAAGATGTTCGGGATGTCACTCGAAGGGGCACCCGTAGTATGGTACCATAACCTAGACAAGTAGGTTAAGGAAGATTGGAGGGAGCTAGCTGATGCTTTCTTAAAAAAATATGTCACGGACCTGGAGATTGACTTGTCACTCCGTGACTTAGAAAATATCAAGCAGAAGCCGGAGGAAAATTTCAAGGAATATGTGGACCGCTGGAGGAGCCAGCTTCTGAAGATGCAGACCCGGCCCTCAGAAAAGGACCAGATCAAAATGATCATCAAGGGCACCAAGCCCTCTATTTATGGCAAACTGAGGAGAATGACTTCGATGATTACTGATTTTCGGCAGCTGAGGGAGACAGTTATGGATATTGAGGAGGAGGAAGCCGAGAACAGAAAGTTTTATGGACAGAACATAAGGAATATTGGGGGACATTCAGGGACTATGCCTGCTACTGCTGAGGTCACTGCCATTAAGAACAGACGATTTTCTAACCTTGGTAAGCCTCTTTCAAAGGTATTCGAAAAGCTGAAGGCGCAATGACTCTTAAAACCTTTGGAACCTAGGCCCATTCCAAATCATGTGCCACCTCACATGAACTTAAACTTATACTGTCACTTCCACCAAGAAAAAGGCCATGACACCGACAACTGCGCCCGCCTCAGACATGAAATCCAAAACCTCATCGATGCCCATACAATACCCGACCCAGAGAAAGAACAACCCAACGCACACAGAAATCCCCTGCCCAACTACATGATCAACTCTGGCCTACCCGAAACCCTTGTCCTCCAAACTCTCAACCACTCAGCTTCATAGGAATAAGGGATAACAATGGTGAAGAACCATGGGCTGAAGAAGAAGGCACTGTTGTTTCTCCTAGTTCATCTTGCACTTTTAATAAAGACATTGATTTTGTTTACCTATTCGAACGTTTCCTCAACAAATAAAGGTGATCATTTCATTTATCTGCCTAAGACTATTACTTTCAAACTTGCAACATGAGTGTGTTCAATCTTGGTAATGTGATACTCAGAACGTAGGGAATCCTCAAAAGAAGCAAGCAGAAAAGATAAGTTAGCCATTCAGGAATTGGGAAATGGAGACAGTGGGACTGTTAGACTTGGAAAGAAACGGGTTCCTGGAACAAATCAGTGAAGACAGGTGGAAATGGTAACCCAAGAGAAGAATGGTCATCAATGGAATTGACAGAAGACCTAACCCGACGGGATAGGAACATTCATGCATGCATACACGTAACACATTTTGCATCCTTTTGTGTTTGTTTTATTTTGTGTTCACAGGTTTTAAAGAATAAGAAAAGCGGCAAAGAACAAGCTAATCAGAAATGGTAAAAAGCACAGTATCGGATTCAGGTAATGATTCCAGGGTTGAGGCCCATTTGAGTTTGAGTTTCGGGGATGACACTCTGGGGGCGAGCCCCACATTGGTTCAGCATCGGTTTCTGCCGGGTATGGCACTCTGGGGGTAAGGCCCATATTAGCATCAACATCAGTCTTACCGGATATGAAATCTGGAGGGCGAGGCCCACGTCATTATCAGTAGCCTGGGGACGAGTCCCAGGGTTGAGGCCCATATCAGTATCAGTCTGGGGGCGAGGCCCATATCAGTATCAGTCTGGGGGCGAGGCCCCACATCTGCATCAGTTTAGGGTTGAGGCCCATATCAGTATCAGATCGAGGGCGAGGCCCATATCAGTTCAGGGGAAGAAAGCCTCATGTCAGTCAATTCGGGAATAAAGCCCACACTCAGTGCAGTTCAGGAAGAAAGCATGCATTCAATACAGTTCAAGAACAAAGCTCAAGGGGAAGAAAGCCTCATGTCAGTACAGTTCGGGAATAAAGCCCACACTCAATACAGTTCAGGAAGAAAGCCTACATTCAGTTCAGTTCAGGAAGAAAGCCTGCATTCAATACAGTTCAAGAACAAAGCCACAGTCAGCTCAGATCAGAGAATAAAGCTCAAGGGGAAGAAAGTCTCACGTCAGTATAGTTTGAGAACAAAGCTCAAGGGGAAGAAAGCCTCATATCAGTATAGTTTGAGAACAAAGCTCAAGGGGAAGAAAGCCTCATGTCAGTACAGTTCGGGAATAAAGCTCGGGAGGAATAGAGCCTCATCTCAACAGTTCGGGAATAAAGCTCGGGAGGAATAAAGCCTCATCTCAACAGTTCGGGAATAAAGCTCGGGAGGAATAAAGCCTCATCGCAACAGTTCGGGAACAAAGCCCAAAGGAATAAAGCCTCATCTCAATACAGTTCGGGAACAAAGCCCAGGGGAATAAAGCCCTATCACAACACAGTTCGGGAACAAAGCCCAGGGGAATAAAGCCTCATGTCAGTACAGTTCGGGAATAAAGCTCGGGAGGAATAAAGCCTCATCTCAACAGTTCGGGAATAAAGCTCGGGAGGAATAAAGCCTCATCTCAATAGTCCGAGAATGAACAAGCCGGGAATGGCAATCCAAGAATGGAGCAGAGTTCAAGAATGAACAAGCTGGGAATGGCACTCCAAGAATGGAAGCACGGTTCGGGAATGGACCAACTTACGGTAACGGTTCGGGAATGGACCACATCACAACACGGTTCGGGAATGAACCAGGGGTCGCAGCACCTCACCACCCAAATCAACTCAACACATGGTAAGTCAAGTGGCAGCTGGCGAGCCAGGTAAGTAGAAATGCATTGCATAACTTTGATAGGATTGTCACTGTTGCACATTACACAAGTCCCATCAAAGTGGGGGCGACTGTAGGCACTGTATTTTTACACATAAGTCCCTATGATGAGTCTCATTTTGGAGACACTACCTTTTAAGTCACGGAGGTCACGGGAAACGGACATCGGAAGGGGAAATTCAGAATAAACAAGGTTCACTGTTTTCGTTAGTGCTGCGTTCGTGTTTACGTTCGAACATCAAACGGATTGCGGGCGTTCGTGCCGCGTTCGAGGAAGCGTTCGAACGGTGTCGGTAATTTTGGTTTTGCTGCTAGCCTCACATCCAGCCCAATTAGCCCCCCAAAGCCCATAAAACACATCCCAAATTAAATAAATAAATATTAAATTAAACATTAAACATTAAATAAAATATTTAAACCATTTACCAATTAAATAAAGCATTTACCAAACTTAAACTAAAATCATGCCTAATTTAAATAATTTGAATATATTATATACTAAAACTAAAAAGAAGATATACCTAATTAAAATCTATCATAACCAATTAAAGCCAATCATATATTTGACTTCCTAATCTAATAAGATAATTACCAATCTAAAATATTGTATTCCTAAACCAAACCAAATCAAATCCCTTGCTTTCCTTGTCCAACACCAAATCAAATCCCTCTTTAATTAGCCAAATCCATTTCCTTGTCAAGCCCAACCCTTTACCTATAAAAAGAACCATTCACCAACCTTCTAGCCCCTAGTCCCTAGCTAGCTAATTGACACAAAAACACACAGAAAAATTACAGGAAGAACACACCCAAAAAGAGTAAGCAAAAGATAAAGAGGAGACAGCAGCGAAACCACAAGGAAACAGTAGCAAAACAGACTCAAAACAGTAAGACAACGAACGAGAACAGTGAACCAGTGAACCGGGAGAGTTGCGGAGCATCCACCCTTCCGACGATCGTGTACCGTACATCCGAGAGGTGATTTAAAAGGTTAGACCTGAGGGTACCTTTTCATTAGTTTATATTCGTTTTTTTATTATTATTGAATTCTATTCGCATGAGAGTCGTTTATGGATGCATGTTGTGGCTTGAATGAAATGGAAGAGTGTCGTCTCTTGGGGTATATAGGATGGAAACCCAGACGTAAATTCCGTAGCCGAATCCGAATGGACGGTAGTGCGGTCTGTACATGGGACACAACTCCACGTACCACTTGAGTAAACGGCACCTTCTCTTGTGTGGCGTTGCTTTGGTTTATTTATTTCTTGTCATTTAAATTATGTATGTTGCTTATTCCTGTATGATATGATCGAGTGCATGGGCTTAGTAAGTGCGATGAAAGGTTCCCTAATTGGAGGGGTTAAAATCCTTCACCACGACGCTTTGCCGCACCGATTGATGTGTGTTCGGTTGAATGCGAGATACGTTCAATCGAGCATACCTAGTTTGATATGATTGTCTTTATTTTCGTATGCATGATTCAACCGAGCGTATGGGCTTAGTAAGTGGAATGAAAGATCCCCTATGGGGAGGGGTTAAAGCCCTTTTACCACGATGCTTTGCCGCGCCGGTTGATGTGTGTTCGGTTGGATGCAAGATACGTGCAATCGGACATACTTAGAATAATATGATTGTCTTTATGTTTGTATGCATGATGTGATGTGACGCGCATGGGCTTAGTATGTTGGTCTAAAGGTCCTCTCTTTGAGAGATCAAGAGCCCCAAAAGGCCACCTTTACGGCAGTACTTCACTGCGCCCCTTTATTTTGTTGTTTATGTATTGCGTCCTATTTCATGCATCAGGTCTGTTCCCGTTCGAACGCGTTTACGAACACAACTCGAACGCGCATACATTTTTGCCTTATCATGCATCAGGTCTCATTTCCGTTCGAACGCGTTTACGAACGCCATACGAACGTGAGCATTCTGTTTCATTTCCGTTCGAACGCGTCATCAAACGCTACTCGAACGTGAGCATTCTGTTTCATTTTCGTTCGAACGCGTTTACGAACGCTACTCGAACGTGAGCATTCTGTTTCATTTTCGTTCGAACGCGTTTACGAACGCCACACGAACGCGCACACACTGAACTGAGTCTGTCTTATCATATTCATGCATAATTGCCTATTGGTTGATCTTTCTTGTGTTATATAGCCAACTGTATTATTTGTATCCCTGCATTTATCCATTCTATGTGTTCTTGAGATTGTATTCGAGCATGATTAGGCTGTTAGCATGTTATTTGGTTAATAGGTTCATGAGATAGTACTCAAGCATGATTATGTTGTTCTTAGTTTTCCATATCATAGGATTGAAATATGTTCATGAGATTGCCATGTGATGTTGCATGTTGTGATGAACTTGTTGATGTATGCATATGAATTTAGAAGCATGATATTCTTAGGAATAAGTGTTACTTAAGCCTGATTAAATTATTGTGTAAATCCTTTCATTACAAGTGACATAAGTAAGGGACCGTTCCGAACCCAATGGTTTGAGGTCTTCCCTTGCGAGGGGTGAGTGCGGCCTTAAATCTCATTTCCCGGTTCACACCGGGTGGCGACTCCATTACTCTCCGGTTTAGTCCCCTGTGGCTACTCCGTACTCCCAACTAGGCCGCGAGCCTAGGACAGCATGCGTCGCCCAGATTTCCTATGTTCCCACAATATTGCATTGGATGAGAGTATTAAAAGGGTAGTTTGTGTCTGTAGGAAAATGTCTGGACGTGGCCGTGGTACTGGTACTCAACGTGAGAGAGGGATAGTTTGACGATACGTGAGAATGTCGTGTAATAGTGTAGAAAGACCTCACACTTAGTCGATAGATCTTGAATTTGATATAGCTTTATCTGGTGTTTCGTCGATTGTTGAGGATAACGAGGGTTTTAAGACCAGTATCTCTAGTAGTTTCGACAGTTGCCTCTATCGCTATTCTTGTAGTTGTATCTGACGTGATTCCTACGGTTGTACCTAATATGAACCTTCTGTCGCAGTTATAGCATCGTCGTGAGTCAGTAGGATGAAGACATTAGAACTATGGTGTTTGAGAAATGAGAAAGAAAACTTTGTTGATACTCTTGTATAAGCAAGAAAACGCTATTATACCAAGCAGCAACAAAATATAAGATTTATGATTACATTATGGAATATAACAAGTTGGTTGCGTTGCAAGGACAAGATCATCTTCGAATTGATAATCTTCCCATTGACGTTTCGCACGTAGAGACATTGAAATGAGGCCGTCGATGATTTGGATTTCGAGACTGTCAGGAAACTTGATTTTGTTGTAGCCCTGAACGATACTTCTATATGATTCTTCGATAGTAGTGAAGAGTTGCCAATTTTTATCATTTATATTGCTTTCTAGACTTCGACGGACTGAGTCTGCGGAGAGAGCTCTAAGATCACATGAATGGTGGAAAGTAATATCTTCTGGGAAAATATCATCGTAATCATAGTAAGCTCTAAGCTTCGGTCTAGATGGCCAACTAATGAGTCTCCAATCAGTGAGTTGACATGATGGTATGATTCTTATGAGATGAATGGGTGGTAAACGATCGAATAGTCATCCGACCATTCTGGAGAGTAATGGTTTCGATCCATACAGTAATACTTTTGTGTCGTTTATACCATCGATGTAAAATATTACTGATGAAGAGAGGAAGCTCACTTAGGCTGGCTTCTGAGATACCAGGATAGTTGGGATGGATTGGACTTGGTCCAAGAATAAATCCATTTAGGAAACCGAGTTCAAATAAGGTGCCGAGACTCCACTGGCAATGATTAAAGAAACCCTGACTGTTGATGAAAACTGTGGAATGGAATCTGTGATATCCAGAGTGAACAATCGCAGAATTATTTTTGTATTCGATTAAACCATTTGTTTTTCCATTCCAAATGGTTCTAAGAATGTAACACCATCTCAAGAAGTTTGTAGGAACTCTTGCCACGATATCCATTGCAATCTCTTTGGGCAAAAGAGCGGATGGAGCTTCATTGAGACATTTGTAGATATCTCTCCAAAGGTCTCGAACATATTTAGAGTCTATAACTGCTCGATCTGTGACTGGCCATTTACAAAGCTTTTGGTATACCACCTTAGCTCTGACGGATCTTGAACATGGGTTAGGATTGACAGATGAGGATGCCATTGAAGAAGTTTTGAGTAACTCCTTAAGAACTCAAGCATCTCTTTATAGGAAGAGATATCTATAATTCTCCATGATTAGATACTTTCACAGTATTCATACATAATTGGAAAGGATAATAATTATCGTGATGATAAGATGTAAAGCGGAAATATGAGGGACCTGGAAATCTTCTTTTTAGTAGTGGGAATCTTAAGATAATGGATTATGCGTAAACTTCCAAAAGCTCTTTACAGATGTTGTTTGAGTAGGACCTCTTGGTGGAGCCTTTTCATTTGGAGATATGATAGCAGGTTCGTCAGTTGTGGTACAGGTTAGAATAATGATAATAATTGGAGGCATTATTCATATGATGGTGAGTGTGAGATGTATAATGATCGTTAGAGTTGAAATATTTTTCCACTGAGAAATATTTGAATTTTGGAGATAGACACATTGAATAGAGTTTCTAAGTGACTATGATTGTACTATTGATTATCATCTTAGAAAGGTCAATATAGTTATTGATACATGGTAAGAAGAATATGATTGATTTTTTAGAGTTGGACAGAGAATATTTAAGGAGATGATATTGATATGTTTGACTTTTGGATTGTTCGATAGTGGGGGTATTCTTGACAATATGAAGGTCCGACCCACACCGTTAGATAGATTTTTATAGCATAAGCGGTTTGATCAATGTGGAAAAATTGGAGAACATAGATTGTGAGGAATGAGACTAATACTTCCAGATGGAGTTCAGAGGATGCATAACTATTTGGTGACAAAGTCGTGATACCTTATACTAAGAAAACTCAAGTGGGAGATCTTGGATGAGACACACGATAATCATTATTATATGAATTTGAGAGCACTAAGATGTATCAAAATCTAAAGAAGACTTATTTGAGGTTAGGAATGAAGAGAGAGATTTAAGTGTTTATATCTCGGTGTTTAGTTTGTCAGTAGGATTTAGGAGAGCATCAACAACCAGTTGGATTACTCCAGTCTTCAACTAGACCTGAGTGGCCATGGTAAAATATCGTGATAGATTTTGTGGTACGGCTGTCGAGGACGCGGTATGGTTATGATGCAATGTGTGTTGTAGGGAATCGATTGTGTAGGTCTGCTCATTTTCTAGCGATTTGAGTTATGTGAGGACCAGAGAGTTTAGCAAAACTGTATGTGGAGCAGATTGCGCGGTTACATGTGTACCATAACGATTGTATTAGATAGAGTTGTCGGATTTACCTTTCAATTTTGACAGAATTTCTTGAAGACTATAGGATCGAAGATTTCTACGAGCACCTCATTCCACCTTCGGACTGATGATTAGTCAGAGTGGACTATTCAGACATTAGATGATTTGCTGAGATCGTGTGTTTTGACATAATGGAAGTTGGCGTGAACATTTGTATTTGATCGAGTTTGCCTATAACTATAGCTTTTTGATAGAATCGACATGACTTCATTTAAGGCTTTACGAAAGAGGCAATTTAGGACTTTTGTTTGTTGGGACGAGATTGGAGACAGACAGATTCATGGTTCAGACTTGGTGGATTCGATATCTGAAAGGATCAGATTAATCTGAGCGAGACTGTTGGTTGAGTAGAATCGATAGAAGAGTTTGGTAAACAGTAGGGGGTATGATCTCGAGTACCAAATTGGAGCTACAGTATTCTTGAAAAATTTCTTATTGGGAGGGAGCATTGAGGTTTGGCCGGAAGAGAATGTTTTCTTCGAGCTGTAATGGTTCTTTAGAGATTTAAAAAAAATTAATAATGAATAATGACGTATCATATAGCATTACCATTGGGATTAGAAAGGGATTCATAAAGTGATTCGTATATTCGTTCTAACGAAGTTTGTACCAGACTATCGTCACCTTTTAGAAAGTTAACCGTTGTGCCTGAGCAAGAGCTTGACATACGAAGATCAACCTGTGGAGATCAGAGATCAAAAGATTCGAGAGTTGAGATCCAGATGTATTTCTTTTGGAAAGGTTTTTTGGACTAATTATCACATTCAGGATGCGACTTGGGAAGATGAACAGGATTTGAAGGAGAAATATCCAGAACCATTTGAGGATTGAGAAATTTCGAGGACGAAATTTTTGTAAGGTGGGTAGATTGTAATACTTTAAAAAAAATGTGAAAGATTATAAAGCAGTGGGACTCATGTGTGGCTAAAAAAAAATGCTTTTGAAAGTTTTTAAAAAGAGAGAGAGAGAGACATACGTGTTTTTTAAAAAAAATTTCTTTCTCTCCCATCTCTTTTCTTTTATTTTCTCTTTCTTCTTTTTCTTCCAAATACTCTGCCAACTTCAAACCGCCGCTGCCGCTTCACCGCCGGCCATCAGCCGCCATGCGCCGGACCACCTGAAATCTACCGTCGTCAGCTTTCCAGATCCGCCGAGCAAGAGCCGAAAGGACGCTGGACGCGCCTCCACGCGCCGCTGGAGAGAGCGATACGTCACCGTTTCTTCTGCAATTTCCGGCCGTCTCCGGTCACTTTTGACGGCCACCTCCGGCGAGTGAACACTTTTCAGGCCGAGATCTTTCCAACGGCAGTGGTCACTTCGAGATCCGACATCGTTTGGGTTGTTTTCCATTTTATAATTACCGGCAATTCGGGAATATTACTAGAATTTGAGATCCGATCGTTGGATCGGCGATCCGATCACATCAGATTGTTGCTCTCGATAATACGAGCGTTTTGGTATATATATTCACCGTTGATAGTATCTGGTTGTGGGGCCCAATTTTTGGTAGTGGGGCCCGATTTTCGTTGTAGGGCCCGTTTGACTCCTTAAGCGTATCAGCAAGTTCCGAAGCCATCGCTGTGATCCTTGAGATGTTTGTTGACCAGTGGATCTTTCTTTGAGAGGTTTGGAGATCGTTAGAGCTCGGTATGTGATTATTATCATTTTGGGGGTGTAAATGATTGAATTGGAAAGTTTTGGACATAATTGTAAATTTGCATAATAAGGGTAAAATAAAATTATAAATTCTGCTAATTATGGGTTAAATAGTAATGTTTACGAATTGTATGACTATTGGGGCTTATTAGAAAAGTTTAGGGGCTAAAACGAAAATTTAGAAACTTTAGGGGTAAAATCGTAATTTTGGATAATTGAGGGACCTTATCGTAATTTTACATTTTTCAGATTCTTGGCGAGGATATAGATTTATTCAGAGCTTGTGCATGAATAAAGGTAAGTACACTATGTGGTGATTCTCTTAACATATTGTTTGATGATTGATGGTTGTTGTGAGAGTCGGTATATATATAAATATAATGGTATATTATATATAATATATTTATATTAAATATATTTTGTTGAGATACAATATTGAGATATTGAAAGCATGATAAATATGAAATCATGATTATTGAGATGAGATTGATGGATTGGATGTGAGATGTGATTGTGTTTGATGATGTGTGCTGTTGTGTTATGCTGCCGGCGGGTTTTGTATAATGGTGGTCGGATTTGAGATGAGATGTGATGATACATCAGATGATATGAGATGATAGAAAACCTTGGGAGCTGTCATTGATGACTCTTCCATTGGTTTTGATTTGGGGGTATACGGGGACTCCCCCATTGATTATATTTCACTCATATTTTACGAGATGATATGGTTGGAAACCTTGGGATTTGTCATTGAGGACTCTCCCATTGGTTTCAATCCTCTGTTATACTAAACCCGGATTAGCAACCATGTTTGATGGATGTTTGTATTGTTGTGGGATGATTGTATGAGATGATATTATAATATATGTTATTTTCATATATTATATTATATATATATATATATATATATATATATATTATTTACTTATATATATATATACTTATTTTGTGGGTGAGGTCATGTTGAGAGAATGAGTGTTTACTTGCTGAGCTTTTTAAGCTCATTCCCCTCTTCCCCCAAACATTTCAGGTAGTTCGCGAGAATAGCGGAGCAGCAGTACCAGATTGGGATCCACGTGCCACAGTTGTATTTTCGGGTTGGTCCAGACATTCGAGTCATCATTTGCATTTTTTTTTAAGTCTTGTGTTGTAAACCATAAAGGTTGTGTATACTTTATGAGTTTGTAATTTGTGATGTATTATTTGTGTGTTTTAAATTGGTTGATTTGGCATATAGAGTGCTCGAGCTGAAGTTGATCGCGGACTTCTTTCTAGGGTTAGGCCCGCCCTAATGAGGGGGTCGTGACAAAAAATCAGTAAACCACCAATCTGAAATACACTCTTACCCTTTATTGAGGATGCCATTAATGCAGTAAGAGCATATAAGTTAAATATCACCGTGATTCTCTTAGTCCATATCATTTGATACTCTAGGGTTGGCAATAGAATATGATGGATCATGATTTTTCATTCTCGATTTTATCTCGTATATATAATCGGAAAAAAATCAATATGATCTCATTGAAATTGTCTACAAGCATTCAAATAATAAATACAACTATACCCAAGAGGAATAGTGAATTGGGTATGTGACAAATATTGCGGGATTTAAAATCTTGTCAATTTTAAGCCACTTAATAGTTTTACCAATTAAACTTAGTGTGTAATTTTCCCAATCAATATGTTTTACCAAAGGCAAATTACTAAGTGATATGCAAATATAAAATAAAACTTGCGATAAATAAAATGAGTAAGGGAACAAAACTCTTGATTTGTTAGTGAGTCACGAAAAAATCTCGGTGTAAACTGTGGATTCACTTTTACATAGTGGAAAGCTTTAAGCACGACTTGAAAGAGTGGACGTAGGCATTGGGACGAACCACTATATTAAACTTAGTGTGTAATTTTCCACTTAATAGTTTTACCAATTAAACTTAGTGTGTAATTTTCCCAATCAATATGTTTTACCAAAGGCAAATTACTAAGTGATATGCAAATATAAAATAAAACTTGCGATAAATAAAATGAGTAAGGGAAAGAGAAATTTGACACCGTGATTTATAGTGGTTCGTCCAACAATGCCTACGTCCACTCTTTCAAGTCGTGCTTAAAGCTTTCCACTATGTAAAAGTAATCCACAGTTTGCACCGAGAGTTTTTCGTGGCTCACTCACAAATCAAGTGTTTTGTTCCTAAGTTTACTCCAAACCTTTATGCAACACCAAAAGTTTTGTCCCTAAGTTCACTCTTAAACATTTACACAAATCCACCCTTTTGAGTATCCTCACTCAATAAAGGATTTCACAATCACAAGTGTTTAAGATAAAAAGATTTACAACTCAACTTGGATACTCACAAAAGATAAAGAAGATTAAGAGTATGAGTTGCTAACACAAGTAATTTCAAGCTCACTAAATGTGTATGAAGATATAGTGTGTGGGCTTTGATGATCAAAATAATATATGATCGATAAAGAAGATTAAAGAAAACTCTATGTTTTTCTTTATATATAATGTATGAATGTTGTAGAACTTTGCAAAAATGAAATAGGCATTCAATTTATAGTGAAAGTGAAAACTGCCTTAGCTCTCTGTCATGAGACTGGTATGCCGATCTACAATGCCCGGTATGCTTGTCCTGTAAATTCAAACGGCTATATTCAGAATATGACTGTTGAGCATAAAGTGCATGACCTACCGGATTACTGACCAGCTTAGAGATCGGTATGGACTAGACTGGTTCCAGTAGCTGTGGAAACTTCAGATTGACTGGTATGGAGTAGCCCGGTTCCAAAGAGTATGCAAAACTGTCCAAAACAAAGCAGAGACACCGGTATGCCGGAATCAGGGGCCGGTGTGCTGGTCACTGTGCAGAGATACATATTTTGAAGATTAAAACAATACGCAAATGACCCAAATGTGTTTTATGAATGAGTATGAGTCATATGAGTTTAGAAACTTGAATTATCAACTCACTTACATGTAGAGTCCTAAGCTATAAGACTTCACTTGATTTCTTCTTTTCAGCTCTTGAGTCTTCACATCCATTTGCTTCGACATCTTTTTGTAATGCTCGCGAATGAACGTCGAAGTCCTAACGTTACACCATCAAAATCTTTCATCAAGTGTAATTGCACTTACACTCATCTCATTATTTTTTTAAGATAAAAAAAAAATCATCTCATCTCGTTTGTCATATTTTTTTTTTATCCCATTTCCAAATTAAGACATGGAAATATGTTCTTAAATCCCGCCCTAACCAGGATAAGATCCTGTTGGCACGGGACGGATGAGAAAAATTGACAACCCTAGATACGTCAGATATGATCATTATAAATTGAAATGTTATCCTATATGCATTATATAAAACTGAGTGGAGGACAAAGACAAAGTCAAAGCTGCTTATGGCATTGCAGCTTTTCTTACTTGATTCGAGTGCGTGAGCCTGGACTACCCATGCCCATTTTACCCATACTGCCTCCCCAACGAAACCTTTGATCACTGATTTTTATAATTAGCAACCTTCAGGCTGCACCATGCATATATATTTTGTACTTCATATTTGTGCTCATTGATGTAAGAGGAAACTAAGAGGGTTTGTCACAATTAGCACAATTATTGGATTGAGTTAGGCTTTTTCACATGAATGAGGTGATGATAACTTCTACTAGGTAATTAAGAGGGTTAGTGAGAGAAAATCTCCAACATCAGCTAAGAAAAGTGAATTAACTTTTTAAAATAATTCAGGCCTAAAATTTTTATAATTTCGCCACTAATTTTAGTGGCGAAAACTGCAATCTTTAGTGGGGAATTTGATTTCGCCGCTAAAAGTAATCATATAGTGACGAAATTATATTTCGCCACTGATACCTTTTATGACACATTTTTAGTGGCGGAATTATATTTCGCCACTAATAATATTTTTAGTGGTCAATTTTCTTACAGTGAGGCAACCCTAAACTCTTAAACTAGCTTTTGGATAGAATTAGACTTATAAATTTTAACATATTATCATAGTCACACTCACACCCATGCACGAGTGAATCCACACTACCTACTCACGTGACACAAACCATGCAAAAAGAAGGGCATGCGAATGGGGGAGAGTGTTGGAAAAAATCTCTCACATCAGCGGAGAAAAAATAATGAACTTAAAATATATGCTTCACGCAACCCTCAACTCTTAAAATAATTACTGTGCAGCTTGGAAGTGATTTAAACTGATGTTTATATTAAATTATAGGTCGTATAGGTCTATTTTGAACTAAGATTTGGGCTATGTTTAATTAAGCCCATAATTTAGCTCATAATATACTAAACTAATTAATCATGAGTTAGAGTTGATATAAACTTGCAAACTTAGGACTTATGAACTGATACAAACTTACATACTTAGTCCAAAAATAGTAATCAGTAATTAAATATGGGATCAACAATGATATATATATATATATATATATAACCCAATGGCCACAAGTATGATGAGTTTATAAAATGAGTCATTAGGGCTCAATATTCTTAATGCATTGCTTTTACTTGTACATCGAATCTATGGACAAATGCTTTTTTGCCATACTTGGTCATTATATATATGCTGAGATTTGAGAGACATACATTGTGTTGAGTTCAAAAAAGTCCCTTTTATTTTATAATTCATTACATAAACACAACTTCTTCTTTTTTGAATCGTTGGAAATCTCAACGTCAAACCACCCATTCCGGGTTTAAACGGATCAAGTAAAAACCTCGGCCAAATTGAAGTACTCATATTTAAGCCTTGATGGCTATTGAGGGTTGATTAAGCTCCGGATTATTGCAGCTTGTGCATTGTCAGTTGTTGCCAATAGCTCAGAGAGTCTTTCACTAAGATCATCAACCTCTCTATTCAAACTTCTTATGTAGCTGCATGTTTCTTGTAATACCTTCGCAGCCGAAACCTAGAAACATAATAATAGTATAAAACTTTCATGATCATTATTAAGCAGAAAAATCCATTTGAAAGTTGAAGCTTCCATTAGATTTAATCACAATCAACCAAGTATAGCACTATGAACACTTTCTATAATTAATTAAGTTAAATCTATGGTTTTGTTGTTAGCGTGGATTGCAAGTTTATTCAAAACGTATCTTGCTAATCAAGGGAGTCCGTTTCTTATATATAACTCCCAAGAGAGATATTAGATGTCATATGGGTTGTGTTTGTGTTAAATACATCCTTTTCTAATAAGGTTTGAAAAATTAATATGTGAAAATTGGGAAAAAAATTGAAGGAAAAAAATCATGCTCTAGACAATTTTTTGTTTGATAAGGAGACTGAATCATAACAAAATTATCATAAAAATATGTCGTTTTGATGATTAAAAAAAGAACAAGATTAATTAAAATGACACATTTTGATAATTATATTATTCCCGTTTAGTTTCCATATCATTACACTTTCTAGTCTTTCTCATCCCTTTGTTAATTTCAACTCAAGATTGAGAGAGATTTATTTAAACTTTTACAATATCTAATAAAGAACAAAACACCGGCAAGCTAAACAAAAAACAAAGTATTAGTTTCCAAGATTTCTCATAAGATTTAATTTTAGCTTTTCTTCTAGTAATTAAGAAAATAGGTTTCCAAAAGAGAAAAGCAAGAAATATATGTAATTAGCTACACTATAAGAAAATCTACTTTTAATGGCTTATTGTCATTAAAAATTGATTTTTCGCCAGCGAAATATAATTTCGTAACTGTTTCGTCGCTAAAAATACGTCACAAAAAATATTAGATCACAAAAATTTAGGATGAAGAAACTCAAGTTACTTAATTAGTATTCCTAAAACCCTAATTAGTGGGAAAATATATAGTGAGAAGTAAGTAGATCAACAATAAGTACCTTGTCAGAACGGCTATTGCGAAGCTGATGAGGAAGAATTTGCTGCAATTTGGCAACAAGATCATTGATCTGATCATCAGTGATTCTTGAAGCTCCTGATTCCCTTGTTCTTGATGATCTCCTGCTAGACATCTTAATTAATTTTTTATATATGTGATTTACCAAAGAAGAGCTAGCTAGCTAGATAGAGAATTAAGCACCCACCCAAGGGACAAAATGGGAAGTAATAATTAAATTAACAAAGTCAGATAGCTAGCTATAGCTTAAAGATCAAAATATATAAATGGAGATTTGAGAAAGAGAGAGAAGAAGAACCACAAGAACAGAAGTGGAGAAGACAATTGCATGGGAGAAAGCAGTGAGCAAAGCTGGTATTTAAATAGGGTTTTTTTTAGAGAGAGAGAGTAGAGACTAGAGAGAGAGAATAAGTCTTATGTTTGGTATAATTTTTTTTCAAATATATCTTCTTCAAATATAGCTTATACTAATAGTGGTTCTATAATTAAATGAGTGAAATAAGATTTAAAATAAAATAAAAATATTTTAAGATAATTAACTTTAAAAAAATAAAAAAATTTATAAACTATACTCTCAAAATCTCAAAATTTGAGTTTCTCTGACAAACGACGTTGTTTTTGTTTTTGTTTTTTTTTTAATCTCCAAAAACTCTAATCATGTTTAAAAAGAAAAAACTGAAATAACTTTTGACATTAAAAAAACTTTTAGCTAATAAAAAAAAAATCATATCAACTTAAAAAGGAGAGATAAAATGGTGAAAAAAATTAATCACAAAGTATTAATATTATACAACTTAAAAATAATTTTAACGCAGTATATCAAATATTTAGTAATTGATTTTGTCATCATTTTTTTCCTCTTTTGTAATATACTTAATTTTGAGTATGTATTGTGTCGGTCACTTCACGTAATACCATATATTATTATTTTATTATCACTCAACTTATTTTTTAATGATCGATTTAATCAAATTAAATAAAAATATCTTCCGTTAAGTGAGATCGGTTATATGAAAATTTTGACGCTACTACACCACCAGTCACTTACTATGTATATCATAGTGTGTTGACTAGTCAAAAGCTAATAACACTCCATGTTCTTGCCCCAACAGAATCCATACCATCACACACGTGGCATCTCGGCGGCCGAAGCAATGCACCGACCCTGTTCCGGGGCAAACGTACGTTTTTACTTTATTTTTTTTTTTTTCATTTTTATATTATTTATTATTGATTGCTATATTTGTTTCAATCTACATATATGATGATGTAGTAACAACAAACCTTAGTTGTGAGAGAACTTTGATAGCTAAAGTGAAAATGTAAGTCCCGATGCTTCTTTAAATGTAGATTTCGAAATATTCCGTTGAAAAAATGAGAGCATATATCATTACATATGTCGAATGAGGTTAAGGAATACTTAAGTTGATATAAACAGAAATTATAAAAAGAGAAATATATTTTATTAACCTTAACAAAACAATATTTTCATATAGAGAATATGGAGAGGTGATTTTGAAGAGAGTTGACACAGGCAGTCAGCTTGACTCAAATTTGACTCAAAATTAGGGTTTCTGAATTTAGAGAAATTTCAGTTTTTAATGTATAATATGACTTGTATATATTTATTTTTCTTTATCGGTAAGGGCTCAATTTTAAGAACTCGTCTTGGACCCTATATATTTAAAGCAACTCAGAGAAATTTCAAGTGATTTTGAAGAGAGTTGACACAAGCAGTCAGCTGGACTCAAATTTGACTCAAAATTAAGGTGTCTGAATTCAGAGAAATTTCAATTTTTAATATATAATATAACTCGTACATATTTATTTTTCTTTATCAGTAAGGGCCCAATTTTAAGAACTCGTCTTAGACCCTATAAATTTAAAGCAACTCAGAGTCATCCCTAAACAGATAACGTAATGGGAAAGACTTTGATTAAATTTTTTTTTTTTTTGGTTATAAGTTAAAATGGATAAAATTGAAGTTTAGAATATTGGCATATGGCATTAACAGATAGATAGATAGTTTTATTTTATAATGGGAACAAAGAAAAGTTGCATATAAATGGCGTATCCAATGGCATAATTGATGCATTCAAAGGCTATTTTCAAACGTGGTTCAAAAAGGGAAGTATCTCATTTTCAATCCACACGTTCATTTTCAAATATCCCAAAAATGGATTTGAAAAAGGAAAGAACTTAATCATATATACTTAAGCTAATCAGATGAAAATCCTTATATTATCTTAATCATACCAAAATGGATTAGGTTATTTTTTTTCCTCGTACATATTGGAAATTAGGACCTCTATTTATAATCAAACTCACATTGATCGAGTTTTACTAGTTTTATTTTTGAAATATTGGAAACTCCGTCGCCAAATTACCCGATCCGGAATTAAGCAAATCAGATGAAAATCCTTATATTATCTTGTTGCTAACTCAATGTTTTTGTCGTGATGAATCTATTGACCCTTTTGCTCTTCTTGTCTTGCCATGCTTGAAATCCCTTCACCACAACAAGTTGTATATGATGAATGTAAACCACTAATATAGCCACTATGTTTATCATTCTTTCTTTTTTAAATCGTTGGAAATATCACTGTCAAATCACCCATTTCGAGCTTGAGCGAACAGGTAAAACCCCCAACTGTCCCAGATTCTTACAAGAAAGCACTCCATATATTCAAATCCAGGACCTGAAAGTGAGATTCTGAACCTTACACCACCAAATTATATCCCTCGGGGACACACTCTATGTTGATATATATGCTAATAACATGATTTTTGTTGTGATTCACCGATCACTTTAGAGTGTATTTGAGGAAAAACCGAATTGTAATTTTATTACTACAAGAATAAAATTCAAGTTTACAACTAGAAACTTAACAAAAAACCTCACACACTCTCAAGCTCTCTACTTGGAGCTTACACACACTTTGGGATGATAACAATGGTTTTCAGGGCTTCAATTTATAGTGTCCAAACCGCGTGAACAGTGCCACACGGTTTGGCACTTGCTGCCAGCTTCACACTTCCAGCTTTCATCATGTTGGCTTGCATGCTGACTTGCTGGCTTCCACTTGCTTTCGGTGGAAATGTAAGCAAGCACTGAGCTTGATGTCTTAAACCTCAACAAATCTCCCCCTCGGTGAAGATTTCCCAAAATCTGAGCCGACCATCAATCATCCAAAACGGATCCTCCAAAGGATCCTCCTCTGGCTGCATCTGTATGACTGCCTACGTACCCTGATTTGGGATCAAGCCAATCGTAGTTCTCTGTATCTGAAAAACAATCATCATCTGACAGCTATCCCGGTTATGTCTCTGCACAACTCTAGCTTGTCCCGATCATCGTTCCTTTGTTGACATGTCGACTGTGTCTCTGCACAGCATACTTCACTGCATCTCTGTACAATATTCTCCTGCTATGTCTCTGCATAGTACAATCCACTGTGTCTCTGCACAGTTTTGCTGTCATGTTTCTTCACTTCCTCAGTGCCTTCTTGCCTTTGGGAAACTCTCTGGCTCCCCCACATCAGTAAGCAGAATATATTCGGATCTCGGATATCTGGTTGATGGAATCCTGCCTCGTTCAGATCTTCTTGTCTGAGGTCTACTGATTTCTGGAGGTCTGTCATCATCCATCTCTGTGAATGATCTTGCAGTTTCTAGTGGAGTGGGTTGCGGCTCCCCCTGCTCAACACTTTCCTCTGTAATCTCCGATGGAACAGGTTGTGTCTCCCCCTACTCAACATCTCTATCTGCCTCATCTGGTTCTGCTTCTGGAATTTCCTCGTGCACCATATATGTGGCCAATTGTGCTGGTGCTGGGTCTGGATTTCTGTTGGCACTAGATTTGGAAGACATTCTGGGCATTTCAATGTCTTCAATTGTTCGGTCTTCAAGAAACTCTACTTCTTGGCTTCTGATGACCATCTTTTCCTTCGGATCCCATAGTCTGTATCCAAATTCTTCATCTCCATGGCCTAGGAATATACATGGAGTTGTCCTTGCATCGAGCTTCTCCCTGAGCTCATTGGATACATGTACAACGGCTAAACAAACGAATACTCTAGGGTGAGTGTAAGAGGGATTCTTATCAGACCACAATTTCTCCGGAATCGCCAAGTTCAACGGTTCAGATGGTGATCTGTTTATCAGGTAACAAGCAACACGAACAGCTTCTCCCCAGAATGGCTTTGGCAGCTTAGCCATACTGATCATTCCTCTGACTTTCTCTATAATGGTGCGGTTCATGCTTGCAGTGACACCATTATGTTGTGGAGTGTGTGGAACAGTTCTCTCATGTCGAATGTTATGTCTCATGCAGTAGGCTTCGAACTCCCTTGAACTGTACTCGTTTCCATCGTCTGTGCGGATGCACTTCAGTTTCTTCCATGTTTCATGCTCTACCATGGCGTGGAACAGCTTGAACTGATCTAGGACCTGATCCTTCGTCTTGAGGAAATACACCCAGATTTTCCGAGAAGCATCATCAATGAAAGTCAGAAAATATTTGTTACCGCCCAATGAATCAACCTCCAAGGGACCACAAACATCAGAGTGCACCAGACTTAGCAACTCTGATCTTCTCTCTGAAGAGAAATCAAACGAGACTCTGCGTTGCTTACCAATCAAGTAGTGGTTGCAAGGACCTCGTGCAACATCCTTGGTAAGCTCTTTCTTGTTCAGGGTAGACAACCCTCTCCCACTCATGTGTCCGAGTCTCTGGTTCCACAGATTTTGAGAAGCCTCTTTTTCAGCTACTTTGAGGCTATCTGCACAAATCTTTACATGAGTCTTGTATAGTGCGCCGCAAGCATGTCCTCGGGCGACAATCATGACACTTTTTCGTCATTCTCCATGTGCCATTTCTAAAGTGATTTTCATAGCTCTGTTTGTCAAAAGCTATCCCCGAGAGTACATTCAGCCGAAGTTCTGGAACATGTAGGACATCATTCAAGGTCAATGTACACCCGACATTTGTCCGTAACTGAATATCACACATTCCTACTATCTCAGAGGAACTGATATTTCCCATCTTCACTGCTCCAAAGTCTCCCGCTTTGTAGGTTGTGAAGTAATCTCTGTGAGGAGTGACGTGGTAGGATGCTGCAGTATCTACCACCCACTCAACATCTTGGGTTGCGTTGTGAAGGCATGTCTCTTCCTGTATGGAGCATATTGCTACATCTGCTTGGACAACGACCAGTGTCTCTCCTTCGTCATTCTTCGGCTGGTGATTGCCTTCTCTCTGCTCTCGTTGCAGTTTTCGGCAATTCTTCTTTAAGTGGCCTACAATGCCACAATGGTAGCACTTATATGTAGGCTTCCTTCCATCTGAGGATCTACCCCTGGTTGTGCTTCTGCCTCTCTCTCCGTCTCTTCCTTGATGTCTTCCTCGAGTCTCTGTGACGAAGGCTTCTATCTGTTCTGAGCCAACATCTTTTCTCCTGGACTCCTCATTCGACAGGGCATCTTTTACCATAGGCATGGTAACTTTACCTCCTGGAGCGGAATTTCTGAGAGTAACCATCAATGTCTCCCAGCTATCAGGAAGGGAACTGAGTAGTAAGAGGGCTTGTACTTCATCTCTCAACTGCATGTCTACTGCAGACAACTGGTTCACCATGCTCTGGAACTCGTTGGTGTGTTCCACAACGGAAGTTCCACTCCGTAGCTTCAGGTTCACCAAACGCCTCATTAACAGGGCTTTATTCCGAGCTGTCTTGGCCTGGAACATGTCTTCCAGTTTTATCCACATCCCGTAAGCATCTGAATCATGTGCTACATGGTGGAAGACAATGTGACTGGTCCACTGCTTTATCTGACCCAAAGTTCTGTTGTTGAGTTTATTCCAGTCATACTCCTTAACAGACTCTGGTTTCACTACCTTCAACTCGATGACATCAAACAAATCTTTACAATGCAAAAAATCTATCATTTGAGGTCTCCAGAGGGAGTAATTAGTTGCAGCCAGTTTAATCATTGCACCAGAAGACGAATCTCCAATTTCCATTTTAAGTTTTTAAAGTTTAAAATGTAAATACAATAAAATTGGGGCTGAATTTCACAAATCCGAGGTCACCGTTGCGTCCGGAACGGTCGAAAATGGTGGAATAGACATTTCGTTGGTCTAAATCCGACACAGGGGCTGATTTGTAAATTCCTAAAAGTTCTAGGGCAAAATTGTAAATTTCAAAACTTCAGGGGGCTAAATGAAATTTACCAGGCTGCTGACGTGGCAGTGCTGACGTGGCAAGTGGGACCAGCTGTGCTGACGCGGCAGACACGTGGTGGCTGCCGTGTTGCTGACGTGGCGGCTGACGTGTCTGCTGACTGGGAGCTGACGAGACGCTGACTGTGCGCTGACTGGGCGTGACATGGTGCTGACGTGGAGGCCACGCGGATCGTCTTCAACCTTCAGCGCACGTGTGGCGCGTGGATGCGACTGGAGGCGCGTGAAGAGCTTACTGTCTGGCGCGTGCGGGCTCCCTGGACCGCCGTGTGATCGTCGGAAAATACAACCGTGCTCGTCTCGACGTGAACTAGCTGATGATATGCTCAAAGTTGATTTTTGACAACTTTTCCGGAACTCGAATTTTCCGAACCGAGCTCCGTTCTTTGGTTTTTCGACCCCAATGAAGAACCAAAGCTCTTATACCACTTGTTGTGATTCACCGATCACTTTAGAGTGTATTTGAGGAAAAACCGAATTGTAATTTTATTACTACAAGAATAAAATTCAAGTTTACAACTAGAAACTTAACAAAAAATCTCACACACTCTCAAGCTCTCTACTTGGAGCTTACACATACTTTGGGATGATAACAATGGTTTTCAGGGCTTCAATTTATAGTGCCCAAACCGCGTGAACAGTGCCACGCGGTTTGGCACTTGCTGCCAGCTTCACACTTCCAGCTTTCATCCTGTTGGCTTGCATGCTGACTTGCTGGCTTCCACTTACTTTCGGTGGAAATGTAAGCAAGCAGTGAGCTTGCTGTCTTCAACCTCAACAATTTTGGATAGTGTAGAATGTTGAGACAAGCATAGAATAAACGTAGATTAATTTTCATAAACACGTGCAATGGTTGAAAAGTTGGAATCTGTTTATAATGATTTGCACATTGCTTAATTAGCTAATCAAGATGGGTGACATTTCAAAAAGTTTCAACTTCAAGCCACATTAATTGACTCTAAAAAAAAAAAAAAAAAAAAAACTCGATTTTAATGCAAGAAATGCATTACATATGACCTAGCTAAGGGTTTCTTTTATTCATTTGCATGTACTTAAAACAATAGCTTCTTCAATGGAAAAAAAAATTCTAAAATGAAACGGAGGTATCGTATCATTTATGTAATAACTTAATAATATTTTGTCAAGCATGTTAATATATTTAAAAATTATTGAATAAATGATAACTAGATTACACATATAATTTATTTATTAGTTGGTGATACCGTGTTACCCGTATATCTGTTCCACCAAATAAATACCCATTCAACATATGGAAAAAGAAAATTTTCTTGCTCGATTAACATTAATTTTCTGAAAGCCCGATTAACATTAATTTACTCAAAGAGTGTGTCTGGGTGACAAAGAGTTTAGAATTTGATTGTTAGGTCCTGAGTTCGAATCCAATGAGTGTATTTATTTGTAGGAGTCTGGGCAGCAGAGTGTTTTACCCGCAGAAGTGTGGACGCTGGTTTTCGGCCGAGGTCCTCAATCAGAGTTTGTAGGTTGGGGGCATTAGCGATCCTGCAAGACAAAGGTAGAGTGAGCGGGAGTAGACTACCCACCGGTGTGGTGGGTGCCGTGGGCACTCCGACGCTCAAGTCAGTAGCATGAAATGAGCAATAAATATGAAAAATGTAAGAGTAAGGTTTAATGTTACCTTGACTTCATTGATGGCCGTGAGGGCAATAGAAAATGTTTAAAGAGATAGAGGGTTCAGAGAGCTTGTGTCCCAGAGCCCAAGCTCGTGAGGGAGAAGTGAAGCCCCTCCATTTTATAGATTGAAGGAAGTCACTTTACAGTTGTAACAGAAGCTGTAAAAGAGACCCACAACGTGCTGTGATTTCTGGCAATAGGGCCTCGCACATGTTTGATGTTTCTACTTTCGGCGGGGAGGATAAAGTGCATGTGGAAATATATTCGTTGTTTGGAAAAGAGAGAAACGATCGGTAAATAATTAAGGGGATTTGTCTTTAAACTATTGGATTTGTTTTTATAAATGATTTAACGTTTGATGGGCTGGGTTATTGCTTTGGGCCTCACCCGGTATTGGGTTCGAAGTGAAAGACGTTTTTGCCCTCGTGCCCAAATTTGGCACGTACAGTTTGTTCCCTACTCTTTAAGTCAAAGAGCATTTGACTTGAAGAGTAATATGTCGAGTGTATCATCGGAGATTTGATCCTGATACTAGATGTCTTTTAAACCAGATGAAGGTCAGGTCTTCAACTTGACTCTACTTGAGCCAATGGGGAATGTTCCCAGTCGACTGAACCAGATGAAGGTTCAGGATAATCTCCATACTACTGGTCAAAGACCAAGGGAGTTTGCAAAATTTTCTAGACCAGATGAAGGTCGTATGTTGACTCTACATGAGCTATAGGGGATGTTCCCAGTCGACTGAACCAGATGAAGGTTCAGGTCTTCCATTTGACTCTACATGAGCCATGGGGAGTGTTCCCAGTCGACTGAACCAGATGAAGGCCAGGACAATCTCCATACTACTGGTCAAAGACCAGTGGAGTTTTCAAATTTTTCTTGACCAGATGAAGGTCATATGTTGACTCTACATGAGCAATAGGGGATGTTCCCAGTCGACTGAACCAGATGAAGGTTCAGGTCTTCCATTTGACTCTACATGAGCTATAGGGGATGTTCCCAGTCGACTGAACCAGATGAAGGTTCAGGTCTTCCATTTGACTCTACATGAGCCATGGGGAGTGTTCCCAGTCGACTGAACCAGATGAAGGCCAGGACAATCTCCATACTACTGGTCAAAGACCAGTGGAGTTTTCAAATTTTTCTTGACCAGATGAAGGTCATATGTTGACTCTACATGAGCAATAGGGGATGTTCCCAGTCGACTGAACCAGATGAAGGTTCAGGTCTTCCATTTGACTCTACATGAGCCATGGGGAGTGTTCCCAGTCGACTGAACCAGATGAAGGCCAGGACAATCTCCATACTACTGGTCAAAGACCAGTGGAGTTTTCAAATTTTTCTTGACCAGATGAAGGTCATATGTTGACTCTACATGAGCCATGGGGAATGTTCCCAGTCGACTGAACCAGATGAAGGTTCAGGATAATCTCTATACTACTGGTCAAAGACCAGAGGAGTTTTCAAATTTTTCTTGACCAGATGAAGGTCATATGTTGACTCTACATGAGCCATGGGGAATGTTCCCAGTCGACTGAACCAGATGAAGGTTATGATAATCCCCATGCTACGGGTCCAAAGACCAGGGGAAACTAGAATGTCGCCTGGACCAGATGAAGGCCAGGACTTGAACCTGACTCCATTTGAGTCAATGGGGAATGTTCCCAGCCGACTGAACCTGGTGAAGGTCAGGATAATCCCCATGCTACGGGTCCAAAGACCAGAGGAAAAAAGAATGTCGCCTGGACCAGATGAAGGCCATGAATTGAACCTGACTCCATTTGAGTCAATGGGGAATGTTCCCAGCCGACTGAACCTGGTGAAGGTCAGGATAATCCCCATGCTACGGGTCCAAAGACCAGAGGAAAAAAGAATGTCGCCTGGACCAGATGAAGGCCATGAATTGAACTCGACTCTATTTGAGTCAATGGGGAGTGTTCCCAGTCGACTGAACATGGTGAAGGTCAGGATAATCCCCATGCTACGGGTCCAAAGACCAGGGGAAACAAGAATGTCGCCTGGACCAGATGAAGGCCAGGACTTGAACCTGACTCCATTTGAGTCAATGGGGAATGTTCCCAGTCGACTGAACCAGATGAAGGTTCAGGATAATCTCTATACTACTGGTCAAAGACCAGAGGAGTCTTCAAATTTTTCTTGACCAGATGAAGGTCATATGTTGACTCTACATGAGCCATGGGGAATGTTCCCAGTCGACTGAACCAGATGAAGGTTATGATAATCCCCATGCTACGGGTCCAAAGACCAGGGGAAACTAGAATGTCGCCTGGACCAGATGAAGGCCAGGACTTGAACCTGACTCCATTTGAGTCAATGGGGAATGTTCCCAGCCGACTGAACCTGGTGAAGGTCAGGATAATCCCCATGCTACGGGTCCAAAGACCAGAGGAAAAAAGAATGTCGCCTGGACCAGATGAAGGCCATGAATTGAACCTGACTCCATTTGAGTCAATGGGGAATGTTCCCAGCCGACTGAACCTGGTGAAGGTCAGGATAATCCCCATGCTACGGGTCCAAAGACCAGAGGAAAAAAGAATGTCGCCTGGACCAGATGAAGGCCATGAATTGAACTCGACTCTATTTGAGTCAATGGGGAGTGTTCCCAGTCGACTGAACCTGGTGAAGGTCAGGATAATCCCCATGCTACGGGTCCAAAGACCAGGGGAAACAAGAATGTCGCCTGGACCAGATGAAGGCCAGGACTTGAACCTGACTCCATTTGAGTCAATGGGGAATGTTCCCAGTCGACTGAACCAGATGAAGGTTCAGGATAATCTCTATACTACTGGTCAAAGACCAGAGGAGTCTTCAAATTTTTCTAGACCAGATGAAGGTCGTATGTTGACTCTACATGAGCCATGGGGAATGTTCCCAGTCGACTGAACCAGACGAAGGTTCAGGATAATCTCCATACTACTAGTCAAAAGAGCAGGGGAATCTACAATGTCGTCTGACCAGATGAAGGTCAGATCTTCAACTTGACTCTACTTGAGCCAATGGGGAATGTTCCCAGTCGACTGAACCTGATGAAGGTTAGATGTATGGGTATTGTGTCGAATGAGGTCATTAACAAGTTCCAAGCTTTAGGCGTGTAGAAGTGGAAATCAAGTCTCAAGTCATACATGCATAATAATATCTATGATAATTCCAAGCTACATATTAAATGATGTCGACTGTGATTCATATCATATATCAAGACATGAAAATGCAGTAGTATATGACAATTCCCAAGCTACATACTAGATGATGTCGACTGGGGTTTATATCACATCTCAAGACATGCAAGTGTTGTAACTATAATAATTCCCAAGCTACGTACTAGATGATGTCGACTGAGATTCATATCATGTCTCAAGATATGCAAGTGTACTAACTATAACAATCCCCAAACTACAGACTAGATGACGTCGGCTGGGATCATCAATAAGTCTTAAACTACAAACATGTAGTGTCGATTGAGATCAATGTTACGCCCCAAGCTACACGTTGAGATGTTAACTAAGTAATTCTTAATTAGTCTCAAGACTGGGTTTTTCTTTAAGCCCCGAGCTACACGTGTAGATTTCAAATAAGACACATTTCAAGCATCAAGTCATACACACATAAGATCCACAACAAGTCCCAAGCTACACATGTAGACGTCGATTGGGACAGACACCAATTATCAAGCTATACACGAATGAAATCCTCAATAAATCCCAAGCTAAAGATTGGTCGATTGGACCTAAAGGAGATCCAAGAAAGTTTTTTTTTTTTATTTTTTTTTATTTTTTTTTATTCTACTAGGAATGATAAAAGATTCCCTATGTAGTATGGAGTTGGCAATAATAAATCAATGTAGCATGAAGATGATGACTAACCTTTCATGTGATGAAATTCCATATGTGTTGTCTCGAAAGGGTGACTATCCTTCAATGTCTTCCAAGCCTTCATGTAATGTTGTATGAACCAAATTTCTAATTTCTGAGCTTCATTTAGTGTCGTATGGAGCCTCCTGGTGGTGTACTAATGAAAATTGAATTTACAAAGCTTGAGTTCTTGTTGATATGATGTAGCATGTAATTTTGTTGCTTAGCTTTGATTTCATGCTACAAAGGTGAAATTGAGTGAATGATAGCTTATGTTTCTGTCTCCTCCACGTGATAAAGCAATATCCACTGAAAAATTCTCAAGGGATCCAATAAGAGGTCCCATTTGCATATAGGTTTGTCGTTTGGAAAAAATCGGTTATTGAGCTTTCTGTTTTCGTGAGTTTGCAACAAGCGATGTGGGAGTTTTTGGAAAAGTTATTGGCACTGGTGGGCTGAGAACATCATTTGAATTTGGGGCCAACCTTCCTGATTTGAAAATGGGCCTCGTTTTGGACCAGATTCGGCTACTTGCCTTACACTGGCAGTTGGGCTTTCTTTTTCATCACGTGGAGTTGCCTCTCTCTTCAATGGCTTTCATGGTCAGAAACTTGTCTAGAACCAATTTGCAAGCTTGAGTCGTATGGGGCTGACTTTTATAAGTGGGCTTGGCTGGGAATTTGGTTTGCAACCGGGTTGCTCCTGGTGCATTCACGTGGGGGCTAGCTGGGATTTTATGGACTGATTTTGGTCTTATGACATCTAGAGTATGTTGATTGGGAAGGATCAGGCTGGATTGTTTTATAATTTTACTTTCATGCGACAATTATTGAAGGAAACTCAATTAAACTTTACTTTCATTCTTCTCATGCGACAACTTGCATGTTAGTGGGCCATCAAATGTCTGACCATGATTTCTTGTTTATGTATGGGAAACTACAAGTTGGAAATGACAGGCACGTGGGCAGTGGATTTTCAAGCTAGCTTTTCACTTGATTATGCTCTCTTCAATTTTTTATTTTTTATTTTTTTTTTTTTTTTTTTGAATGGGGCTCCTCTCCTTTTTTTTTTTTTTGTCGAATGGGGCTCCTCTCCTTTTTTTTTTTTTTTTTTTTTTTTTTTTTTTTTTTGTCGAATGGGGCTCCTCTTCTGCATTTTTTTTTTTTTTTTTTTTTTTTGTCGAATGGGGCTCCTCTTCTGCATTTTTTTTTTTTTTTTTTGAATGGGGCTCCTCTTCTGCATTTTTTTTTTTTTTTTTTTTTTTTTTTTTTTTTTTTTTTTTGTCGAATGGGGAAGGTTTCTCTCTCCCTGGAACATGTTTTTGTAATTTGTTAAATGCACCATGCTTGAGTGTCGTGTTTAGTAGCTTATGTGTGCCATGGCATTTTGTGTTTTGGAAGCTAGTGTAAGGCTATTGTATATGGCTTTTTCATTTGGAAGCTAGTGCATGGCTTTCTCATTTGGAAGCTAGTGCATGGCTTTCTTGGGTGCATATATGTTTGTTCACGTGGCTATATGCGTTATTTAGTCAAATTTTGACAACTTGCATGCTTTATGGCAGCATGTACCAAATTTTCTAGCGGCCTTCACGCTTGGAAATTTGGACGCATATTGTCGTATGACTGGATTAAACATCTGGGCCATTCGTACTATTGTAGAACAACTTGACGCACATTGCAACCTTGTCGAATGGGATAATTGGTGACACCTTCGTGAGTGTCGTATCCTTCCATGTCGCCAAGCCAAGACATAAATCTTGTGAAGCTGATCAAGCCAGTTGAGGCTAGGAGTCCTCAGATTATGTCCTAAGATTATCACTTGCAAAGAGAATACCATTGCTCCATGCGTCCAAAATGAAGATACCACATGTGCCAATAAACACATTATGCTATTCCTTGTGGTCGTTTGACTCCGAGCAGACTGAAAATAATTACTCCAACATTTCCTTTCACATGGAAGATGTGATTTGCCGTGATAGGTCGGCTGGAGAAATATGATGGCTTCTTTGGTGATTAAATGGATAGTCGTCTGATGGTGGATTTTCACTCGCCATATTCATGAATGCTCGTAAGAGATTGGGTTTTATAAGATAGTAGAAATGACTTGTAGTTTCATGTGACTTGTAGTCTCACGCCTTTCAGTGGCTGAAGAAAGAATTATGTTCCAAATACTATTGAAGATTAGTATTGGAGTTTTACATGGATCAATTTTCATCTTCCATTGATCGTAACTATTTTGTAGAGTGGCTGTTTATGCCACCAAATGATCTGATGTCTGTTTGTAAGGATTGTAGACTGAGTGGTCTTTGCTTGCTATGAATCGCTAAGGCCCCACGGTGGGCGCCAAATTGTGGACGCTGGTTTTCGGCCGAGGTCCTCAATCAGAGTTTGTAGGTTGGGGGCATTAGCGATCCTGCAAGACAAAGGTAGAGTGAGCGGGAGTAGACTACCCACCGGTGTGGTGGGTGCCGTGGGCACTCCGACGCTCAAGTCAGTAGCATGAAATGAGCAATAAATATGAAAAATGTAAGAGTAAGGTTTAATGTTACCTTGACTTCATTGATGGCCGTGAGGGCAATAGAAAATGTTTAAAGAGATAGAGGGTTCAGAGAGCTTGTGTCCCAGAGCCCAAGCTCGTGAGGGAGAAGTGAAGCCCCTCCATTTTATAGATTGAAGGAAGTCACTTTACAGTTGTAACAGAAGCTGTAAAAGAGACCCACAACGTGCTGTGATTTCTGGCAATAGGGCCTCGCACATGTTTGATGTTTCTACTTTCGGCGGGGAGGATAAAGTGCATGTGGAAATATATTCGTTGTTTGGAAAAGAGAGAAACGATCGGTAAATAATTAAGGGGATTTGTCTTTAAACTATTGGATTTGTTTTTATAAATGATTTAACGTTTGATGGGCTGGGTTATTGCTTTGGGCCTCACCCGGTATTGGGTTCGAAGTGAAAGACGTTTTTGCCCTCGTGCCCAAATTTGGCACGTACAAGAAGAATGTCCAATAAGTGACATTAATTTCCAATGTTTCAATTTTTTTTTTAAGAAGTGATCATTAAAAAATAGTGATTCCCTAATAAGACTAAAACTATCATAGCTATTTTAATTTAGTGTATGCACAAATGATTCTGCTCATAAGCACAAATAATTATGCTCATTTAGTCCATCTAGATGTAAAAAGACACAGCACATCGTAAAATAATATTATTACAATTTGTCACTCGAAAAATAAAAAACAAATAAATAAATAAGTAAAAAAATGGCGCATGAGAGAGCCAATTTTGATGGATTTTTTCTAAAAATAAATAATAAATAAATTTTAAAAATAAATATCTCCTAAAATTTAACGTGTTTCAAATTTAAAATCGCTAAATCCATGTGTTTGGGCCAAGATCCATGTCTGAGTTCAGCCCAATTAGCAGCCCATCAATACACAATTGGGTTTATATCCGGATCCACCGACCCGACAACATAATCGAATTTCGACTCATTTACGGATTTACCCACCGAGTCTCGATCTGCATCCCTTCCATTCCATGGAAGCAAAACGGGAAACGCCACCATCAGATCATTGATCAAATTACCAAATTACCCTCACCGGCGACGGCAATTTCCCCAAATTACATGGAATCAACCAAAACTCTACCTCCAGTCTCAGCCATCTCCTCCACAGCACTCTCCTTTCTCAAAGACAACCTCACAAACGAGGAGTTTCGCGCACGCGCCGCGCGTGTCGCCACTGAGCTTGAAACTCAGTGCGGCGACCTGGAGCAAAGCTTGTTGGAGCTCAATCGCAGCCTCGAATCAAAGCTTCCTGCTTACGCTTCCTTCTCCGATCGCGTCAGCGGCCTCTTTAGTCACGTCAATGTTAAGTTGACCAATCTCGCCTCCGCCACCCGCTCTCATAGCGCTGTTTCCGGTTCGTTTAGATTCTCATACTCAATTGTTTTTTTATATCTCTCGTGATTTCTTGGCTTTTGTCTTGTTTGAGCATGAAAATTTAAAATTTTGTTAAATTTTAATACATTTTTTTTTAAACATTAGAAAGTCCGCGGCCAAACCGGTTTAAATGGAACAGTTAAAACTTAAAACCCGGCTGGCACAGGCTCCTACAAGAAAAATGAACTCCGAACTCGAACCTAAAACTTGAACTCGAACCAAGAATCTGACAACCAAATCCTAAGCGAGGCTAAATGTAGAAACAAATAATTCTGGTCAAATTATTGGAAAATTGTGGATTTATAATTAATTTTGGATATATTTGTATGACTATTGAATTTGAGTAATTATAGTTAAATTTGTTTGTAGATGGAGGAGGGAGAGCTGAGCAGATATTGGGGGAAGAGCTGCCGGCATTGGCCAAGGAGGTTGCAAGAGTAGAGATGGTTCGAGCGTATGCTGGTTAGTGTTTTTGTTGCTTGTTTATTAAGTGAGGTTAGGGGGAGATAATTAGGTATGATAATTCGAATATTTGTTAGTGAATTTTGTTATTATTGAAATTCATATGTTTCAATCCATGCAGCAAGTGTTTTTATTAATCATAGGGTTGGTATTTTATATATCCGAAATGGATGGTTTGTAAAGTTTTAACTCATTCCTTTCTTTCTTTGTGATGTTCTTTGCTTATTAGGCTTTTAAATTGGAATGAAATATAGGAGGGTTTTTTTCTTTTTTTTTTTAATTTTTTTTATTTCAACTTTTCTGCTATTAAATTTAAATCTGTTGGTGATTAAGATCTTTAGTTTTTTCCAATGTCTTTCAGAGACCACATTGAAGCTTGACAGTTTGGTTGGTGATGTTGAAGATGCTGTATCTTCTGCTATGAACAAAAACCTAAGGAGCCACTCCTTTACACAGAATTCAGAGGTGAGCACCTGTCATTGAAACTTAATGCTGTTGCGGATATAATTTGCTTATGTTATTAATTTTTCTTGAAAAGTTCTTACTTTTTGTAGGACATGAGGTTTCTTGCTATTAAAGCACTTAAACAGACAGAAGATATTTTAACTTCAGTTACGAAGACGTGTCCTCAGTGGGCACGTCTTGTGGCTGCAGTTGATCACAGAGTAGATCGTGCTCTTGCAATGTTGAGACCCCAGGCAATTGCAGATCACCGGGCCCTTCTTTCTTCCCTCGGATGGCCACCACCACTTTCTATTTTGGCTTCCTCTAATCCAGATACAAGAACATCATCTGAAGTCCCAAATCCTCTTTTCACAATGCGAGGGGACCTCAAACATCAATACTGTGAAAACTTTCTTGCCTTGTGCAGCTTTCAGGAGCTGCAGAGACAGAGAAAATCCAGGCAACTTGAAGGCCATAATCGGGAGCTTGCTCTCCACCAGCCACTTTGGGCAATTGAAGAGCTAGTCAATCCAATAGCAGTTGCTTCCCAACGCCATTTCTTAAAGTGGACTGATAAGCCAGAGTTCATTTTCACTCTTGTTTTTAAGATTACCAGGGATTATGTTGACTCTATGGACGAGTTATTGCAACCATTGGTGGATGAAGCATTGCTAGTAGGCTACAGTTGCAGAGAAGAGTGGATTTCAGCAATGGTGACTGCATTATCAGTGTACTTGGCAAAAGAAATATTCCCTGTTTATGTTGGTCAATTGGATGAAGAGAGTATTTCTGGTGTTCAGTCACAGGCTAGGATATCATGGCTTCACCTTGTTGACTTGATGATCTCTTTTGATAAAAGAATTAAGTCTCTAGTAGAACAGTCTGGAATATCGTTTTCCCTTCAAGAAGATGGAAACTTGCAGAAGATTTCATCTGTGTCTGTTTTCTGCGATAGACCTGACTGGCTTGATTTATGGGCACAAATAGAGCTCACTGACACACTAGAGAAGCTAAAGCATGATGCGGATGATGAGAGAAATTGGACAAAGAAAATTGAGGAGGGAGCTCTGTTATTCGGTTCAGAAGATTACAGATCTCCTGCTGTTTCCAGTGCCTTTCTTCAGCGTCTGTCATCAGTAGTTGACCGATGTCGATCATTGCCCACCATTTCCTTGAGGTCCAGGTTTCTCCGGTTAGCTGGTGCACCTATCATACAACAGTTTTTGAATTTTGTCCTTCTGAGGTGCCAAGAAGCGGAAGGCTTGACTGCCTTAACAGATGAGGATGGGCTGCTTAAAGTGGCAAACTCCATTAATGCTGCTCACTACTTTGAATCTGTTTTAAGGGAATGGTGTGAGGATGTTTTTTTCCTAGAGATGGGGTTGGATCAAGATGATCAACTGGAAACATCTCTTTGTGATAATAGTGATTCAGAGTGGCCGGTAGAGGGATCTAGAAGAGGGATTTTCGATGAGGAGATCAAAAAGTGGGAGGAATTCAGAACTGAGTGGGTCAAGAAAATATCAGTCATTGTTTTAAGAGGATTTGATGCTCTATCTCGAGATTATGTGAAAAACAGGAGGCAGTGGCAGGAAAAGAGCGAAGAAAATTGGACAGTGTCGAAAACTTTGGTGGGTGCTCTAGATTATTTGCAAGCAAAAATGTCAATAATAGAAGGAAGATTGAACGCAATGGACTTTATCGTGGTTTGGAGAACCTTGGCAGCTGGGGTAGATAGGCTGCTCTTTAACGGTATTCTAATGAGCAAGGCAAAATATAACGATGATGGTGTCGAGAGGTTTGGTAGTGATACGGAGGTATTGTTTGGGGTTTTCCGGTCATGGTGTTTAAGGCCTGAAGGCTTCTTCCCCAAAGTGAGCGACGGCTTGAAATTGTTGAAAATGGGGGAGGAACATCTTCAAGGTAGTGTGTTGGGAGGCCAGAAATGGATGAAACAGAATGGAATAACACATTTGAGTGTTGCTGAGGCAGTAAAGATTGTAAAGCACAGAGTATTCATGAGCTGAAAGGTTTTGAAATTAAAGCCCTTTATTCTTTTAATTTTTTAAAATTACTAATCAAACTGAACAGGGAGGTTAGGTCATGATTATAGTAACTGTAGAATTTTTGGACTCCTGGACTAAACATTTGTTTCTTCAAGAAATAAAAGAAAGAATCGAATTCTTTTATTTATCTAGATTTTTTTATTTTTGATCTTAATTATTATTGTAACATCTTGTCATATTTTCTGAAATAGATAGTTTTTGCGGAGGTGGTATATCATGTGCCGGGTGTATATGTGTGGGGCCCGCCTTCTGTGAGAGAGACGACATATACACCCGCCATATAATATAATTTTCGATTTTTGTGACCTGCCTGTGTGTTTTGGATGGTGAAAAGACCATTTTGTCCATCGAGGGTTGACATGGTTAACATCTTCACCCGGACCGATCAAAGGATCGGTCCATGGATTAATCGATCGGGCCGAATTTTAAATCATCTCAAAAATGAGGGGCCAAATTGAAAGCTTTGTAAAACGATGCCCAAAACATCTTATTATTCGGCCTTTGCTTTGATACATCAATTCATACACTCACATGAGCTACGATTTCAATTCTATAGAACCAAATTAAATAATAAAATAAATGTATTGGATCAAACTGATAATTTACCCTTACCCATAAAACACGTGATATTATCATATTGTTGTTAAGGAAGAAATAAATTTTACAAATTTTTATAAGGTCCGACTGGCCATGGCACTCTTTAGTCAGCCATTATTCGATTATTGACTCATCATTTGCGATCATCAAACCTATGATCATTCGAGACGCTTATGTGCAAGGGCGGCCCTGAGTCGTTCTGTGTGGACTTTCCTCAAGACCGCCTCTGTTTATGCGTCGGAAGGGAATGGATTTCCCGGTGTTGACGGCATCAGTTGGTAATCTGTAAGTAGAGTATTTACATCAGTCAGACATATACTTCTCATTAATGTTTTCATTTTCCTGTTATCTATTTGCTATTTTCCTAAACTTTACTTCCAACTCAATCGGATGAGCTAATTAGAATTTACATCTGAGGTTGCTGCTTAGTCACTTTTCAGTTGTTCCTTCACACTTGCTCAACAAAATTGGAACTAGTCAGTTGGCCAATTACACTCATGATCAGATGACTCTCATTTTCGTCTGCAATAAGCATGTGAACGCGATTTTGTGTCCGCAGGTGGCTGTTCGGGTACTCTCTTGGCTATCTCCGTTAACTGCCAAAGAAATGAACATTAGATGCACTCTGGAAACACAATCCAAGAATGTACAAGATGAAGCATACTTGATGAACCATATCAAGATGTTTGATAGTTTGACATTAGAAAGACATTTACGATGAGCATTTTTATCAGTATGCATCTAATATACAGTTAAGCGCTTATGGTCAGTAATAAAAAGTCCGGACAATTTACATGAGATCCTGGACAAGTGAACTGGAATCCCATTTTCTGTCCATCATCCGGATATTTCACACATGATAATTCAATCCTAAATGATTAATCAAACTTTCGGAGGTGATTTCAATAAATCAACGGAGGGACCCTAGTTTGGAGCAAATTCTAAATTGAAGATTGAACCAATGATAAAATCCCTCACCTGGGAAGTTAGAGACCTGATTACTTCTTTTGCAGCTTTATTTTTTTCAGCTTCCTCCTTTGCAAACTGAGTTGTCTCTTTCAACTTTCTGGATGTCCTTTCGAGTTCTACTTCTAGGAATTGCGATTTGCGTGTAAGTTCTTCCAACTACATGCAGAATTAACATCAGTTCTCAAACTTCCCAACGGTCACAGCACCAAACTGCTGCGACGCTCTTGGTAATTGTAATTCTAGTTTGCCTTTATTTTCCACATAGCATTTTTCTTCTTAAAGTATTTAACAAAATGAATGGATTAAAAAAAAGAAAAAGAAAAAGAAAAGAGCCAGGTGATTGCAGCAGTCTACAGTCAATTAGGATACTGAGCTAATGCTTTGCAGGAAGCATTAGTTACAGATTCTAGTCTTTAATGGCTTAACTACTAATACTCTTTGATAAGAGAGGAACTCAAAGTTAATCTATATATTTACGGAACAAATCAAAAACTCGATTAATGTAATATATGAATTTAGTTAAACTCAATTAATGTAATATTGAATTTAGATTTACACATGTGAGAGGAGTTAGAAGTGAACTAAATCCCTGCTGCTCATATTCTACTAGATGTTTGCTTCTACAGGTATTGGAGAATGCAAGTAGTAGTAATCATGCTTCTTAGACCAGTGAGGGCTCAGTATATAAATATAAAAAAAAAAAAACAATTTCAAAGACAAGAATGCATTCCTAAGATCAGTAAGAATGTATAACTTTACTTTTTTGATTATGCGTGGATTTACCTGTGCTCTTAAAACATCCGTTTCTTGGTTGAGGTTGTCATTTGTTTGTTTTGAGAAATCAAATGTGATTTCTGAATTTGAAAGATCAGTAAACGAGGTCATTGTACTGGAACGCGCTGGACTTGACTTCCTCGAGATAGGGGATGGCGGTCGAGAAACCATCTTTGAACCAGGAGGAGAAGCAGATATTTTATTTGAATTGCTAAAGGCAGAGCTTGATTCCCATTGGAAACTTGCAGTTAAAGAGGGAGGGGCGTGATGACTCTTCCTTTTGGGCTTAGATTGTACATCTTTAGCCTGTTTGGATGAATCAAAAGAAGCAAGACTCAAAATTCGTCCAACTGATTTAGAATTCATGTTTTCTTTCTCAGCTGCCCCATTACTGTTCTGAAGTAAACTTCCACTTGAATTCCTTGGAATCCGCAAAATTGATCCAGATACTGAAGTTGTATTCAATTTTATGAAACAATCATCACACACGCGGTGAGGCTTGTTTATATCCGGGGCCAAAGCAGTTTTCAGAGATTTCTTACTGCTGCACAATTTACAAAAAACTAGCCCACAGTTGTAGCAGTTATGACGCCGCCTTCTGAAATTAAATGGATTACGACAACCAGAACATATAGAAAGATCAGCAATGGAAACGCCTTTGTGAAGACACATGGCAGCAGTAAAATTGGAACCACAAACCACACTCTTTACTAGTTTGTCTCTCAAAGCTTCAACAAGTGTAGGAGTGTGTTTGTTTTCATTGTCTCCATGGCCTAACTGACCATTTGCTCCCTTTCCCCAAGTGTAAACCTCTGATTTTGAACTTACTGCAGCAATATGATAAGAACCACATGCTATCTCTTCAATATATCTGTGTTTGATGTTCCCTTCAATGCGAGTGGGAAGCTTACCACTGCTTCCTGGACTACCTAATTGTCCATAATCAGCACTCCCCATTGAAAACACTTGCCCTGAGGTTGATAAAGCAATAGTGATGCTGTGACCACAGGCTACTTTGCAAAAGCTTGTGCCATCTGACACTGCTACACAAAATGGAATTAGTTTAGGTTCTTCGTCACCATGTCCGAGTTTGCCTTCAGCCCCATCCCCCCAGGTGAACAGCTTTTTTGATGAAAGTCCTTTGGAACTAGAAGTTTCTCCAGTAACTTCGACAATTGCAGCAGTGTGCCAAACACCACAAGAAGCCTTCACCGTTTTTAACTCTTTCAGCGTTTCAACTTCTCTTGGCACACTGGTGCTGCTGCGATCTCCATGACCCAGAGCTCCAAAAGTTCCATCACCAAATGTAAACAACCTTCCTGCTGATGAAATAGCAGCTGTATGCCAAGGCCCACATGAGATAGATGATACTTGCAAGCCCTCAATCTGACCACTTACTTTTCTGGGAATCCAGTGACTAATTTTGCTAACATGTCCAAGAAGACCGCAATTGTGAATACCATCACCCCATGTATAAAGATCCCCTGAAATCGTTACAGCACAGGTGTGAAATTCCCCACATGCCACTAACTGAATGTTTGATCCATTGAGAGCATCAATGAGCTTTGGGTAAGAAACATCAGCTTCCACTCCATTCCCAAGCCTGCCACCAGATCCCTCACCCCAACTAAAGATTTGCCCCTGTTTGGTGACAAGCACGGCATGCTTACTTCCGCAAGCAATATTTTGGGCATCAAGGACCACAATTGACTCCAGGACCTTAGGCAAAAGTGCATCCCTCCTGTCAGCAGAAGAAATTTCAGCTCCATTCACACCACCGCCCAAAAGCCCATTGCCCAGTCCTTCTCCCCAGATGAACACATCACCCAAAGCATCAAAATCTTCATGACAAGATCCCTGGCTGGATGAACTCACAGCACTGGATAAACTAATTCTAAACGAATCAACTGTGGAAGTACGACTATTTGCATCATCTAAACCACCAGAAGCAACAAAATTGAGGGATTTGGAAACGGACTCAGCTCGAGTATAAGCCTTTGCTGCTGCTGTAAATGATAAAACCTCAGAGAAGGCTTTTCCCAATCTTTTCTGTGGAGAACTCTCATAAGCTACTAGAACTGGCTGGGTGTCTCCAGAATCCTGGGACAAGTGAAACACAGAGAGAATATTAACTCAAAGAAAGTAGCAGATAAAATGATTGTCATGGATATCAAGCAAGAACCTTATTTGTGAAATCACTGCTGTTAGAAGACACATGAGATGGAGAATTCTTTTGAGTATGGCTACATGGGCTATCAGATGATATACTGTCACTTCTTGATTTGCCATACTTATCCTGTGTAATTAAGGCTCGAAGGGCAGTAAACCAGAGCTCAGCTTCATCCTTGTCCTTGCATATCTGATCAAGGAGACCAACAATTATAAGTAGTTATAATCGTTTTATCACCGCAACATAATGTTTAATGTTTTAAATTGAAATAGCTTCCTTGGAAAAAAAATATACAAAAAAAAAAAAGAGTAACGAAAGCGTAAGGTTCAATAACTGTAACTGACTTATTTTATATTATCTTCGAAGTGAAGAGGAGACAGGACAGGATTCATCAAAATGAATTATGAAAAAATACATATAAAACAATGCATAAATGATCAGTTTTCATCTAAAATCCAATGATTAGGCATAACTCAACTACCACTCCCAAGATCCTCTTCGTTTAGTTCAAGTAAAAAAGACTGGATATCAGAAGCCATGGAAAGCAGTTAAGCAGAAGATATGTCTTCACTCTTTATGCATCATTCTCTCTGTCCCCCGCGCACACATGCAGAAACATAGAGGTGCAGACAAACACACAAGCACTAACATTCGCAGAAATGATTTACAAACACAATGACACTGAGGAAGAAATACAGAAGTGAGAAACTGGTCTCACCTATTTTATATAAAAGCTGGAATTTTTTCAAGTCTTGACCAAGATTAATAAACAACTGAGTATGAATCATTGCAGTTCCAAACGAAAACGCGCGTAAAAACATCAATGCACATAGTCTCAGAAAATATTCTGAGCTAAAAGCAAGAGAAGACAAAGTACCCACCAAATCCAAGGACCTGTGACTGTATATAAGAGAAAATGATTGATATTCCTTCTCAGGCTGAGGGTAGCGCTGAAAAACTGCCTGCAAAATAGCACATAAGAACTTTTATTAGTTGTTCATGGTTAAACCATTTAGAAATGTTGAAGTTTTTAAAGATGATGACCAGAAAAACACTTATATAATGAACTATTTGTGCATGTTTTGAAAATAAATCATAGAAAAGAATAAGCTTGTGACACGGTTCGTCCCATGTGAAATAAAAGTATCTTATCAGTTAAATAACAAAAAATGAAGAAATTTTCTTCATTACATCAATTGAAGGAAGGCACTAACTTACAGTGCGCTGTCCAGGTATAATCCTTGTAACATGGCTTAATTTTAGTTGCTTTTCCTCTTTGCCAGCATACCATATCAACAATTTCTCATCCTGAAAAATTGACAAAAGGACATGACCATATATAAAGAAAGAGAATACATGACAGGTTCGAATGATGGTAACTTTAAATAGTTAGAAATTGACCACTAGTTCTTTAAAGAGACACGACTACAAAACATAAGACAACAGATCTAGTAATCAGCTTGATCAAACACTCCATGACGCAAACAGTATAATATGGTAATTGACATTTGAAATTTATCATTGAAATGCATCATCTACACAATTCAACGAGAGGAACACAATGAAGAAAATAAATTGAACTAAATTAAAAATTTCAATCACACATGGAAACATACACTGGAAAGCCGGAATGGACAAAATTTAGGCTTTCCCCGGCGCCCATACTTCAGCAAATATGTCCCTTTCTTAAGGACTCTCACTGCCTGCACAGATGAAAAAAATGTACATACTACATTAGAAATGTACAACACTAGCTAACTTTCCTAAATAAAACTTACCCTAGTTATTGAATCAAATGAAGATCGCAAGAGAAAATGATGACAAACCATTCTTAAATGATAATTAAGTAAATAAATAAAGCAATCCAGGATTTTAACCTGCCTCGTCTCATTCAAATGCAAAGATCATTGACAGATCTTTGATGGCAACACAGATGTAAAATGATTTTGAACTCGCAAACGAGGTTTTCAGTTGCTGGTTCATTAACTACAGTATTTTATTTTTCTCTTAGAAGTTGCACTATGGCTAATGATTGAAACAACTTTAAGATGACAAGATCATCAAAAATACAGAAAAACCAACTTTCAAGAAAACATACTACCTGCTCAGCGTCTCTCTCGACAAGAATATTCTGCTGAAAAAAGGCCATTGAGGTTGCAATATCAAGTCCAGCCAGAGCAAAGAACTATACCCATTCAAATGAAACTGAACTTCTAGAAGACAATAAAACCACGCCCAAATTCTCCCCATACAAAACTTCTCCAAAGTTCCACAGACAGAACTTGAAACATCAAATTCATCTAATCAATCATGAAAACTCATTCAATTACACCATTCCTCACAGAGACACCTTTCCTATCTCCCAAGCTCAAAATTTCAATTTTCAAACTCCTCTATTTCATCCAAAACTGCACATAATAAAAAAAAAAAAAAAAACTACAATATAAATTTCATCAAATCTCCTCAATTATACACACATCTGATTCAAAAATTGTAAGGTCCAACCCAACTAGTCAGATATTGTCCGCTCTGACGGCCCAGAATTTGGCTCAATAACTTAGCCCCTCACGATTTTGTTTTTGGCACGAAACCAAGCTCACCCAAAATGTCTCTAACTAGTTGAGGGAATCTCTTACTTTTAACCTAATCTTATGCATTAATTTTTCTTTTTCTTTATATTTCCCTGTTCATCAATTTTCTCTGCAACCAAACATTTTTTTTTTTTTTTTAAAAAAAAAAAGCTAAAAATTAGGGAAATAAAAGCAATGCGGATAAAATTAAACCTGAATTCTGATTAACAACAACTAATCGGGAATTAGACAGCGATTTTCGAGAATCTGAGGGGATCGACGGAGCTTAATGAAGAGCTCGTAAATTGTATTTAATTATTATGCCTCAAGAGATTTATTATTACTTATTAGAGCAAATTCGTGTATCGTTTGAAATCATAAAATATTAAACGTTACGTCATTTCTCAAAATTAACGCGCGCTTTTTTCTCCCCCTTTTTCCCTCCTTTCCAGTTCTAACTGTTTATTATTATTATTATTATTATTATTATTATTATTATTATTATTATTATTATTATTATTATTATTATCTTCCAAATATATATATATATACTAGTTTTTGCTCGTGTAGGTACGGTGTTACATAATTAAATGATTTTATTTTTTAATTAAATGATATCTGTGCATACGGCACGGTGTTACAGTATTTAGCCGTGCCTAAGGCACGATGTTACAAAATTAAATGATTTTTTTTTTAATTAAATAATTTTATTTTAACTTTCTATTTTTAATTTGAAAATTTTTTACCATTTACATCAATCAATTATATGCATGGCAACGGGCCGGGCTCGGGCCGGGCTTGTAAAAGCCCGGCCCGAGCCCGGCCGAAAAAAAATTGGCCCTGGCCCGGCTCCTCTGCCGGGCCGGGCTCGGGCCCGGGCCAAGCCCGATTTAATTAAAAAAAAAAGATTTTGGCATTATTGCCAATTGCTGCCTCTTTCTTCAGTTTGTTGTCTCAATTAATCATCACCAAGTGTATTTGAAAATGAAGTGTAATATTTTAGGGCTTGGCAGAATGCAAAATCAAAATGAAGAAGGGCGAATGAAAATGAATGACCATAAATGATAAATCCATTAATTTTATTTAGTGTCATATATATTTTTTTTTATTATTTAAGCCCGGCCGGGCCGGGCCCGGGCTTAAATGACCGAGCACGGCCCGGGCCCGGGTCGGGCTCGATTTTTAGGGCCCGGCCCGGTCTTTTCATATCCCGGGCCGGGCCGAAGCCCGGCCGGGCCGGGCCGATCAGGGCCGGGCCGGGCCCGGGCTTTTCTGCCATGCATAATCAATTCACTCTCTTTCCTCCAATTACCATTTTCCTTATTATATAGATATTATTATATTATTATTATTATTATATTTTTCCTTCAGGAGTTTGAAGATTCTGGTTCTCTTTATCCACGTCAGCAACTGAATCTTTTTGAAATGACAAATATGTCCTCTCTAGTTTTTTTTTTTTCAACTTAAAGTTCATTAGAAGGTCAATAAGGGTTATTAGTATTATTTTTAAATATTGAAAATTCGTCGTCAAATCATCCGGCCCAAGTTTAAGTGAATCGGATAGAACCATCGGCTGCTCCAAACTTTTACAAAAAATACAACTCGAATTTTTGACTTGACAACTAAATTTTAATTTTTTTACCACAGAACTGCACCCTTGAGGCACATTATTATTACTACTAGTATTTTGGATTTCTATTATATAATCTAACATAAAAAAAAAATTATTTGGAGATCTCTAAAAGGTTCTAAAGTGATATCATGGAAGTATGTTCTAAAGTAAATTGTTAAGCAAGATTTTAACCGATCGTTACTTTTAATCTCCCAACTTTTAACTATATGAAGACTTAAAAACAGGGTTTAATGAACACTGGATTAACTGTCAAGATTTATCTAATGTAATTCTTACGTGGATTGTACTTACCTTTTGTGTGTACAAACTTTGAAAAATCCAACTATAATCCAAGTGCTTTTATTCAAGTCCAAACTTGAAAAAACACAATAAGAATATCAATTCAAAGTTTAAGAAGTTGAACATTTTTCCAATTCTTGGAAACATTAATAAACAACACGAAGATCAGAACTGAGTTTTTCCGAACCCGACTCATTTACCAACCCTCTCAACACCATCAACCAAGGCCAATCATCAATATCAACCAATGCACATTTAAACTTTAAAGCACTATAAACTACCATCATCCATTAGGGAAATATACAAACTCTGTCAATTAACTAAACAAAGGAGCTCTAATGATACAACATGGTTTAAAGCTTATATGTTTGTAGGGCCGTTTTCCCTAGTATTGGAAATACACCCCCCAAGAAGTTGGGAAGGCCAAGAATCCACCGGGTTGGGATACCTAGCATGCGGTTTGCTTACTTTAATAGGTTTAGACGCAAATCGAGTAGCATCGGGTGTTGAATAAGCTTGAAGGTCGGAATGGAGCGGGACAACAAGGACAGCAGGAACTTGTGGCAAGGCGGGTTCTACAGCAGCAGCAGCAGGCAATCCGTAGTTGTCTCCTGGAAATTGTGATGTCAATTCTGGTTGCTGATATTCAGGCGGAGGTACATTAAAGTCGGGTTTAGAATGTGCCACCCTTGCTTCTAGTTCACTTTGCAGAACTTCAATTTGAGATTCTAGAGCAGAGGTTTCCTCTCGCAGTTCTTTCTTCTCAATGGTAACCTGACAAAATTTCATGCAATTTATATACAGTGCAACTGAAGAGAATGTAACATTAAAAATGACTGAACAGATGCAGACCAGCAGACATAAAAGGATATAGCATATTCATATTTGAGAACTCCTGGTATTGATGGCTGCATATTTGGGGAATATAGTAAAGAAGCTTTAGTAAAAAATCCAGGGGCCTTACATAGTGAGATTCGGATAACAGAGATGCATTCTCCTTCCGAAGTGATTCAATCTGACTAAACAAGTCCTTCAACAGTCGAGTTGCTTCATTCAACATACAGGCCTTTCCATTGTTAAGCTGATCCAGTTCTGTACAAGGAAAACCCTTAAGTGAGACCATTCAAATGTTTGGTTTATAAAATCAAAAACAAGGTCAATCACGAGGGAGTAACAGGTTTGTACTTTCAAAAATTTTGTTGACATGGTATAGAGTAGGATGACAATGGACCCGATTTAAAGCCTCTTAAATTACCAAGAGCTCCTTTAAAAAAATATATATTACCAATAGCATTGGCTAGATCAAGAAAGAGCTCATTTAAATGCTCGCGCTTCAGTTTCTCTCTCTCAGCCTTGTGAACCCGTTTAGGAACTCTGATTTTACTCATTTTGGTTGGACCATGCCTGCATCACAAACAACTTTCAGACGTCAAAGTAAAAGAGAAAAGAGAAAAATGATTTTTAATGAAACTCTACTATTTTAAGTGAAGCCACTTCAAAATTTCCAAGAGATTAATAAACTAACAAACACAATATGACTATTGCTTAAAGCCAAAAGTATACAATCCTAGAGTTAAATTTACATCAAATTTTCATTGAAATTTCAACCTTTTGCCCCCTATAAGTACCTAGTCTTCTGCTAGTGCCATGAAATTGAATTTCTTTCCTTTGGCTTCATTAAATTCTATATAGAGCATTATGCAACCATAATTCATTTATATAACGTCAACCTCCTACACCACGGTGAAATTGCAATAAGCAGCACCTCATATGTTACTAAAGTAGCCACGTTGGAACATCAGTTGCACTCTATGAGCTCTAAACAAAGGTCACACAAGTTTCACAATACATTTCCTCATGATTCATAAACATCGCATATTGTAACATCATCATGCAGCGATTAGTATTTACAAACATTAAGATGCAATCCCATGATTACAAGCTACGAAGCACTATAGAAAATCAAACTCAAGATCTTCAATCACTAACCCATCTACAGATGCATCCACCATCACATCAACATCTTCAGCTAAGGAAGCAAGAGACTCTGAACCCATGCCTGTCCAGCGCAAAATCTTCTGAAATCACCAAAACAACATTTAGTAATTCAATCAAAAAAACATAAAACTATATCTAGATACTAGTCACTACTCGAAATTCATTCAAGAAAAAGCCAAAACTTGTAGTGATTTTGAATCTCCATATTCAACGCAAATAAGGTAAATACAATCAACACTTTTTTCTTTTCGTTTTTTGAAACATTGGAAATTCTGCCGCCAAACCATCCAACCCGAGCTTAAGCAGAGTAGTTAAGACCTCCGGCTGCCCCATGCTCTTACAAGAAATATACCCTTAGACTTGGACTCGAACCCGGGACCTGACAACCAAATCCCAAGTCATTTGCCTACCAAATCACACCCCTGGGGCAAATACAATCAACACTACTATCACCAATTCACCATAATGGTGTTCAATAAAGAACACAGTTTTGTTTATTATCAGCAAAACTTGCATCAAATTCATATTAAACAAAATGGTAAATAAAATCACTTTCTAAAACAATCTGATTTCTAAAACAAGACTTGGTTGATCTTTGATATCTGCAAATTTCCCGAATCTAGAAAACATAAAACCAAATCTAGAAACTAGACTCCGAACCCATGCCTGTCCAGCGCAAAATCCTCTGAAATCACCAAAACAACATCTAGTAATTCAATCAAGAAAACATAAAACCAAATCTAGAAACTAGTCACTACTCGAAATTCACTCAAGAAAAGCCAAAACTTGTAGTGATTTTGAATCTCCAAATTCAACGCAAATAAGGTAAATACAATCAACACTTTTCTCTTTTTTCCCGCCGCCAAACCATCCTACCCAGTAAAACCTGCGACTGCCGCAGACTATTGCAATAAATGTACCGGACTCAAACCCGGGAGCTGGAAGTCACACCCCTTGGGGCAAATACAATCAACACTACTATCACCAATTCACCATAATGGTGTTCAATAAAGAACACAGCTTTGTTTATCATCAGCAAAATTTGCATCAAATTCATATTAAACAAAATGGTAAATAAAAGCACTTTCTAAAACAATCTGATTTCTAAAACAAGACTTGGTTGATCTTGATTTCCTATTTAACAAAGAATATTAAATTCTTTTCAATTTGGTAAATTTTCCATCAATTTATTGGCAACCAATGAAGCATGATTACAAATTAAATATAAAATACCAAAAATTAAAAATTAAAAAAAAAAAAAACCCTAAATTGCAACAAAATTGTAACAATACCTGTCAGATGAACTGCAAATTGAGCAAAGCTAAAAAGAAAATTTGTTAATTTAAAAAAAAAAAAAAAAAACCCTTAAAGAAAAGGAGTGATCGAAGCTTGAATGTGAGAAAAATTATTTAAGAAACAATAAAAATTGGGAGCGTGGCGGGAGAATACAATACACAAGATGGCGCGTGTCCACCACCTGCCACTTTAGCAAATTGAATCAGAACGTGAGTCCCCTTTATATTATTTTATTTTATTTTATTTTTATTTATATCTGTTGCGTGCCTCTTTCAAATGACAAACAAAAATGACAAATCAACTAAATGATACGTGGCATAATCGCGATCGTTGGGTAGTGATCCAACAGCCGTAATTTTAAAATATAAAAATAAAATTTAATTTATTTTTGGATTTTTATATATATATCTATATTATAAAACATAATGATGTGGGAGGAAAGATAGTGTAACGGATGGTTAAGATTAAGAGAAATAATGTATCCAAATGTTATCTTTATGTGGCTTAATTGGTGGTTCAGATTATTTCATTATAATCTAACGGCTGATAAAAATTCATTTCATTATAGAATCTCTATAAAAATGGAAAATGAAAACTACCAAATAAATTAAAGAATAAAATCATTTATTAATGGAAAATGAAAACTACCAAATAAATTAAAGAATAAAATCATTTCATTATAGAATATCTCTGAAAATTAACAAACAAATTAAATAACAGAATTTTAATCTCTCTGTAAATTATGTAACACCGTGCCTACGGCACAAACAATATCTAATATATATATATATATATACATATACATATACATATATATATTTTCAGGTTCGGACGTTTGAACGATTCATATGTATGTTTTCTACCATAAAACACACATCTGTATGGGCCAAATTTGGTCCAAGGGTAATTTCGACCTTTCGCATCAGGCCCACTGCTAAATGCACCCTTGAAACCCCCTAATCGAACCCAAAGACATTGTACAGGCCCAGGCTTGAAGAAACACCATACCCAAAGACTGATACCTGAACCCATTTAAATACCAACCCATGAAATGTCCAGACTCATAACTACCCTTCATGACTGCTCATAACTGCCTCTTCATGACTCGACTGTTACAAGCACCCAAAACGTATAAACAATTAAGGCATTCATGAGTCTCATCTGGAATCGCCTATAAGAGGAACCAAAGTCCAGAAGAAAATCGGCATGAAAGCTCTCCTACCCATAGCTCAAGCAATATTCTCTCTATAGACCTCCTACCTACAGCCCACGAGGTAGCTCACATGAATCAAGGTAATCTCTAGCCTTGCTCCTCCTTCAACAGTATTAATAGCTCACTTTCATCACTGACTTGAGCGTCGGAGTGCCCCCGGCACCCACCACACCGGTGGGTAGTCTACTCTCGCTCACTCTACCTTTATTTTGCAGGATCGTTAGTGCCATCAACCTATAAATTCTCGATTGTGGACCTCAGGCGAAAACCAGCATCCACAATTTGGCGCCCACCGTGGGGCCTTAGCGATTCATAGCAGACAAAGATCTATCAGTCTATGGTTCATAAAACACAGCCAACTATGGCTTCTAGCAGTGAGGAGACACCAGATCCTATGACTACGCATCTAATCATACTCCAAGAACGATTACGCGCCTTATAAGAAGAGAGTCAAGCCATGCGAAGCTCCAATATAACCCTCCAGAAGAAACTGGAGCAAATCTATTCAACCTCCCAACAACCTGATTCTCCAGACCATCCCATCAATCCTACAATCCCCACCAATCTCCTGGGGGCATTCAACAATGTGGCAAGCGATAATCCGCCATTGGACAACCATCTACCAAATCAAGAAAGAAGTCGACATATCTCCCCAACCGACCAAGCACGGCGAGTTGCCTCTACCATGCGTAAGGAAATGAAAGAGTTCAAAGACGCAATTCTCTCCAGCCTACCTAGTGTAAGACTATCAGTGAGAAAAGGCCGAGCTGGCACAATCTCAGATACACCATTTTTGGAGACCATCACTTCTATTGAGCTACCAAGGAAGTTCAGTCCTCCAGATATGAAGATGTATGATGGATCAACTGACCCAGACGACCATGTTGTCCATTACAAATACAAGATGTTATCAACGGGTTTGGCTCCTCATCAATGGGAAGCTGGTATGTGCAGAGGATTTGGAGAAACATTAGCTGGTTCTGCCCTCACCTGGTTTATCAATCTCCCATACAGATCCATCGAGTCTTACCAACAGCTAGCAGACAAATTTGTGGAGCATTTCACAAGTTCTTGCAAGCTTGAGAAGACCACCAATGACCTTAATGCCATCCAACAACAGAAATGGGAGTCATTGCGAAGCTACGTGGCTCGCTTCAATAAAGAGAGTATAACAATCCCAGATCTCTATCAGCCTACTGCATTGGAAGCATTTAGAAATAGATTACTTTCAGAAAGTAAACTCTACAAAAAGCTCACTAAATTTCGATGCTACACTATGGATCAAGCCATGACTCGAGCCCACATTGAGATTAGGTGGGAGGAAGATAAGAGGAACAATAAGAGAAGAAGCTCCACCAACCATGACAATGAAAGAAGTTTGAATCCTCCCAAGCGACATAATAAATGATGTGCTAGTAATACTTCTCAATAAGATATCACCTGATGTAATTAGACAAAAAAAATGGGCCAGAAGCCACCTATTGTTGCTTTTGGGACATCATAGCTTCCCAAACAAGTATTCATTGGTAACTTTAAAAGAAAATGACCTTCACAAAACTACAACTTAGGGAGAAACCCATTTGCTCCAATCAACCACTTAAAAAATCATCAGACCCAATCGATATACTTCTTCCATTCGACATGAGAATACCCTCATATTCTTTCAGCATACCCACCGACTAAGAAGTATTCTCTAGTAATGTCATCCACTCCAAACTACATGGAAAGATTATCATATTCTCCTTACGATAAGGTAGAGGGCCATCTGGCTACATAGAAGAATTGTTATCATTTCCATACGACATTGAAGAACTCACCACATTCAGACGACTGAAAGGATTTTCATCTCCTTCATATGACATGCATGGATTGCCTTCAACTCCATACTACATGGTTAGATAGTCGTCTCTTTCTGGCGACATGAGAAGATAATTATATTCTTCACATTACATTAATGGATTGCCATCGACTCTAGACTCCATTCGACCATAGTCTCATGGACCCTCATCAAGAACAAGGCGCGTCCCTTCAGTGGAACCATTTTTCCTACCATTCACCCCATATAATGAAGAGATATACTTGGCATGAGGAAGATGTCTCAGTCGACATACCCGAATGAAGACTTTGCGTGGATATCTCAGTCGACAATACCAGGTATGGCTTGCACTTTTTATAGTTGACATTACAATTTATAGTTTGGGACTTGTTATGGGTGTCTCAGTCAACATTACAACATATAGTTTGGTAATTATTATGGATGTCTCAGTCGACATTACAACATATAGCTTGGTAATTGTTATTGGTGTCTCAGTCGACAATACAATATGTGGCTTGGCACTTGTTGAGTATCCCACTCGACACTACATGTATGGAGAATTTGTATTAAGATATCCCACTCGACACTACATGTATGGGGTGATAATATCCCAGTCGACATTACCAGACTTGGCGAGGATATCCCACTCGACACTACATGTATGGAGACTCAGCATGAGGAAGATGTCCCATTCGACACTACACATGTGAAGCTTGGCACTTGTTACGGATCTCATTTGACACTACACGTGTGAAGCTTGGCAAGGATATCATTCGACACTACACATGTGAAGCTTGACACTTGTTAAAGATCTCATTCGACACTACACGTGTGAAGCTTGGCAAGGATCTCATTCGACACTACACGTGTGAAGCTTGGCACTTGGAAAAGATCCCATTCGACACTACACGTGTGAAGCTTGGCACTTGTTAAGAATCTCATTCGACACTACACGTGTGAAGTTTGGCACTGGTTAAGGATCTCATTCGACACTACACGTGTGAAGCTTGGCACTTGTTAAAGATCTCATTCGACACTATATATATGGTTTTGTAGAATGAGGAATGAAAACCCTCACTAACATTTATCAGGTCTCGTAAAGTGATGATTGTAGAATGAGGAATGAAGACCCTCATTGACATATGTCATATCTTGTAGAATGAGGAATGAGAACCCTCATGAACCTTCATCAGGTTCATTCGACCGTAGTCTCATGGTCTTCAGACGACATGGTCTCAGAATACAAGTCCTGTAGAATGAGGAATTATACCCTCATTGACTTTTGTCAGGTCTTGTAGAATGAGGAATTATACCTTCATTGACTTTTGTCAGGTCTTGTAGAATGAGGAATTATACCCTCATTGACCTTTTTCAGGTCTTGTAGAATGAGGAATGAGAACCCACATGGACCTTCATCAGGTTCATTCGACCGTAGTCTCATGGTCTTCGTACGACATGGTCTCAGACTACAAGTCCTGTAGAATGAGGAATTATACCCTCATTGACTTTTGTCAGGTCTTGTAGAATGAGGAATTATATCCTCATAGACCTTTGTCAGGTCTTGTAGAATGAGGAATGAGAACCCTCATGGACCTTCATCAGGTTCATTCGACTGTAGTCTCATGGTCTTCAGACGACATGATATCAGACTACAAGTCATGTAGAATGAGAATTATACCCTCAATGACTTTTGTCAGGTCTTGTAGAATGAGGAATTATACCCTCATTAACCTTTGTCAGGTCTTGTAGAATGATGAATGAGAACCCTCATTGACTTTCTTCAGGTCTAGTAGAGTGAGAAGTGATGACCTTCTTGGACTTTTTACCAAGTCCATTCGACAGGTCCATACGACCGTAGTCACATGGACCATCATTAGAAGAATGTGTGATGATCTTCATCAGGTCTAGTAGTATGATAAGGAAAAACTATTGGACCTTCATCAAGTCTGTAGAGTGAATACTTTCATAGACCTTCATCTGGTCCAAAAGACATTGAAGACTCCCATAGTTCTTCGACCCGTAGTATAGGGATTATCCCAACCTTCATCTAGTTCAGTCGACTGGGGACATACCTCATGGACTCATGTCGAGTCAAATGAAGACATGGACTTCCTACAGTCCATACAACAATGTCGTGTGAAACAACTCCTGAACCTTCATCTGGTTCAATCGACCGGGGACATCCCCCATGGACTCATGTCGAGTCAAATGAAGACATGGACTTCCTACAGTCCATACGACAATGTCGTGTGAAACAACTCCTGAACCTTCATCTGGTTCAGTCGACCGGGGACATCCCTCATGGACTCATGTCGAGTCAAATGAAGACATGGACTTCCTACAGTCCATACGACAATGTTGTGTGAAACAAATCCTGAACCTTCATCTGGTACAGTCGACCGGGGACATCCCCTATGGACTCATGTCGAGTCAAATGTGTAGGGGTTTTTAGGGGCATAATCCGGTAACGCAGCGGAAGCGGCGGAAGATCGTATCTTCCGATTTCAAAACTTTTTCTCGGATTAATTAAATAAACATATTTATTTAACATTCCAATAATCAAATTATGAAATAAAATTCAAATGAATCATATTCAAGTGAATTTACCGAAATGCCCTTACATTGGTATTTTGTCCATTTTAGTCCGAAATTGATCTAATCAATTTTGAATGATTCTAAATCATTTCTAAGATGAACTTAGCATGTTCAAAACATCAAAACACCAAAAGCACCAAAATCCCCAAAGTTTGACTCTTTGGCCGAATGCCCCTCCAAGGTGCACATTTGTGCATTTTGTCATTTCATGCATCAAAACACATCAAGATGTAATCCAATGAACATGAAACTTTATATGCATCATATACACACACAAATGCACAACATATATGAAAATCCCCAAATTTGGAATTGGTCATGAACCCTAATTTTTCAATTTCTTCAAATTGGACAAATTAGACCAAATTGGTTAAATCAATTACTTTAATCATGTTTCTTCCATCCAATCAAAGTCTCAACACAATGAAACAACTCAAGATCAAATCTAGGTCATCTAAGAGTGGGTCAACAACTCTAGATTAGCAACAAGGTTTCCAAAAACCACAAAAGAACACTTATTACTACAATAGCCATAAGCTTCCTTCATCATACATGCTCTACACTTTCATCAAAGTTCATAACCAAATAAACATAAACTATAAAAGAAGAAAGAACATCAAAGCAACACAAAATGATGCCAAGCATGTTAGAAACAATTTCCATGTTGAAAGCTTTAAAGAAAGACTTACAAAATCCAAGTTTTCAAGCCTTTTCTCATTTGGCCTTCAAGCTTTTCTCTCAACTTTCTTTTATGTTTATTTTGTGTATATGAACTTCTCAAACCCTAAAAATGAAACAAAACAATATATACCTCCTCCAAATAAGCCTTGGCCGAAATTTGGTGTGGTATATACAAATATCATGATATTTTTATTTCATTTAATTAAAGCTTTGTCAACTTGTTTACTTGAATCATTACAACTTTAATAACCTTTTAACAAGTCAACAAAAGCAACTCAAGAATATAACAATTATATTCTATTAGGGTGTTGGCCGAAATTAATAAAAAATAAAGGAAAAAGATATTTTATTTTTCAAACAATTTTTGAACAAATATCTTAAGAAGTCAAAATCAATTTGACAACATTTTCCTTTAATGTATAAGTCAACAATTGCAACTTATAATCATTTCTTAACTTTATCATTTGGTGATACATTTATATTTTAATTATATTAATCATTTAACAATTAAATAATTAAATAATTAATTAAATACAAATATATCAAATATATGTATTATATTTACTTTAAATATCTCAAATACATATATTGATGATATATGTCAAAAACATTTATTTGACTATTTATTAATGTGTATTTAATAATATCATATATTAAATACAAATACACATTAATTAGGAAATGACGGTTCGGCCCGTTCGCATGTATTTTTCGTTTAACGATTAAACGATTTATAAATAATCATCATTATTCATAAATGTTGCTCTAGTGCTCTACGAGTATGTTTCATTATTGAGACTCTCTAGATTCAGGTATATCCGTCACGAAATCCAATTTCATGTCCATAATCTATCCACCCGTAGATTATGACGATCACGGATAAACTAGCTGAATCATACAGGTCGAGGTCATTGCATACATATAATCCCTCCGTCACAGGTATCCAGATAATCCCAGAGATATAGATGTAAACGTCAAATCTCTATAGGTATTATCTCGTCGACGTATCTATTAGCAATCTCTAAATAACACTCGGAACTTACTTCCGATGTATACTGTGGCCACAGATTTAACAGACTGCTAACAATATATGGACTACCTATGCTCTGTACACAGAACTGACGGATCCTATCTTGACACACACAGGATATCCTGAGGATCGATCCACACCCAACGAACAGGCGGAGGTCTGATCTAAATAGACCGGTGACGTGACTACCATCTAAGTGTGGAGGATGTCTCATACATCCACAGTGGTGTCTCAAGTCGAAGGACCACTATGCTACTCAACCCGAGAAGATTCTTATTGACGTTGGCGTACCATCCATTAAGAATCTTCTGTGAGCCGTTCAGTGTTTATCCACTATAAACACCTACACGTCTATACGAGTCTCCATAGACTCATGGTTCATTGGGATAAACCATCGGACCAAGTCTCGATATACGACATGTACTGGTCTCAACGGATTTGACTAACCGACCCGTGTTAGCAAATCTTGACCAGGAACTATGTTTGATAATATTCATATAGCAGTGACATTTCCCAATGTCAATTACAAACTAACTTTGTAACTGTGTACTGCATTATATATTATCGGGCCTTTGTCTAATATATACATATCACTAAACCACATTTAGTTTCAATCTAATCGTAATCAGATCGAATACGTATATAAGAACAAGAGGTGCAACCATAAATAAGTAATATTATGGAATAAGGGGATGTTCGTATTCATGAATCAGACATAAATACGGCCCGGATTGGCGCTCTGAGCACCAACCCCAACAAAATGAAGACATGGACTTCCTACAGTCCATACGAAAATGTCGTCTGAAATAACTCTTGAACATTCATCTGGTTCAGTCGACCGGGGACATCCCTAATGGACTCATGTCGAGTCAAATGAAGACATGGACTTCCTACAGTCCATACGACAATGTCGTGTGAAATAACTCATGAACCTTCATCTGGTTCAGTCGACCGGGGACATCCCTCATGTACTCATGTCGAGTCAAATGAAGACATAGACTTCCTACAGTCCATACGACAATGTCGTGTGAAATAACTCATGAACCTTCATCTGGTTCAGTCGACCGGGGACATCCCTCATGGACTTATGTCGAGTCAAGTTGTAGACATATATTACACATGTCGTATGACATATATCTTGACCTTCATCTGGTTCAGTCGACTGGGTACTTCCCTAATGGCTCTTGTAGAGTCAAGTTCATGATCCTGACCTTCATCTAGCTCATTCAACTGGACACATCCACGATGGATCATGTAGAGTCAAGTTCATAACTTGACATTCGTTTGGTTCAATCAATAGGCAGCATCGACGCTCAGGTACACCTTCATCCTATAGTCTCGACACGCGCGTCAAATACTCTCCAAGCTAATGACTCATTGACTTAGAGAGTAGGGGACAAACTGTATGGGCCAAATTTGGTCCAAGGGTAATTTCGACCTTTCGCCTCAGGCCCACTGCTAAATGCACCCCTGAAACCCCCTAATCGAACCCAAAGACATTGTGCAGGCCCAAGCTTGAAGAAACATCATACCCAAAGACCGATATCTGAACCCCTTTAAATGCCAACCCATGAAATGTCCAGACTCATAACTACACTTCATGACTGCTCATAACTGCCTCTTCATGACTCGACTGTTACAAGCACCCAAAACGTATAAACAATTAAGGCATTCATGAGTCCCATCTGGAATCGCTTATAAGAGGAACCAAAGTCCAGAAGAAAAGGGGCATGGAAGCTCTCCTACCCATAGCTCAAGCAATATTCTCTCTATAGACCTCCTACCTACAGCCCACAAGGTAGCTCACAGGAATCAAGGTAATCTCTAGCCTTGCTCCTCCTTCAACAGTATTAATAACTCACTTTCATCACTAACTTGAGCGTCGGAGTGCCCCCGGCACCCACCACACCGGTGGGTAGTCTACTCCCACTCACTCTACATTTGTTTTGCAGGATCGTTAGTGTCATCAACCTATAAATTCTCGATTGTGGACCTCATGCGAAAACCAGCATCCACAACATCTGACAGGTAAATTAAAAAAAAAATTATATATATATTTTCAGGTCCGGACGTATTCAGACGCTCCGCACGTTCGGACATGAAACTGATTTATATATATATATATATATATATATATATATATATATATATATTAAGAATATTATTTTTTAACAACATATTATATGTATTAATTTTAATCTCTATTCTATTAAATAATATAACAAATATAAATATAAATATAAAATAACAATATAATATAATTAGATTTTAAAATTTCATTAAATTAAGTTATTCGAATTAATTCGGTTTTTTTAGTTAAAAAAATTATTCTAATTCAGTTCGATTCGATTTTTTAATTAAAATATCGAATAATTATTTTTGAAAAAAAAAATTTATATCTTCGCCTTGATTTTTTCCTATTCAATTACTTTTTTATCCCCTAATTCTATCAACTAGCATACTTAACAGTTAACACCGAATGCCCATCAAATTAAAAATGAATTCGCCTTTCAAATATTTATTTATATTTCTAATTTTCATAAGGATTTTAAATCATTGATGGATGCAGTATTTGCACATGCATTATCAAATCCAATTGTTAAAATTTTATATACTAAACCATATTCATCAAAAATTACCTTCATCATCCTATAAATATTTTGTGCAGTATGTTGGTCATCAAAAACTCTAAATGCAATAAGTCGTTTTTGCATGGTAAATGATGCATCAATCCAATGACAAGTCACACTCATGTATGCGTGTGTTTGCCAATGGTCACTCCAAATATCAGAACATATAGAAATACGACATTTTATCTCTTTAAATATGTCATTTAAAATAATTTTATCATCCTTATATAATTTAAAAATATGACGTTTTGTTGTGTTTCGAGTCATTCTACATGCAGAAGGATTTAAAGCATTATGCACGTAATTAGTAAAATGAAGTTTTTCACCAAAGCTTAAAGAAAGATGTGTCATACAAGTTAATTTCGCAAATTCTTCTCTATTTTTTGCATCGGAATATTTAAATAAATCTACAGCACTCGTACCTCTACTAGATGATGCGTACCTGGCCATTTGAGTTTGCGTCGTATCAATTCCAAGTTCAACCGGATGATGTATTTCCATGTGCTTGATCATATTGTCATATCCACCAGAAAATTTGTAGGTAACCCCACAATAGTTGCAAATTGATCGTTGTGTATTATCTTATAGGCGTTTCAAATGAAAATGAATTTTGAAAACATCCGAGGAACGAGCCTTAACTTCTCTTCTCTGTGATTGTGCACTGACACTAGGGCCGCTCTCTTGGGTTGGCATATTTGACATTATGTTCTCAGATGAGCTTGCCATTTTTCGTTTGAGAAATCAGGAAGAAAAATAAGAAAATTGACTAATTGCGAATGATAATAACTAATTGAATTAAGATTGAAAATAAGAGAATTGTAGGAAATGAGAGAGTTGAGAATTTGGTGTGTTGAAATAATGAAAAATGAATCCTATTTATAGAGTTTTAGATTTTTTTTGATACCAAAAATGCCCCTAAATATAACCGTTTTATTACCGTTATTAGGGATATATTAGTAATTTATAATTTTTTTTATAACCGTTTTTTTTAATATTGAGGGCAGGGAGCCGTCCCCCAACGGCTACTAGCTGTTGGGGTTTAGGGTTCCTGTTGGAACCCTACGGTTCCAACCGGAACCGTTTCGGTTCCGGTTAAACGGTTCCGGTTGGAACCGTAGAACTGGTGGAACCGAGGTTCCACCGGTTCGGATTGGGGTCGAACCCCAACCGAACCGGTCGACCACGGTTCCGGTTCGGAACCGGAACCGTGGCCGGGTCTATATATATATATTAAAAATATTATTTTTTAACAATATTATTTTTTAACAACATATTATATGTATTAATTTTAATCTCTATTCTATTAAATAATATAACAAATATAAATATAAAATAACAATATAATATAATATAATATAATTAGATTTTAAAATTTCATTAAATTAAGTTATTCGAATTAATTCGGTTTTTTAGTTAAAAAAATTATTCTAATTCAGTTCGATTCGATTTTTTAATTAATATATCGAATAATTATTTTTGAAAATAAAAAATTTATCTCTTCGACTTGATTTTTTCCTATTCAATTACTTTTTTATTCCCTAATTCTATCAACATTTACTTCATATAGCATACTTAACAGTTAACACCGAATGCCCCATCAAATTAAAAATGAATTCGCCTTTCAAATATTTATTTATATTTCTAATTTTCATCTTTTTTTTTTTTATGTTGAATTAACTTAATAATTTAAATATTCGATTAACTCGGACCGGGTTCGGGAATCGAACGGATTATGTAAATTTTTAAATAATTTCGGGTTAACAAAACACTAATAAGAATTAAATTCATTACTTACATAACAAAATATTAAAAAAAAATTAAAATAAATATAAATATAAATTACGTAATAGAATTTTTTTTATTTAATTAAATTTTGGAATTCAGATTTGTAAGTCTCCGGGTTTCATTAAATATGAACCTACCCAAAAAAATCTAGATTTTAAATTGTACATCTCGATTCTAGATATAAAATATATGAGTGGCAAAACGAATTGATGAATCGAATTCTAAACAAATCGAATCAAAATATGATGAATTCATATTCAATTCGTTTATTAAAAAGATCATAATATAATGATCATATTCAATTCATTTACTTATTTCCCGAGATTATGTAAGATTCACGTTAACACAGGCTAACAAATCAAATAAATCAAATTACAATCCAAATCAAATTGTTCACAAAAAAAAGAAAATCCAAATCAAATTAAATTAAATCAAATAAATCATTTTTCCACCATGTGGGTCAGCTACTTAGAATATCATTATTTCATTAAACTCAATAAAATTTAGATTTCTTTTTAGCTTGATATATAATAACACAATTTGTTATATTTTTCTTAACAAAACACTTGGAAATTTACATTAGCGAAATTCGAACCATCTTAATCATATTTCTCTCCTAAAATAAAAATAAAAAATTTAACCACCAACCAACCAACTAATGTAATGTATTTTTCTTAAGGTACTGTTATGGCAAAGCCTGCAAAACATAATAGCATATAGGGTTTATTTAAAAGAAAAATGATAAAGGAAATTAAAGTAGCACTAAACGAGGATAAAATTATATCATTAAAATAACATCGTTTTGGTGATAAATAAAATAAAATAAAAAGAATTAAATAACGTCGTTTTTATGATTTTGTTCTCCTTTAATCGTTTTGATGGTAAACAATGTAATTATACTTTTATTATTTCATGTTAAAGACATGTAACTTATTGTTGCCCTTTTTGGTTTGGTGGTGTAGGACTTAAGATCTGACCTTCAAGTCATATTTTCAAATCCTGAGAGTGAGTTTATTGTAAAAACCTGGGATAGTCAGGGGTTGTAACTGCTCCGCTTAAATCCGGAATTAATAGTTTAACGGCGGGGTTTCCAACGATTTCAAAAAAAAAAATGTAGGTTATTGTTAGCTTGGTACACCCTTAAGTTTTCATTGTCAATTATTATCATCCTAAATAATTATAATGATAAGTTAAAATCAAGATCATGATCATGTATATATGACAAGAAGTATTTGTAATTATATTATGTAAATATGGCAAGTATCTTGGTTATTATAGTAATCATGCAATAATACAAATATGTGTAAATCCCCAAAAATATATGTGATTCATCAAGTTCTTTTTATATCATTGTATAGAATAGGTATTTGTGTCATAATAAATTAACAAGAGTTGAATTTATTTTTTCAAATTGTTCTTCAAATTCAATCTGATATCAAAGATAGACTCTGTATATATAGGGACTTGTATAAAAATAAAAACAATAATAAATTTATCAGTTAACATCATGAAAAATCATAAATTATCAAAAATTGAAATTCACTAAAATATATAAAAATTGAAATTCATTAAAATATTATTAAAATTAACCAGATCCATGTAAAAATTACAATTAAGTTCATAAAATATCCTATATTATATTTATTTTTTCTTTAAAATTAATCGGATCCGGACCCCGACCCGGATCCACACGGGTCTTTAAAATCAAGACCTGAGTCCGCAAAAACATATTGCGGATTCAGTACTTTCCAGATCTTCCGGATCCAGATAGTTCTGCCATCCCTCCCTACTCATGTACGAGTGGACTCATACTATCTATCCATATGGACGAGACAACAGACTGAATTCAATCCATGGGGAGTGTTGAGGAGAATAAGAAGGAAGCTTTCCTATCAAAATAAATATGACTGAAGTCAAATAATATTATGACATGTATATATGGCAAGAAGCCAAGAATCATTTACAAATATACGTTTAAACTTCAACTTAATGAGTAATTTTTTGGTGCAATAGAGGCATAAGTGACGTGATATCACCACCAAATTAATAAATGACATGTATGATTCAATATCCACCTTTTAGTTATTTTTTAATATTTTAACACGTGTGACAATGAATTTTTAGATTATTACACGGATGACGTGATATTTCCGTTGTATTGTAGATTTTCTCCAACTTCAGACGTTAAATTCATTAGGTTCATGCTTTTGCAGAAACTAAGGGAGAAACTAACCAGTAACAAATATGAATGTGTCCATGTCTCCATGATTAATGCATGGGAAGTTCTGTATGTTAACTGATTAGAGCAAATTATTGCACATTCAATGGCAACATTATGTGTGTGTTCAAATATTTAAAATATTGTTATTAATTAATAATTTTGACAAACGCTTCATTTTCCGGGATTCGGGATTCGTCTAAGACCACCCAAACATCAGAACCGATTATGCCCTAACATTAAGAATATTTATATAAAGTTTGTGCATGCAACAATCTCATAATTCACCTAAAGATTAGTTTCTTTCAATGGCTGTCTTTCTCTTTTTCATATCAATTATCATCTTCATTTTATGCGTTTACAGACACTACCCATGGCTGAGATACAAGCTCCCACCAGGACCATATCCATGGCCAATCATAGGAAACCTCTTTGATGTAAAACCAGACAGATGCAGGTGTTTTGCTGACTGGTCAAAGGTTTATGGTCCAATCATGTCTATCTGGATAGGCTCATCTTTAAATGTTGTAGTGTCAAATTCAGAATTGGCCAAGGAAGTGCTCAAAGACAATGACCATTGGCTAGCCAACAGGCACAGACCTAAAGCAGTAGCTATCACTTCAAAAGGTGGCAAAGATCTTATATGGGCTGATTATGGCTCCCACTATGTTAAGGTAAAAAAAGTCTGTGTCCTAGAACTTTTCTCACCTAAAAGCATAGAGGCTCTTAGACCCATTAGAGAATTTGAAGTGAGAGCCATGGTTGCTTCAATTTTGAACAGTGTTGGTGAAAGTTTGGTTCTGAGGAAGTACTTGGCTTCTGTAGCATTTAACAACATTACAAGGGTAGTATTTGGTAAAAGATTTGAGAGTGAAGAGGGTGTATTGGATGCTCAAGGATTGGAATTTAGGGCAATTGTGGCTAATGAGTTCAAACTTGGGATACCACTTGGCATTATGGAACACATCAGCTGGCTCAAGTGGGTTCTATGGCTAGGCAATGATGAGGCTTTTATGAACCATTTAGCTAACAAAGATGGGCTAACAAGAGCCATAATGGAGGAGCACAAGGCTAAGAGTTTAAAGAGTGGTATTATGAAGCAACATTTTGTGGATTCATTGGTTAGTCTAAGAGAAAAATATGAACTGAGTGAGGATACTATAATGGGTTTGCTTTGGAACATGATCACTGCTGGCATGGACACAGTTGCCATCACAGTTGAATGGGCAATGGCTGAGTTAGTTAAGAACCAAAGGGTTCAACTCAAAGCACAAGAAGAACTAGACAGAGTTGTTGGACTGAGTCGTGTGATGAACGAGTCAGATATTTTGAACTTACCTTATCTTCAATGTGTAGCCAAGGAGTCACTGAGACTGCACCCACCAACACCATTGATGCTACCTCACAGAGCCAGTGCCCATGTCAGAATTGGTGGCTTTGACATTCCTAAAGAGACAGTTTTGTTTGTAAATGTTTGGGCCATTGCTCGTGATCCATCAATATGGGAGGATCCATTGGAGTTTAAGCCAGAAAGGTTCTTGGAAAGAGATGTTGATGTTAAGGGACATGATTTTGGACTGTTACCATTTGGATCAGGGAGGCGTATGTGCCCAGCTACTCAGCTTTCTATCAATTTGGTGACCTTGATGCTTGGCCAATTGTTGCATCATTTTAAATGGATGCCGGCTCCGGCGGTCCGGCCGGAGGAGATTGACATGTCGGATAGCCCTGGATTGGTCAATTATATGCATACCCCGTTACAGGTTGTTCCTACACTCAGGTTGCCTGAACTCGTTGGAACCCAGGTAACATGAGATTTATATACATGTACTAATCAATTGATTACTTTATATAATGTCATTTCTAATCTATCCACTTCTATTTCTATATATGGAAATAATAATAATCGAGAAACAAGCCTTCGACCTAAGAGACTCGAGTCAAATTTGGGCCGTTGGATTTGATAATTATTTACCAAATTTTACATGAGAGGACTCCATCGGCAAGTACTAAATGTCATGTCCAAGCCAAGGAACTTACTACGAACAGTCTTCATAAATGATGATCGGTTACCATTTCGGTTGAAGGTATAGACATTATTTAGAAGATCAAGAGATTGAAATAAAAATATCGTCGCAGGTGCAATATATTATCAAAACTGATCACATACAAATCGTCATGACGTAATAATAGATGGACGTAAGAGATTATGCATTTCGAGCTAAAAGAACAATACTATACATATACCATCTCGTACGTCCGAAAGTTCTATCAATCGGAATTCATTCACCAATTTTGTTAACTTCAAGGCCGCTAGCATCATCTTTGCGAAACAATTCCGACCTTCATGTTCAGTTATGCCATTATTTTTACCCTACAAATAGTACATTAAAATAGAGACACAGCAGCCTGTTGAAATACGTTCCCTAAGAAATTACTTCACATGAACAGAGTAATACTCTAGTCAAAAGTAACAAACAGAACCTAAGAAGTATGCAACCATGGATTCCTCGTATATATGATTATAAGTCACCAAATAACATTAGGCAAATTCTATTATAATCTAAGGGAGCGAACTCACAAAATTAAACCCAGAGAACTAAAAATAAAAAAGGGAATTAATAAAAGAGAGTACGAACTATATCATAGGAGTTGAGCAACGACTACAGACAACTTTACATCAAGTTACCAAAGAAAGGAAAGCTAACATAAGCTGATGATATCTGGATGAAGAGTGCTCAGTTGCCTTCATCATCACCGTCTTCGTCATCGTCATCTTCCTCTTGATCATCTTCGTCGTCTTCAGAGTCATCGTCTTCTTTACCCTGTCAATGGACAATTTAGAAATCAAGACAACATTACAAGTGAAATTCAACAACTCAAATGGCACACACCACGCATCTCTAAGGCAGCCAGGACTGATAAGTTATCATCGAGTCTTATAGACAAATAGAATGTAAATGGTTAAAGTTGTTCAAAATACCTATGCTAAATGAGCTTCAAAACTACTAACACATCAAATTCTGATTCAATTTCATTCCGATGTTTTTAATTCCAGAGTATCCAGTCAAGAGCAGAACTTTCTATCACATTTCAAACTTGTGCCTATAAATACAGAGAACAGTGCATACTAATGCTTCATGTGCACAACTGCACAAGAGATATTCGACCAATCAACATATCATCATTACATTGTTTCGTCTAAATACAGGCAGCCACAAAAATCATTTTACAAATAGAGCTCTCTCCAGACAGATTTGGAGACAATAATAAACTACATGTACCTCCAACACAAACATCAATTAACAGTGAAGTGAAGCAGAATGAGAAGGAAAAAGGCATATAGGCATTTCATTTCTGTAAATCCACGGCAAAAATCCACTTATTGTCCTTAATTTTTTTAATTAAAAAATAAAAAACTTGATTTACCTCCTCATCACCTTCAATCTCCTCTTCATCAGCTTCCTACAACATATAATCATTAGAAAGTGATTCAGGCCATCATAAAACTTCAAATGATAAGAAAAATAAAAACATGAGGGAAGGGCAAAGGGAAGAAAAACTATTACATTGTTAAAATAAGTGAGAGGATTGGGCCATAAATCCTCCTTGATAATCTCTGCAACCTGCAATTTTTCAAGAAAAAGCAACAGCCTAAATACAAGAAAGAAAGAACCATGCCTAACTTATGGCAAAAATTTTCTAGATTCAATCTGCACACAAAAATAGAACTTACATCATCTTGGATACCATCAATAGAACCCTTCTCCTGGGTATCACTGAACCAGGTAAAGAAGCTGCATTCATAGGTGCAATTTCAAAAGTCAGATGCTATATACTGATGTGAATTTATGTTAGATACTGTGCATACTATTAATATGTAGTCTTTTTTCTGAGATTAAAATTAAACTTTTTCTCTTGAGTTATAAATGGGAAAATAATCAAAAAAGAACCTTCATAATCATAACATATTTTGTTAAACCAAGATATAGATGGTGCAAAATCAATCAATTTTTCGCCAACTAAATGAAATCCGAAACACTTAAAACCCCAACCAAGCAATTCTTAGCTACAGGTGAATTTTTATAACCTATGACGATCACGAATCAACATATTGCCCCGACTTAACTTTTAGATGCAACTAATTTTAGTTTGTTGGCCAACTGTGGGTCAAGTCCTCAATATAGAAAGAAAAAATGGATCACCATAGCAGAAAATTTATGGCCACTAAACCAAACAAACCAAACAAAGCCTTTTCCCATTAGGTAAGGTCGACTACATGGGTCTTCTGACGCTATTGTGTTCTATTTGAGATTATTGTTTCATCAAGCTCCATAAAAACTAAGTCTCTTTTCATGGTTTCCTGTGTCATGTTCTAGCCACTAATTTCAACTAAAATGGTTAACAGGACCAAATAAAAAACCAACCTTTCTTCAGCAAATGGCCGCTTGTTTCCTTTCTTCTCATGATTAACTCCATTTGGTATGCCCTTCATATGTAAGGAATGCAATTACATCAAAATCAAGCAGAATATGAAAGATAGCAGTGAAAGTGATAGTATATAGCAAAATAGGCAAGCCCTTACCATGCCCTCTTTCCACTTGATTGATGTAGCAGTAATTTTCATTGAGCCCTCATCATCCAGGAAGGTAAAAGTCTTGGTAAGTTTGGTATCCTCAAAATAGGGATTGGGGGCAAAGTTCTGAAAAATGAAAAGAAACGGAAAAAAGAATCAGTAAGTACATTCATCAATAAAAAGAGCAACAAATGAAGTAACTATTACCCAATCTAAATCAACAAATGAAAAAGAACTAAGATTGAGCCTTTTATTGGTCACAAAACTAAAAAAGAGATCTGAAACAAACTCACAAATGTGATGGAGTATCCTGATTTGACATCTTTAAAATCCTCTACTTCCAGAGAGCTCAAGTACCTGAATATCTATCAAGGAAACAGAAAGGAGCATAAGTGACAAAAAAGGCTATTAAACGGAGGAAGAACTTAATTGTAGAATCAAGTGAACAAGCATTCTAGTAATTGATAATCTAAACGAATGGATCAAAGAAAAGTAAGTAATAGCATTCACATTCTAAACATAATAAAAGACTGAAGTTGTAGTATAAATAACTGCCAAAATCTAACTTTAATTTATCTGAGAGGAGTATTCAAACCTTCTGATCCTCTTCACTCAAAAGTTCACCAAGAGCAGGATGACTAAGAAACTGCAAAGAAGAGGACAGAAGTCAATTTCAAGAGAATTAAAGATTCCCCCGTGTAAACGAATACAAATAAATTACTCACGGCAGTTAACCAGAAGTCAGGAATGGATGTGATTATCTCATTTCGTTTATCATAGACTGGCTGGCGTATCTCACTGTATTTCTGTTCAACTTCCAAGACTTTCTCGCTAGCCTCTTCATTAATCTAGAAGATGCCAAGAACATAAATGGAAAATGACTATTTAGAAGGTCACAAATAATGGAAGTTCATAGGTGTATCATGTATGTGCTCATGCGTTAACACACTCTTTTAGCATCAAAGTAATTACATGTAAAAGATACACATAATATTCATTCACTACTAGCATTCTAGCAACTAATGTAAAAAAAAAAAGTATATTCAAATTTCATGCAATGGGACCTACATTAATATCTATGCTTACAAATGTCAGCAACCGATAAGAATCAATCGAAACATATCCAAAAATATCAAAATCAATCCAAATTTTATTGAGTCATGCAAAGCACTTTTCAGAATAAGAAAACAATCCCAATTGCAACTAAGAAACCCACATATCTCAAATCAAGCATATGTCACCGAGTTTCCCATAAATAAAATATCCAACTTTTGTTGTTCTACCCTTCAATATCGTAATACAGCTTCATACGAAAAACAAATAGGTGTATAAAAAAACAACAACAACCCAATTCACAAAGAACAAGTACAAGTACAACATCAATATATTCACACCAATTTAATCAGTAACTAAGTTCTCATTTTAAACTAAAAAGAACAAATATTTTCCATGGCGGTTATGTAAGTATACATTTTTTCCTTTTAAGGGAATCAGATTTTTTCCGCTAGTATTCCTGTTCGGTTGCCCAGAAAATTTATCACAAAATAATACTTGATTATGAATAAATCAATAAAAAAAATCCACTAAAAGGCACCAAACCTCAAATTTCTCTGAAAACAAACCAAACGCAAACCAAATAATAGGAAAAAAAATTATATTTTTATATGAAAAAGTAAACCTTTTCAAGCTCATCTTGGATCTCCTGAAGTTTCTCAATGGAAACAACAAGTTCTGAATCAATCTGCTCTGCATTTTCTTCTTCAACTTTGGTCTTTTTGCCCTTATCTGCCACCATTTTTTCTCTGGGTAGCTATTAAAGGGAAAAAAAACCCTAAACCCAACTCTAAATTCTCTCGCTCTTTCTCTTAAAGAGTGTCTAAAACCTTAGTTGCTTTGCTTCACCTCTCTCTTTTTATATGTGATGGGATGAACAACAAAATGGGGTTAGGGTTTTGGGAGTGACATGCGGTGATGATATCACAAAATTATGTCGCGGTCAAAACGTAATTATTAAGTGTTTGGTTAATGATAATAAATTACGATTAGTGATTTTTTTTCAATATTTGAGTTTTGAAAAGTTGAAAATTTTAATTTTCTTTTCACTATCAAAATATTAAAAAAAGCACTATAATTATTTTTTACATAAATCAAAATTTTATAACATCGTTTATGAATTATAGTTTATTCATCACATGATCGCAACACGAAACAGATCCATACCTTATGAGAAGTTTTTGTGAAAGTTTTGGTACTTGACCAATAGATGTGTTACACGACTACGGAATTAGGGTATTTATGTCATTCTAATCCCGATATCGAGGGTAGTTTGGTGATTTTAAAGTCGATAATTCCCTCATTTTGATTTGTTATTGGGCGGTATTTTTTAATTTACTTGGACTTTAAAAATTTTGGATAATTGCGGACTAATCAAGGAATCATAAAGATATTTTCCTCTAACGAGAGGTAGGACGGTTAAAGAATAGAGCGGCTTATGAATAGTTCGAGCACGATTCATATTTGGTGTGATTCGAGATCGATTAGTGTAATAAATATATAATTTGTATTTGAAAATAATAGTTCTAATATTAAATGAGATAGTTTCGTAAAAAATCTTCTTATTTTTGACTCTTGAATATTATATATAGAGATGTCACAAATATTTGAATTTTGTAAAGAAATTAATTAAAATTTGATAAAGTAAATAAAAAATTATTAAATCAACCAAGCTCGAGGCAAGTCTAATTGTTTCTCAATATTTTCTTAATGAGTTGAGTTCAAACAATACATGTAAAATTCGATTCGAGCTTGAGTTCGTGTTTATCAAGCCGAGTCCATCCGAGTACCACTTGACTCGACTCGGCTTGATTACACCCTTAATTAGAGGGGGTATGTTATCATACGGTTTTTTTATTTTACGGTTATTACCATCTCATTACTTTAGAAATTAAGAAAATACAAACGAATAGATTATTAGAGTATAATATTTTATTATTAAAATATATTCATTAATTAATAGAAAAAAAATATAATAAAAAGTAAAATCTTTATTAGGCTTGCAATTTAGCTTACTCAGTCCAACTCACCGGTCTTTGACTCAACCTAGTGACTGTGATTCGGAGCTTTTAAAATATCTGGCCCGACCCAACCCTCTTATAAGGGGCTATGATGAGGGCTTGTCCAAGTCTTGCCCGACTTCGCTACTCCTAATCTCTATCATAAAATGTAATTTTTTGTAAAGATGTGATAATAAAATATAAAATTTTTAGTGATATATAATAAAATGATATACTATAATACTTCTTATTATTTTTCAATTCCAGAGTAATTAAATGATAATATCCATTTTTTAATTTATTATTATATTAGGATGATGATATTTTGACTTAAAATTTTGATTTAAATAAAGATATCAACATTTTATTATTGATTTATAATCCAACAATAGATAATAGTCGATGAATTTATATTATTAAATGTTGTTTGGCTTTAAATATTTACTTTTCGATTGATTTAAATTAATGACACCCACTAACTTAATGTATCTCTACAATTTAAATATACAAATTTTAGTCTATACTGCTGAATATTTTTCATTTAATTAGTGTTAAATTATTTGAATGTCCTAAAAATTATCTAAATATAGTCCAAGTTTATTTCAAACTTAGATGAAAAAAGACTTAACTAACAAAAAAAAATATATTTAACTATATGGACTAAAACTTGTATTTTCTGAAATCACAGGGACTAAAATTTATATTTTTAAAACTACAAAGACTAAAATATTTATGTGTCATTCATTTTCCCGTTAATAAATAATGGACAAGGAAAGATCTTAATTCTTAAAGCACGTTTACCGGCAACAGCAAGCAGCATTTCCAGAGCCTGAAGCAGTGAGATAAATAAACAAAGGAAATAATAATTTTTTTTTTAGGAAATGTTGGAAACTCCGCCATCAAATTATTCGATTTGGGCTTAAGTGGAGTAAGTAAAACCTCCGACTGCCTCAGACTCGTACAAAAAATGCACCACTGGATTCGAACCTAGGATTTTAGACAACCAGATCCTAAACCTTATGTCGCCAAGCCACGTCTCTTACGGACAACCTGGACTGATCTACATTATAAATTCATAGAAGCCATATTATCCCAGGCTTAGCAGCATTCCCTTGTACTTGCAGTTCACTGTGAGGAACCCAATACTGCTTGACAGCAAACAATACAACGGAGGTACCACGTCATTCGTGCAACAATCCAATAATACATTGCCACACGTGTTAAAATATTAAAAAAAACAACTAAAAAAATGATATTAAATCATACATGTCATTTACTAATTTGTTGGTGATACCACGTCACTGGTGTCTCCGTTGCGTCAAAAAATTACTTCTTTATTAACTAGCATATCCTATCTATATATACTCTCATTACCTCAAACAATATGGACTGATCTACATTATAAATTCGTAGAAGCCATATTATCCCAGGCTTAGCAGCAATCCTTTGTACTTGCAGTTCATTGTGAGGATGTTGTATTGTCCACAACCCAGTACTGCTTGACAGCAAACAATACAACGGAGGTATCACGTCATTCGTGCAACAATCCAATAATCTATTGCCACACGTGTTAAAATATTAAAAAAACAACTAAAAAAATGATATTAAATCATACATGTCATTTACTAATTTGTTGGTGATATCACGTCACCGATGCATCCGTTGCGTCAAAAAATTACTTATTTATGAACTAGCATATCCTATCTATATACTCTCATTACCTCAAACAACCTGGACTGATCTACATTATAAATTCGTAGAAGCCATATTATCTCAGGCTTAGCAGCATTCCTTTCTACTTGCAGTTCACTGTGAGGATGTTGTATTGTCAGCAACCCAGTACTGCTTGACAGCAAACAATATCTTTTCTGTCACAAGAGGACTGTCCTCGTGATCAAATATTTTCGTATTCCATCTCATTGCTCCTGCAATTTTTCTCACCTTAACTAGCACATCTTCTCGGTCGCGTATTATGACTGCGCCTTCAGGCCGCAGAATTCGATCCATTTCTAGCAACATGTCTTCAACGTTACACCTATAAACAACAATTAACATTAAAAAGATTATAAAATAACAATTAACAAAGATGAGGAAGATATATTGTCAACAAAGACTTGTGTATCTGTCCCGTGGTTTGGTGGTGTAAAAAAAGGATATGACCTTCAGGTCATGAGTTCAAATCCAGGAGTGAGTTTCTTATAAGAATCTGGGATAGCTTGAGATTTTACCTGCTCCACTTAAACCCGGAAATGGGTGATTTAGCGGTGGGGTTTCCAACGATTTAAAAAAAAGAAAAAAAAGAAAAAAAGACTTGCTTATCCTTGTACAAGCTGAAGACAACATTTGCATGAATAAGGTCGTATGTCCTGGGGTACGTGGAGAACGCTTCACACCTAGCAAACACATGAGAATAATTATTAGATGGAGAAAAAGGAGTAGTGGAAATGAAAAAGGACTCATGGCAAAGCCAAACGTAGCATAAACATCTAACACGTAGACCTGGCTACCAATTCGGTACGGTTCCGGTCGGTTTTCGGTTCCACTTTGTTGTAGAATCGGAACCGAACCGGACGGTTCCGGTTCATTTTTTTTAAATAATTTTAAAAATGAAAATTAAATTTTAAAGTTGTAATGGGATATTATTATCAAATAAATATAATAAAAAAATTTATTTATTTGAATTTTATTAAATTAAATTAAAAACTTAAGAAAAACTTAAATTTATTTGAATTTTAATAGTGGAACCGAACCGTTGGAAACGTCCGGTTCCAACGTCTAGGGTGGGAATCCTAACCGAACCGTACGGAACTGGTTTCGGTTCCGGAATCGGAACCATCCGGTTCCTTCCGATTCGGTTTCGGTTCCGAACCCAAACCGTGGCCGGGTCTACTAACACGAAAATTATATTATGTACCGGGTGTATACCAGGAGGAGCTGAAGCTATCTCCTAGAGGTTTGTGGTGTGTGCATAAAGGAAATAGTAAGAACTTAGTTTCGAAGTTACCAATCATGATATATTCCAATCAATCCACGTTCAAAAATAACACCCAGAGTGTCATTCTCAGCTATGGTAGGGATGACATTCATAACCCACAATTTGGGAGATTCAATGGCAGCAGCAAAACTTCCCAAACCAGCATTCATATCCATAATGTTTCGATACCTTCCTGAATCAAGTATCTTGTTAATCCTCTTATAAGAATTCACATGCTTCTTCCATGATCGATTGTCCTCCTGATATGCCTCAACTGTAAGTCCTGTAATGGATCCATTAGATATCCTGAAGGGAACTGCATTGAGTCTTTCTGGAAATGCTTTCCATGTTTCGCCGCCAGTAATCTCAAGGTAAGGAGTTACACATGCCTCCATCTTCTTGTACCTATACGCAGACAGAAGATTATATTTTGCAGCAAGATCACAAAATACACCTAAATGTGAGAGTCTAGGGGTGATCACGGTTTCGGGTCAAACCGCAACCCGACTCGAACAGAACCGCGTGGTTTTTTTTAATAAAAAAAATGATTTCGAGTCAATCGGAACCGAATCGCAAATTTCGGGTCGATTTGCGGTTTTGACCCAACCGCGACCCGAACCGCCCAAAACCACAAATTTTGATTCAAACAAAGACCCGAACCGCCTAAACCGCCAACCCGCATTCAAATTAAATATTATTTTATATTTTTCGTCTTATTTAACCATGAAATTTAAGATATTTAATGATCATATGATAATATGCAATGTATAAATGAAAATTACGTATTTTTTTCTCTTCAATTATTATGTGAAAACATACAAAATTTCCTTTAAAAAAATTTATAACCCAAACCGCCGCGATTTTCCTTATCAAATTTGCGGTTTCGGTTTCTAATTTCTCAAACAGCCAACCCGCACGGTTTGAAGTAAAAAACGAAAAAACCGACCCGAACCACACCGCGATCACCCCTATGTGAGACTGTTGATCACTAAACATTCAACAAGGTGAACAAAGCACTATACCAGACATCTTCTGCTTCTGTCGATTCACAGGTGGTAGGTTGAGTATCTTGCTCATGGCAATAATCAGAATTTATTCTTTTCTGCCATATGGCAGTTTCACCCTTCTCATGAATCTTTACCCAGCAGAGAAGTTTGGCAATCTCTTCGATCTTCCTTTGTTCTTCCTCAAGTTCTTTTATAGGGCGCTGCCATGCTTGGTAATTAGTCCTCCAGTTAATTGGAGGACCAGAAAGCACCCAATAACCTCCTGGTCTAAGAACTCGATCAACTTCCATCATGTACATTCCATCTGCAGAAAAGATTTTGTTGTTGATAAGGGAAGTTAAAGAAACAAAATCAATTTAAATAAATCCCGAGTCCAGACTTGTATCAAAACAAGAAAGTCCCCAGCTTAAGTTCAAACCAGCAACAAGATGCTGAGTTGAATAAGGTTGCTTTCCAAGGAAACGTTTGAAGGGACAAGATAGTCAGCTGGACTTATCACTTATTTACAGTTTTTACCGGCTTAAGCGGAGCAGGTAAAACCCCCGGCTGTCTCAGGCTCTTACAAGAAACGTACTCTCTGGATTCGAACCCAATATCTAAAGGTGAGATCTTGAGCCCTACATCAACAAGCCACGCCCCTTGGGGACCAGACTTCTTTACTTTACAAGCTAAACATCTAATCTCACTAAATAAGGTACAGCAGCCTGCATAAAGTCTGGTAAACTATGAATCAAAAATCAAATAATGACCAAGGTTATTTTAATAAGCTTTCTGAAACTATCTTGAAAATGTGATCCTTCTTTCCAAGGTGTGACCTCTTCAAAGACTAGGTGTCATTGCCAAGTTTTCTGTGTGTATTTTCTTCTTCATGACTTCATTCTAAGTTTTTACTGACTGAACTATTGTTTCCAGGCGCCTAGCTAACCCTAAACCTTTTTTTTTAAATCGTTGGAAACCCCACGGCCAAACCATCCTTTCACGGCTTAAGCGGAGCAGGTAAAACCCGCGGCTGTCCCAGGCTCTTACAGGAAACGCACTCCCTGGATTCGAACCCATGACCTCAAGGTGAAATCCTGAGCTCTACACCACCAAACCACACCCCTTCGGATAGCTAACCCTAAACATCAAACCATTTCACCTCAAAATATTCCCAAGAGAACTCAAACCTATATACATAAACGTATTCCTAAAATGATAAAATCCAAGTTATAGTACTGAATTTAAGATTCCACAGAGCAGAGGTTTCCAGTTCTACATCAGATTTCACATAGCCTGAGTTTGCTTAAAACCTGTCTCACATGTTAAATGTTCAAATGAATTGTACTCACCATTTGCACTCCAAGGAACCAAGCATCGAGAACAGTGAGCCATGTCAAAAGCTCTAGAAGGATATGGTAGCTTTATGGTTCCAAGAACACCAATAACTGCTGGAACACCTCTTTCTAAAGCAAATTGAACTTGTGCTTCATGAGAATCCCTTGGTGCAAATGACATTGTTATGACATTCTTTTTAAACAGGTATGCTCCCCAGCTTGCAACCTATTCAACACCAACAGAGCAGTAAATCAACTAAAATATATATGAAGACAAATGTGTATTTACATTTGCTTGTTTTATAGCTTACAATGAGATGTCTTTATATAGGCATTATACAACTACCATATTAAATACACAACTACACAACTACACAACTAATATATAATCTAACATTCCCCCTCAAACTCAAAATGGTAGTGAAAAAACCAGATTGAGTTTGGAAACGAGGGTTGTGTAACAGCCAGGAAGAAAAGACTTGGTGAAGATATCGGCTATTTGATCATCGGAGCGTAGATACACCTGTTTGGAGACAGGGACAAGGAGATAAAACCTATTTGGAGACAGAGACAATGAGAAAAGACCTGTTTGGAGACAGAGACAATGAGATAAGACCTGTTTGGAAATAGGGAAAATGATATAAGACCTGTTTGGAGATAGAGATAAGGATATTCAGAGATCAGAACTCTGGCGTCTGATATCATGTGAGAACTTGTGAAGACAAATGTGTATTAACATTTGCTTGTTTTAGAGCTTACAATGAGAGACCTTTATATATGCATTATACAACTACCATATTAAATACACAACTACCAACTGCACACTACACAACTACCAACTACACAACTAATATATAATCTAACATTCCCCCTCAAACTCAAAATGGTAGTGAAAAAACCAGATTGAGTTTGAAAACGAGGGTTGTGTAACAGCCATGAAGAAAAGACTTGGTGAAGATATCGGCCATTTGATCATCGGAGCGTAGATACACTTGTTTGGAGACAGAGACAAGGAGATAAGACCTGTTTGGAGACATGGACAATGAGAAAAGACCTGTTTGGAGACAGGGACAATGAGAAAAGACCTGTTTGGAGACAGAGACAATGAGATAAAGATAACAAAGATAAGGAGATAAGACCTGTTTGAAGACAGAGATAAAGATATCCAGAGATCGGAACTCTGGCGTCTGATACCATGTGAGAATTTGTGAAGACAAATGTATATTAACAATTGCTTGTTTTAGAGCTTATAATGAGAGGCCTTTATATAGGTATTATACTACTACCATATTAAATACACAACTACCAACTACACAACTAATATATAATCTAACATTTTTAAACAGGTATGCACCCCAGCTTGCAACCTATTCAACACCAACAGAGCAGTAAATCAACTAAAATATATATATTGGTGCAAAAACCATCTATATATAGACTTCATAGACTAATGATTGGGGAGAAGATAAAATTAGATTCAAAGTTGTAATTCTATAATCAGAAGCAGAGGTTCTTGTATAATTTAGGCCAGAATTTGAATAACCAAACACTAGACAAAACATGGACAAATACCTGAAAAGACACAAGGGAATGTGTATAAGCATAAAGAGAAGTGATATTCTTACGAACAAAAATCCCGAAAATAAAAGAATAAAAGATGTTACAGAAACATGGAAACCATTTCAAAGGATTGAACTTACCCCACATCCAATATCCAAAGCAGTTCTAACCATCCCATTGTCCATGGGAATCACAGATGCAAGTTCATCTACATACCCATCTGCCCCTTGAGGAAACTGAGTTCCTCCACCTGGGAATCTAAAGACACTGCCTTCGTATTGAATCCAATTCTGAACAGCCTTCTCAACCGCCAAGCTCCTATAAGGTGCATTCGCGAATGGTACATAATCGCGACTTCTAGGCCATCGAAATGGAGTTGCATATCCTTTGGGTGCTGGAATAAGACAATGCAGCTTCTCATCAGAAGGAGGGCAATGTCTTTCCCTGTACTTCATATTTTTCCGAGGGAATGACATCGCCCTAATTTGATCTTGACATGGTGTGAAATCAATATATCCATCATCACAAGGCTTAAAATCTTGGACCATTGTTTCCAAATCATCATCACTACCACCATGATGAGTCTCATAATTCAGATTGCTAAGGATGCCACAGTCTGTCTTTTTGGTGATCTCTAAAGCTATACTATCACCTTTCCCAAAACCACTTCGCTGCCAAGCACCCAATATATAAAAGAAACAACATAAACCAACTACAATGAACATTGACATTGAACCCCTAGTTCTATTCTCTCCAGAGTTCCCTTTCATTGCCATTCCCCACCTGAAATTTTTTTGTTACCATTACAAAATGATTAAATAAATAAAGGGAAATTATCAATTTTCCACCTTAAAGTAGCGAAAACCCGAAATCGTTACTGCGGTTTTTAAATTATCAATTTCCCACCCGAAACAGGAGCGGTCTAGAGTTACTTTAAATTCTATGGGGCTCTATACAAGTCATATTATACACTGAAAATTAAAATTTCTCTGAATTCAAAACCCTTAATTTTGAGTTAAATTTGGGGCTCAACCGACCGCTTGTGTCGGCTCTCCTTAGGGCCACCCTGACCCGAAATCTTATAAAAAATTATATATTTTCCACAACCGCGTGATTGATTTTGTATATAGAAGATAAAGAATTGTATAAATGTAAAAGCCTAATTCAAAGTCCAGAGTTATTTTAAATTCTATGGGGCCCTAGACGGATTCTTAAAAAAAATACCCTAACAAATAAATAAGTCATATTATACGCTAAAAATTGAAATTTCTCTAAATTCAATACCCTTAATTTTGAGTTAAATTTGGGGCTCAGCCGACCGCTTGTGTCGGCCACCCTGACCCGAAATCTTATAAAAATTTATATATTTTCCACAATGAGTGATTGATTTTGTATATAGAAGATAAAGAATTGTATAAATGTAAAAGCCTAATTCAAATGGGTTTTCCATAAAAGTGTATCATTTTCCACCCGAAACCGTGGCGGTCCAGAGTTATTTTAAATTCTATGGGGCCCTAGACGGATTCTTAAAAAAAATACCCTAAAAAATAAATAAGTCATATTATACACTAAAAATTGAAATTTCTCTAAATTCAAGACCCTTAATTTGAGTTAAATTTGGGGCTCAGCCGACACACTTGTGTCGGCCACCCTAACCCGAAATCTTATAAAAATTTATATAGAGTGATTGATTTTGTATATAGAATATAAAGAATTGCATAAATGTAAAAGCTTAATTCAAATGGGTTTTTTTCATTAATTGCAAGCTGAATCATCAACAAATGAAATGAAATTGAAATTCAAACGAAACGGCAGCGTTGAGGAAACATACAATTGAAGAATTGATGAAACAGATCAGGAATTGAAGATTAAAAATTCTTACTTGGAAGGAAGATCAAATCACATCAAATGCTTTGAGAGTCACATGATATAACGCACGTGGGATAAATGCGGGATAAAGCAGAAAGATTTTGGTGATGATTTTGGTCTGTTGGTTTGGATGAAGAGTACGATGTTTCATTGTTCATGTCTTGTCCAATCAGAACATGCCACGTCAATAGTTCGTTAGGATTTGGTCTTATTTTGCATCAGAAAATTGAACAATTAAATTTAATTAATAATAGTTCATTAATAACAGAATTTAAAAAAATAATAATATAAATATCAAAAATAATTTTGGACCATCTTCACATTTGGCACGATGCGAAATGTAATGTTTTTTTTAAAAGCTATATTAACGGTATTGCAAACTGGCTTTTAAATATTTGTAAGAATCTGAATTCGAGTTTATTACAATTTAATTTGATTACTGTGTTCTTACAACGGACTTTGAACAATCAGTAAACCGAACTGGAATGATACAATTTTGATAAGTGATAAACCGAACTGGAATGATACAATTTTCAACAGTGAAACAAATGACAACAAGCAGAAAGAGAACGCGAAAATAGTAAATCAGTCCCAGCGATGAAGGCAGAATTCCGAGGCTTGTTGATGCGGCAACAATCTCCTTAAAACAAATTCGTCCCCTACCGATTGGTGCAGTAGAACGCCAGACGTCTGTTTCCCAGGATGCAACGGAAAAAGAGGAAATTGGGCACCAACAAATTCGACTGCAACGAACAACCGAAGTGTTTGAACTCTTCTAAAAAGAAACAAAAACGAAAATGCAAATGTCTATTAAAAAGAAATTAACATGCCAAGAAAATAAAATTGAATTAACTGTTATGGAACATCAAAAGCTTGGAAAAAATTAAAGAGGAGGCTTGCAAAAATTTGCTAGGCCGGGCTCGCACATTTTGGTCCGGCATTCGTGTACGCAGGTGCACACGAGCCAAGCTTGATTCAGATTTGATTTGCACCCCCCCTCCCTGCGCACGTAGAGAGAGCCTCTATCCTTATAACTCTTACCCATCTACATATGAGCAATGATATATAAGCATAACTTTCCCTCTATAGCTTTCCCATATGGGACAAGCTCAATTCTCATTATTTTCCAACACCATTGGGTGAACTTTGAGCAACAATTTCTCATTCACCCAAGCACCATTTTAAGCATATGAATATACCATTTCGAACTACTCACGGAGGAGTATCCGAATCATTCAATAACAACCACTAACACGAAGTGGATCATGCTTAAAATTGTGCATCAAAATGCTTACTCATAAGCATTTTCCAACAGAGTTCACATACTGTTTCGATATGGGATTTGGTGTAATTTTTCCTTCTGAATAAAAAATCAAGTGGGTTATGAGATAACTACTCATCTCATATAAAGAAAAACATATTAATGTATCAGAATTGATAAATCTTGTCTCGTAAATCAAACCAATGCCTATGCAAAAAATTATTGTGAGAAAAACATATATTTTTGTTTGAAATCGTTGGAAACTCTATCGTCAAACCACCCCTTCCGGGCTTAAGCGAAGTAGGTAAAATCTCCGACTGTCTCAGGCTCTTATAAGAAACACACTCCCTAAATTCGAACTCAAGACCTCAAAGTGAACCATACACCACCAAGCCACGCCCGTTTGGGACACAAAAACACAAATTTTTTTTTTGGAGTACCAGGAAACCTCACGTCATTCAATTGATGCGTGAGTAAATCGGTGCTGCCCCAGACTCTTACAAGAGTGCTACCCATGATTTGAACCTGTACGGCTGTAGATAGTAAGGAAGCAGAGCTCAAATTCGATTCATCCAACACCTCTAAACAATCTTGTGCCAAGGATGTTCATGACAGCTGGGGAAGCACAAGAAAAAAGGCAATTGAGGAAATGCATAAGAAAACTAACGTGTTGGATAAAGGAATGAAGCAATTATTTTTCAAGCGAGCTTGAAAATTGATGGCCAGAACTATGGGCGGCATCCGGAGTGTGCTGTCCATGCCGGCATGTCCAAACCCGGTGCGATCTCATAATTTATAGGGGTGTTATAGGGTCGGGTCAACCCGCGATCCGACCGACCCACGAGGGTTAAAACAAATTCGCAAAATTTCAACGCGACCCGATCCGAAATTTTCGGATTGGGCAACGGGTTTGATACTAAAACTCTACCCGATCCGACCCTATAATATTATTATTATTTTTCTAAAATTTTTATTAATTTTTTTAAATTTTTACTATTATTTTATTTGTTTATTACTTTTTTTGTATTAAAACTTTTATATATGATAATTTTTTGGACATAAAATAACTAATATTTATATTTCAAAATAATTAATCAATTAAAAAAAAATTATTTTATAGTGACCCGACCCGACCCCGATCGGGTTCCACCTTCGCGTGACTTGACCCGCAACCAGACCCGATCGGGTATCAGAAAATTTCAAAAAACCCGACCCAACCCGTGAACACCCCTAATAATTTCTTATATTTTTCTAAGTATTTAGCCCCTAAGAACAGAGAAAGGGGGGTCTCTGTTCTGCTGGTTAATGAAGCCAGCCCTGTTTCTTTCCCCTGTTATTTTTCTCTCTGTGGCTTGGTGTGGTTTGTAAAGTAAGGCCTCGTGGCCATCTTCAGTTAATGCTGTTTTCAGCTGGAATATATGAGTAACATTTCCATAAACACTGAAACAGAGCATGAAAGAGGCAAATCAATAATAAAAATAATAATAATAATATTGGAAAAAGCAAAATAGCTTCTTGGGTATTGACCATATGAGGATAGGGCATCCTTAAGAAACATCAAGTAAAGAATTAACATCATCGGCGTGACTTGATGGTATAACACTGAAGGTCTAACCTTAAGATTTTGTATTCGAATCCAATGAGTGCGTTTCTTATAAGATTCCGCTTAAACCCGGATAGTTTGACGGTGGGGTTTCCAACGATTAAAAAAAAATCATCTAATAGGTAAGAAACTTCCAAGCAAAAACCAAATGCTAATCATGTTTAAACAAAACAGCTCAAAATGCCATTGTACATAAATCACTCAAAATTTCTTAAGAAAATTAAGCTGGAAAACAAAAGCTGCCCTTTCAATTTAACTCTTTGATGACAGCTTTTCTTTGGCCTTTTGAATCTTCAGCACTTTCTTGACAATCTTCTGCTATTCCACCAAAAAGGCGATGATAATCCTACAGATATATCATTATAGTTGCCAAAAACTGAAATCAATAAGCTTCTAAAATGATAAATGGTAATAAATCTAAGAATGTTTCCCAGTTCAATCCAATTCAAATATAAGATGATAATGAAAAAGGTTTGGCACAAACCTCTCCCTGATGGCACCTCCAGATAATACAGCCCCATAGGCACAGTTGACAGTCCTCCTGTTCTGAGATAGTGATGTGAATCGAGGACCGCATGCAGGACATATCCAGAATATTGTTCCAGTAGGGCCAATCACGAGGCAATGAGCTAAGAAGATTAAGGAAGCAATGCAAGGTGGGCAGAACTTGATCAAAGAAAAACAAATAAACAGCGACGGTGATGGAAGACATATCCAGAATATTGTTCCAGTAGGGCCAATCACGAGGCAATGAGCTAAGAAGATCAAGGAAGCAATGCAAGGTGGGGAGAACTTGATCAAAGAAAAACAAATAAACAGCGACGGTGATGGAAGACATATCCAGAATATTGTTCCAGTAGGGCCAATCACGAGACAATGAGCTAAGAAGATCAAGGAAGCAATGCAAGGTGGGCAGAACTTGATCAAAGAAAAACAAATAAACAGCGACGGTGATGGAAGACATATCCAGAATATTGTTCCAGTAGGGCCAATCACGAGGCAATGAGCTAAGAAGATCAAGGAAGCAATGCAAGGTGGGAAGAACTTGATCAAAGAAAAACAAATAAACAGCGACGGTGATGGAAGACATATCCAGAATATTGTTCCAGTAGGGCCAATCACGAGGCAATGAGCTAAGAAGATCAAGGAAGCAATGCAAGGTGGGAAGAACTTGATCAAAGAAAAACAAATAAACAGCGACGGTGATGGAAGACATATCCAGAATATTGTTCCAGTAGGGCCAATCACGAGGCAATGAGCTAAGAAGATCAAGGAAGCAATGCAAGGTGGGAAGAACTTGATCAAATATAAACAAATAAACAGCGACGGTGATGGAAGACATATCCAGAATATTGTTCCAGTAGGGCCACGAGGCAATGAGCTAAGAATATCAAGGAAGCAATGCAAGGTGGGCAGAACTTGATCAAAGAAAAACAAATAAACAGCGACGGTGATGGAAAATTTTGGTTCTCAGACTTTGTTTTTTTGCAAGAAGAAGGCTTTCACTAGAGAGAGCCCCTCTCCTAACACTTCCTACTCATCTATACTTGAATTATTATATATAAACTCATTTAGCATTGTTTTTTTATTACATGTGGGATTGAATAATTTCCCTTTATTTTTCCATCTCAAAGGGTGCATTTGAGAGACAATTTCTCATTCACTCGAGCATCATTTTGAGCATGTAAATATATGATTTCGAAGTACTCGCGAAGTAGAAACCGAATCATTCACGACCTCTTACTTTCACTAAGTGGGTCTCACTCAAAATTATGCCTCAAAATAGCTAGTCATGCTATTTTCCAACCAATCTTGGCCAAACCATGCAACACAAATAAAGCAGAATATTTTCAGATAGACTTATTAGAAGTGGGTCCAAGCTACATTCATTTGACTCGAAGGGGTTTTGTTCCTACAAAATCATAATTCGCGGTTCTTATGGTTCACCCAATTACGTGGGGTTGCCTATGACTCAATACTACGGTGGTTTTCGTCAAATACTCTAGACCTCTTGTATTCAGCAAGTCTCAAGTGTGGAATCTGCAGTTACATCCAATGAATATACATGGATATAAGTTTACATGATGAACTATAAACTCTTGAAGCATAAGAACCTCACAATCTGAAATCTTATATGAACTCATGAACTCCTGGAGCTTCACAATCAATCTCAAAATATAAACCATAACAACAAAAGCTAAACCATAAAGAAACATAACTAAAATACATTTTTAGAACAGTAAATTATATATATATCCTGGTGTTCCTGAAGAAGCTAGCAGACTATGAATTGGTGTTAGCTTCAGGTTCCACTTCTGATTTGGGTTCTTCTTCTGTTGCTTTTGCTTCAGCTTCAGGATTTTGGTCTGCTGAGGCTGCTGCAATTTTCTTCTGTGAAGCAGTCTTAGTGAGATGATTGTAGCAACCCTTCTCTTTGAAGAGCTGAGCAAAGTGAGACTTGCAATAAAGGATTCCATCCAAAGCAGCATATGATGAAGTTGTCAACAAACATCCTCCATGTGAACACCTGAAGCATGTCTTATGGAACGATTCTCCTTCCACTGTCACCTGTTACAAATTTATAATTTTCTTTGTTACAAGTTTGATCATAGACTATGTGACCTCCCACATCACTTGGGAGTATGGATGGCAACGGGTTGGATATGATACGAAGATACCAATACCCGTACCCGACCTGTTCAATCAACGGATACGAAAATTATCTCATTACCCGCTCCTAAAGTATCATTACCTATATTTGAACATGGATGTCAATACTTGTACTCGACATGTTCAATTAACGGGTATGAAAATTATCACGTTACCCGCTCCTAAATTACCATTACCTATATTTGAACATGAATGTTAATATTCGTACCCGACCTGTCCAATCAACAAGTATATAAAATTCTCCCATTTCCCTCCCCTAACGTATCGGACTCCTACGAGTCCCCATCCCCGCATGGATTTTTGTCATCCCTACCTGGGAGGGAGGTTGGTAATATGCTTATAAGTAATAATAGACTCATTTGATTAGTTGGACGTGTCGTGAACATATGCGAATGTCACCTTCAACGAGGACGTTGGCCCCTAAAGATTAGATTGTGACATCCCACATCTTTTAAGCGGAGTTGCAGATGTCATTTCCAACGACGATGTTGGCTCCTAAAGATTAGATTGTGACATCCCACATTATCAAGGAAGTGAATTAATTACGGACCTTCTCCAATGGGTACACAGTTTTCTTGCAGGATGTACATTTATCTTGGGTGCCAGAGAACATGGTGGAAAATTTGCTTGGAGTCCTTGCCTGCAGATAGGAAAAATATATAATAAAAAAAATTTGAATTGCAAACAGAAACACATACCCAAAATTCTCAGAGGAAAGAAATTGAATTACCAGTCCATTTTTTTTGGCAGCTGAAAAAGATATTACAGAGGAGCAAAATATTAGCCTAAAGACATGCATAAAGGAATTGGAAAAGAGAATGTTTATGATATAATATTAATGAAAGATGATTAGGAGATTAAACCAGTACTAAACAGAGACAAAATTATCATCAAAACGACGGTAATTTAAAAAATAAATAAGATTAAAACTACGCCGTTTTGTTAGTGATTTTGTCCCAATGTAGTTCCTGTTTATTTTTTTAAAAAAAATTTACCATCAAAACAACGTCATTTTGATGGTAATTTTATTCATGTTTAGTCTCTGTTTAGTCTCCATATCATTGCTCGTTATTAATTATGAAGTGATCTCACGTGGGAGCTTGTTGGAGAAATTGCCAGACTCCTTGAAGAGCTGCTCAAAGTGAGGCTTGCAGTACAGGACTCCTTCCATTGATGAATAGTTACCCATCTGCAACAGGAAAAAAAGATTTGACCATTCATCAAATACATTGATGCTCTGTTTAATATTATGGTTTGATCTGTGATGAGATAATAAATTTGTGTTTTGATTAAAACACAACTTTTAACCGTTTTGGTTTGCGATTACTAATTGTAATTTTTTTTTTTTAAAAAAACCGAGTTTTGTAAAAATTAAAGTTTATAACTGTTCCCAAGAGGTGTGGCTTGGTGGTGTAGGGTTCAAGATCTGGCCTTCAGGTCATGTGTTCGAATCCAGGGGGTCTGAGGCAGGCAGTCGGGGGTTTGCGTTGTTTCGAATCGTTCGTTTACCACACTTTTTTAATCGCAATACCAAACAGAGCTTGAATCAATACCGACAATGGAATGAAAAAACAGAAGGAATATGAGGATATGTATACCACAAGTTTGCCATTGCAGTGACAGCATTTGAAACAGGTCTTATGATAAGAAGTTCCATCAGCTGTGATCATATCAATTATGTGAACAGTCTTATCACAAGCCTTGCATTTCTCTTGAGTCCCAGAGAATGCCATTTCTCTCTCACAGGGTAATAATATTTTGAGTTGCAGATTAAGAAGATAGAACAAAAATCTTGCAAAATGATATATAAATTTCTGATTTTCTTATAATAGATGAAATGGGTTAATGGATGGAGGAGAATGTGAAGGTGAATTACATGGTGTATGAAACACAATGTCATTAATAGATTGATTCCTTTTTTGAATATGCAGAAAAAATAGCAAAGTTTTGTGATTTCTGGTTGGTCAAGATTTCTTTTTGTTTTTATGTGGTAATTAACTTAGATGACGGGGACGTGGCTTGGTGGTGTAGGGTTCAGGATCTCACATTGAGGTCTTGGGTTCGAATATACGGAGTGCGTTTCTTGTAAGAGCCTGAGACAGCCAGGTAGGGGTGGCAATGGGCCGGGCCGGGCCCGGGCTTTGATAAGCCTGGCCCGAGCCCGGCAAAAAAAAAAAAAAAAAGCTCGGGGCCCGGGCTTTATCAGACCCGTTTTTTCTAAAAAAATAAAAAATAAATAAAAACATACAAAAACAAAATACATTCACATTATATGCAAAGACAATTCACAAATAAATCAAAAATTTCATCGATAAATTAACAATTTAAATGCTACAAATAAATAAAAATGCTACAAACATATTAAATATATATATATATATATATATATATATATATATGTTATTTTTTTTTTGGGTTTAAGCTCGAGTCGAGCCGGGCCTGGGCCAAAAATGGTAAGGCCCGAGCCGGGCTTTTGAGTATAAGACTTGGCCCAGGTTTTTTACATAGGGTTTTACCTGCTCCGCTTAAGCCCAAAATGAGTGGTTTGACGGTGGGTTTCCAACGATTTCAAAAAACAAAAAACAAAAAAAACAACTTAGATAACTTCAAATAGATTTAACACAACATAATAAAGGTAAAAAATCGTATCCAATTCATAAAACTCTCATTATAAACTGTGTCTAATGAAGATCTTTATATACGTAATTTTGCCTACTCCCTTGTTTTTTTCAAAATAGTGTTTTTAGAGGTCAAAATCGTGATCAAACGGATAATAAATTAATCAGGATTCGAATCCATAACAATAACCCAAATAAAAATAAACACGTGACAAAAAAACATAAGCAAGAAACTTATAATTTAAAAATCTTAGAAATAGTTTTCCATTATTTTAACTAAAAGTACTTTGGAAAATATTATGCAAATTAATTGACAGCAATAGAAAGTAGAATGCAATACAAAATTTATTAATAAATTAAAAACAAAGATATGACGCCAAAAAAAAAAAAAAAAAAAAAAAAAAACTAACAAACTTGCAAAAAATCTCCTCAATGATTACAGCAGCATTGTACATAAAATTATGACCAATCAAAAAACGGCCGATCTTGACATTTTCGGGACTTAAGTCGATTTGTATTTTTTGAAATCATTGACCATATCATAATAATATAATAAAAAAATTGAGACTTTGACTATTAAGTTATTTTAAGACTATAATAGACCGGCGAGAATCGATGAATTTCGTCTTAATTTTTTTCCCAATTAGTATAAAAAATGTCAGTCAAATAAGATAAGGACCTACAACCAGTATAAAAAATGTCAGTCAAATTTCGTCTTATAAGCTAATTTATACTGCGAGGATTCAACTTCATCATCCTTTGACCACATCATTTTAATAGTTTTATAAAATTGGAATTTTATAACAGAATTTCCATATAAGACAGGCACCCCAAACTGAAATTCAACAACTAGCAATTACCTTTTTTATAATTTCATCATGTTTTTTTTTTTTTTTTAAATCGTTGGAAACCTCACCGCCAAACCACCCCTTCCGGGCTTAAACGAAGCAGGTAAAACCCCCAGTTGTCCCAGGTTCTTCCAAGAAACGCACTCTCTAAATCGAATCTAAAACCTCAAGATGAGATCCTGAACCCTACACCACCAAACCATGCCCCTTGGGGACCATCATGACAATGAATGTATATTCATAAAAGATTAAAAATTACATTAACAAAGATAAAATATTTGTTACTGCAAACTATTTTTACAACAATCTTCTGTACTAGACAGCAAAACAATCAGCATCAAGGCCTAAAATGAAGGTATATGAGCTTCTGAGGGCAGAGATGTTGTGAATTAAACACACAATAATAGAGGTGATGATTGAGAGAAAACTCTTCTTTTATATTACTCACAAAAGAATTACAAAGCTTACAAATCCAAGCTTTACAAAAAAACTCTCACACCACTTTACTCTCTATTCTCACTCAATTTGGGATTTCTGGGATGCTAACAATGGTCTCAAATTGCTCATTTTATAGGTCCAACCGTGTGCTACAGTAGCACACGTCTTTGGCAGTTGGCACAAGTTGGCAAAGGCTGGCAAACTTCACATCAACTTGGACACGCTTGCCAACTTTGCATGGTTGGCAAGTTGCTTCTACTTTTGGTGTTGGCTGCATGCATGACTTTTGCTCATGCTTTCGGCGCTGCAAGCTGGCTTCAACAAATCTCCCCCTCGGTGAAGATTTCCCAAAATCTGAGCCGACCATCAATCATCCAATCCGGATCCTCAAAAGGATCCTCCCCTGGCTGCATCTGTATGACTGCCTACGTACCCTGAGTTGGGATCAAGCCAATCGTAGTTCTCTGAATCTCCCCACTCTGACTATGTGGAGAGTTTTGTCATCCCGGCTATGGCACGACAGATTTCAAGCTTCTCCTTCGGTAAAACCTTCGTGAACATATCGGCACCGTTGTCGTCGGTGTGAATTTTCCTGAGTTCTAACAGCCTTGAGCTCAGGACGTCCCGTATCCAGTGATACCTCACATCGATATGTTTTGACCTCGAATGAAAGGTGGAATTTTTACCGAGATAGATAGCACTCTGGCTATCGCAGTACAAAATGTACTTCTCCTGCTTGAAACCCAATTCCTGGACGAATGTCTTCATCCACAGCAATTCCTTGCAAGCTTCTGTCACTGCAATGAATTCTGCCTCTGTTGTAGAAAGTGCAACACACCTCTGCAACCTCGACTGCCATGCCACAGCTCCTCCTGAGAGAGTAATCAGATACCCCGAAGTAGACTTTCGGGTATCCACATCTCCTGCCATATCTGAATCGGTGTAGCCCATCAACACTGGCTTGTCGCTGCTTCCAAAACATAACCTCATTTGGATGTGCCTCGAAGATACCGCATAATCCATTTGATCGCATTCCAGTGTTCCCGTCCTGGGTTTGACATAAACCGGCTGACCAATCCAACTGCGTGTGCTAAGTCTGGCCTCGTGCACACCATGGCATACATAAGACTTCCCACTGCTGAGGTGTATGGAACCTGTTTCATTTCCTCCTTCTCTGTCTCAGTAGAGGGACTCTGTCTCGTACTCAATCTAAAGTGGGTAGCAAGAGGAGTGCTAACCGCTTTAGCCTTGTCCATCTGGAATCTCTGAAGTACCTTCTCGATGTACTCCTCCTGTGACAAGTATAACTTCCTGGCTTTCCGATCACGACCGATCCTGATGCCAAGAATCTGTTTAGCTGGCCCCAAGTCTTTCATCTCAAAAGACTTACTCAGTTGCTGCTTCAATTATCAATCCTCGATTGATTCCTGCCAACTATCAACATATCATCTACATATAACAGTAAGATGATAAAGTCATCGTCAGAAAATTTCTGAACGAAAACACAATGGTCTGAAGTGGTCTTCTTGTATCCCTGCTCCCCCATAACTGACTCAAACTTCACGTACCACTGTCTCGGTGCCTGTTTCAAACCGTAGAGGCTTTTCCTGAGTCTGCACACAAAGTCCTCTTTCCCGCTGACTCTGAAGCCTTCTGGTTGCTCCATATAAATTTCTTCTTCCAGATCCCCGTGAAGAAATGCGGTCTTGACATCCATCTGCTCAACTTCCAGGTCGAGGCTTGCTGCTAAGCTGAGTACCACTCTGATGGATGACATCTTCACAACTGGAGAGAAGATTTCATCGAAGTCAATGCTTTCCTCTGATTGAATCCCTTGACAACTAGTCTGGCTTTGTACCGGGGTTGTGAAGTGTGCTCCTGTTGCTTCACCCTGTACACCCATTTGTTCTTCAAAGCCCGTTTGCCTCTTGGCAATTTCACCAACTCAAAAGTGTGATTGTCATGCAAAGATTTCATCTCATCTTGCATGGCTTCCTCCCACTTTTCTCTGTCTTCTGTTTCCACAGCCTCCTGGTAGCTCTCGGGTTCTCCCCCGTCAGTAAGCAGCACATACTCATATGCAGAGTATTTGGTTGAAGGTCGCCTCTCTCTGTCAGACCTTCTCTGTGGAACTGTTGGTGGAACTTCTGGTACTGGTGGTTGATCATGATCATCATCTCTGGGAGCTTCATCACCTGTACCCTCATGTCTGGGAACCTCATCTTCAACTCGTACTGGCACCGGTGTATGAGGTTCTGGATTCACATTTCTGTATTGCTGGGGCATTGTCTTCATCTCCTTTCGGATATCTTCTATGGTCTGGTCTTCAACAAAGACAACATCTCGGCTTCTGACAATCTTCTTCTCCACAGGATCATAGAGTTTGTAGCCGAAATCATCCTGACCATAGCCAATAAAGACACACTGTCGCGTCTTTGCATCAAGCTTGGATCTCTCGTCCTTTGGGATGTGTACAAATGCTTTGCACCCAAAGACATGCAAGTGTTCGTATGACACTTCTTTACCTGTCCAAGCTTGGTTAGGAACATTACCTTTCAGTGCGACCGCTGGGGACATGTTCAAAACATGTACTGCTGTGATGAGTGCCTCCCCCCAAAATGTCTTCGGCAGCTTGGCTTGTGACAGCAAGCTTCTGATCCTCTCGCACAAGGTTCTGTTCATCCTCTCAGCTAGGCCATTCAGCTGAGGTGTCTTCGGAGGTGTCGTTTGATGTCTGATTCCTTGCGTCTTGCAGTACTGATCAAACGGACCTCTGTATTCTCCACCGTTATCTGTTCTGATGCACTTCAGTTTCTTGCCGGTTTCTCTCCACCAAAGCATGAAACTCCTTGAACACTCCAAGCACTTGATCTTTTCTCTTCAAGGTGTATGCCCAGATCTTCCTTGAATGATCATCAATGAATGTCACAAAATACAGTGACCCACCAAGTGTTCGTGTCTGCATCGGACCGCATACATCTGAATGTATGAGATCTAGTACCTCCGGTTTCCGTTGAGGCGGGGAGCTCTGGAAGGATACTCTGTTCTGCTTTCCAGCCATGCAGTGTTCACACTTCCGTAAGTGTGAGTTCTTCAATTCGGAAGAACATTCCGCCTGCGTAGTATCTCCATCCCTGTTTGGCTCATGTGACCGAGCTTTTTATGCCATAGCTCGGCTGCCTCATTGTGTTGACTGTATTTATGCTACTATTTGAAAGCTTAGCATGCATCAAATACAGAGTTGAGTCTTTCTTACCTCGTGCCACGACCATTGATCCTTTAGTGAGCTTCCAGCATCCGTCACTAAAGGTGCTGCAGAAACCTTCATCATCCAGCTTGCCTGTTGAGATCAGGTTTAACCGGATATCTGGGATGTGCTTGACTCCCTTCAACACTAGCCTTGTCCCGTTCTCTGTTTCAAGGCAGATGTCTCCAATACCGACGGCTTTGGACTGTCCGTCATTCCCCATCCTTACAGCACCGTAGTCCCCTGGTGTGTAAGATGAAAAGAAGTCTCTGCGAGATGTGGCGTGTATGGATGCGCCACTATCTATCACCCAACTGGTCTCGTGGCTGGCAAGATTCACAACATCTTCTTCATACATTATGCAGAATTCTTTGGAGGTTTTCTCGGTGGTAGTAGCAACTCTTTCTTGATTAGAGTCACCATCTCTCCTGGACTGCTCGTTCTTCAGTTTGTAGCAATCCCTCTTCATATGGCCTTTCTTTTTACAGTGATAGCACTCAATATCTCTAGTTCTTGATTTACCCGGTTCTTGTCTGATCTCCTGGGCCTCGGCTTTTACTCCTCCCCCTTCTGGTGTTCTTCTCTGTCACTAGAGCTTCTGAGGTTGAGGCTGATGCTGACTCCTGCATTCTCGTCCTCTTTTCTTCCTCGAAGATCCTGGTCTTTGCCATCTCCATAGTGACTTTCCCATCTGCGGCTGAATTGATCACCATAGATCTGAACGTTTCCCAAGATTCTGGTAACGTATTAAGGAGTATTAAGCCATTTACCTCATCTCCGAAGTCTATGCCCAATCCAGACAATTCCTTCATGGTTCCGAGGAAATCGTTGATATGGTCCGCCACAGCTGTACCTTCCTAGTATTTCAACCCCATCATCTTCTTGATGTAGTACAGCTTATTGTTGCCAGTCTTTGCCCGAAAAAGCTCCTCCAGCTTTCTCCATAAGACACGTGCATTTACTTCTTCACTGACATGGTTGACGATACTATCGTCGATCCACTGACGAATAGTACTGCATGTTTTCTGGTGAAGATTAGCCCACTTCTCATCGGTCATTCCTTCTGGTTTCTCCTCCAGAAATACCGATCCATTATAGTCCTTCACATACAGAAGGTCTTTCATCCTTCCTCTCCATGTGAAATAGTTTGTACTGGTTAACAAAATCATTTTTCCGTTGCTCCCCTCCATCATAAAAATTCTAAGCAGAATTTCAAAAAAACGGACCTCACCGTTGCGTCCGGAATGGTCGTAAATGGTGGAAATGACACTTCGTTTGTCAAAATCCGACACAGGGACCAAATTGCAAATTCCAGAAATTACAGGGGTCAAAGTGCAATTTCCGAAAGTTCAGGGGCCAAAGTGCAATTACGGAAAAGTTCAGGGACTAATTGCAATTTACAAAAAGTTCAGGGACTAAATTGTAAATATCTGAAAGTATAGGGGCTAAACTGTAATTTTCAGAAAGTTCAGGGACCTATCTGAAATTTACCAGGCACCGCTGACGTGGCAGCTGACTGGGCTGCGACTGTGCGCTGACGTGGCGCTGACTGTGCGCTGACGTGGCGGATGACTGGGCTGCTGACTGTGCGCTGACGTGGCGCTGACTGGGCGATGACTGTGCGCTGACGTGGCGCTGACTGGGCGACACGTGGCGGCGACGTGGCGTCGTCTTCAACCTCAGAGCGCGTGGAGCGCGTGGATTGCGCGTCGGGCGCGTGGGATTCTCTCTGGACGGCGCGTGCGGCGCGTGCGGCGTGCTGGGACCTCCGTTCGATCGCCGGAAAATACCACCGTGCTCGTCTCGCCGTGAAAAGTCCGATGGTATGCTCAAAATCGATTTTCGACAACTTTCGTCGGAATCGACTTTCCGAACCGAAACTTCGTTTCTGAATTTCGGATCCCTCCGTGGAACCGTAGCTCTGATACCACTTGTTGTGAATAAAACACACAATAATAGAGGTGATTGGAGAGAAAACTCTTCTTTTATATTACTCACAAAAGAATTACAAAGCTTACAAATCCAAAGCTTTACAAAAAAACTCTCACACCACTTTACTCTCTATTCTCACTCAATTTCGGATTTCTGGGATGCTAACAATGGTCTCAAATTGCTCATTTTATAGTGTCCAAAGACGTGTGCTACAGTAGCACACGTCTTTGGCAGTTGGCAGCAAGTTGGCAAAGGGCTGGCAACACTTCACATCAACTTGGACACGCTTTGCCAACTTTGCATGGTTGGCAAAGGTTGCTTTCTACTTTTGGTGTTGGCTGCATGCATGACTTTTGCTCATGCTTTCGGCGCTGCAAGCTGGACTACACAACAGAGACAGTAGTGAAAGTATCAACTGAAGACCTCTGACAATTGCCAAAATCCCAGTGAAACATCATCTTAACACTAATATTGTAATTTTATCCGAAAATATTACACAAGTGATTCACAGATTTCGGCGAAATCCCAGTGAAACAATATCATTTATCCGGAAATATTACACAAGTGATCACAGGTTTTGGCTTCAAGGTCATATAGTTTTATATAAAATAACTGTAAGAATTACCAAGAACAGTCCCCAAGGGGCGTGGCTTTGTGGTGTATGATTTAGGATCTCACATTGAGGTTCTGAGTTCGAATCCAGAGAGTGCGTTTCTTGTAAGAATATGGGACAGCTGGGGGTTTTACCTGCTCCGCTTAAACCCGGAAGAGGTGGTTTGGCGGTAGGATTTCCAACGATTCCAAAAAAAAATTACCAAGAACAACCAGAAATGTGACCAAGCATAAAACACATTTAACAACTGTAATCAGCAGATTTACAACCTAGGATTCAAAACCATGTTGTGCTAAAACTCACACAATATAGGAGAAAATGAGAGAAAACTTTTTTTTATTTCACAAAACAAAGAATTACAAAGCAAACACTAATGCTTTACAAAAAACTCTCAATGATATCTTTACACTCTATTACTCTCACTTCTGGGATACCTTTACACTGACTGAGGGGCTCCTTTTATAATGCCCAAACTGTGTGCTACAGTGCCACACGGTTTGGCAAGGCTGGCAGCAAGCTGGATCCTTCACTCTTCAACTTTCGGTGGAGATGCTTGCCAACTCTCATCTTCTGTCATTTGCTGCTTCTGGAGTTCACTGCATGGGGCATGCATGATGACTTCAACAAATCTCCCCTCGTTGAAGATTTGCTCTAAAATCTGAGCCGACCATCAATCATCCAAACCGGATCCTTCAAAGGATCCTCCCCTGGCTGCATCTGTATGACTGTCTACGTACCCTGAGTTGGGATCAAGCCAATTGTAGTTCTTTGTATCTCCTCACTCTGACTATGTGGAGAGTTTTGTCATCCCTGCTATGGCACGATAGATTTCAAGCTTCTCCTTCGGTAAAATCTTGGTGAACGTATCGGCACCGTTGTCATCTGTGTGAATTTTCCTGAGCTCTAACAGCTTTGAGCTCACGACGTCCCGTATCCAGTGATACCTCACATCGATATGTTTTGACCTCGAGTGAAAAGTCGAATTTTTACCAAGGTAGATAGCACTCTGGCTATCACAGTACAAAGTGTACTTCTCCTGCTTGAAACCAAATTCCTCGACAAATGTCTTCATCCACAGTAATTCCTTGCAAGCTTCTGTAACTGCAATGAATTAGCCTCTGTTGTAGAAAATGTAACACATCTCTGCAACATTGACTACCATGCCACAGCTCCCCCTGAGAGAGTAATTAGATACCCCGAAGTAGACTTACGGGTATCCAAATCACCTACCATATCTGAATCGGTGTAGCCCATCAACACTGACTTGTTGCTTCCAAAACATAATCTCATTTTGGATGTGCCTCGTAGATACCGCATTATCCATTTGACAGCATTCTAGTGTTCTCTTCCTAGGTTTGATATAAACCGGCTGACCAATCCAACTGTGTGTGCTAAGTCTGGCCTCGTGCAAACCATGGCATACATTAGACTTCCCACTGCTGAGGTGTATGAAACTTGTTTCATTTCCTCATTATCTGTCTCAGTAGAGGGACTCTGTTGTGTACTCAATCTAGAATGTGTAGCAAGAGGAGTGCTAACCGCTTTAGCCTTGTCCATCTGGAATCGTTGAAGTACTTTCTCGATGTACTCCTCCTGTGACAAGTATAATTTCTTGACTTTTCGATCACGGCCGATTCGGATGCCAAAAATATGTTTTGCTGGCCCTAAGTCTTTCATCTCAAAAGACTTACTTAGTTGTTGCTTCAAATTATCAATCCTCGATTGATTCCGGCCAACTATCAACATATCATCTACAAACAGCAGTAAGATGATAAAGTCATTGTCAGAGAATTTCTTAACGAATACACAATGGTCTGAAGTGGTCTTCTTGTATCCTTGCTCCCCCATAACTGACTCGAACTTCACGTACCACTGTCTCGGTGTCTGTTTCAAACCATAGAGGTTTTTCCTGAGTCTGTAAATATAGTCCTATTTTCCTTTGACTCTGAAGCCTTCTGGTTGCTCCATATAAATTTCTTCTTCCAGGTCTCCATGAAGAAATGCGGTCTTGACATCCATCTGCTCAATCTCCAGGTCGGGGCTTGCTGCTAGACTGAGTACCACTCTGATGGATGACATCTTCACAACTGGAGAGAAGATTTCATCAAAGTCAATGCCTTTCCTCTGATTGAATCCATTGACAACTAGTCTGGCTTTGTACCGGGGTTGTGAAGTGTGCTCTTGTTGCTTCACTCTGTACACCCATTTGTTCTTCAAAGCTCGTTTACCTATTGGCAATTTCACCAACTCGAAAGTGGGATTGTCATGCAAAGATTTCATTTCATCTTGCATGGCTTCCTCCCACTTTTCTCTATTCTCTGTTTCCACAGCCTCCTTGTAGCTCTCGGGTTCTCCCCCGTCAGTAAGCAGCACATACTCATATGCAGAGTATTTGGTTGAAGGTCGCATTTCTCTGTCAGACCTTCTATGTGGAACTGTTGGTGTAGCTTTTGGTACTGGTGGTTGATCATGATCATCATCTCTGGGAGCTTCATCACATGTACCCTTATGTTTGGGAACCTCGTCTTCAACTTATATTGGCACCGGTGTATGAGGTTCTGAATTCACATCTCTGTATTGCTGGGGCATTGTCTTCAATTCCTTCCGGATATCTTCTATGGTATGATCTTCAACGAATACAATATCTCGGCTTCTGACAATCTTCTTCTCCACAGGATCATACAGTCTGTAGCCGAAATCATCCAGACCATAGCCAATAAAGACACATTGTCGCGTCTTTGCATCAAGCTTGGATCTTTCGTCCTTTGGGATGTGTACAAATGCTTTGCACCCAAAGACATGTAAGTGTTCGTATGACACTTCTTTACCTGTCCAAACTTGGTTAGGAACATTACCTTTCAGTGCGACTGCTGGGGACATGTTCAAAACATGTACAGTTATGTTGAGTGCCTCCCCCCATAATGTCTTCGGTAGCTTGGCTTGTGAAAGCAAGCTTCTGACCCTTTCGCACAAGGTTCTGTTCATCATCTCAGATAGGCCATTCAGCTGAGGTGTCTTCGGAGATGTCGTTTGATATCGGATTCCTTTCATCTTGCAACACTGATCAAACGGACCTCTGTATTCTCCAACGTTGTCTGTTCTGATGCATTTGAGTTTCTTGCCGATTTCTCTTTCTACCAGGGCATGAAACTCCTTGAACACTCTCAGCACTTGATCTTTTCTCTTCAAGGTGTATGCTCAGATTTTCCTTGAATGATCATCTATAAATTTCACAAAATAAAGTGACCCACCAAGTGTTCTTGTCTGCATCGGACCACATACATCTGAATGTATGAGGTCAAGTACCTCCGGTTTCCGTTGAGGCGGGGAACTCTAGAAGGACACCATGTTCTGCTTTCCAGCCATGCAGTGTTCATACTTTTGTAAGTGTGAGTTCTTCAACCCGGGAAGCACATTCCATCTGCGTAGTACTTCCATCCCCGTTTGACTCATATGACCGAGCTTTTTGTGCCACAACTCGGTTGTCTCATTACTATCGACTGTATTTATGCTACTATTGGAAAGTTTAACATGCATCAAATACAGTGTTGAATCTCTTTTACCTCGAGCTATCACCATTGATCATTTAGTGAGCTTATAGGTGCCGTCATTAAAGGTGCTACAGAAACCTTCATCATCCAGCTTGCCCATTGAGATCAGGTTTAACCGGATGTCTAGGATGTGCTTGACTCCCTTCAACACTAGCATTGTCCCGTTGTCTGTTTCAAGGCAGGTGTCTCCAATACCGACGGCTTTGGACTGGCCGTCATTCCCCATCCTTACAGCACCGTAGTCCCCTGACGTGAAAGATGAAAAGAAATCTCTGCGAGATGTGGCGTATATGGAGGCGCCAATATCTATCACCCAGCTGGTCTCGTGGCTGGCAAGATTCACAATATTTTCTTCGTATATAATGAAGAATTGTTTGGAGGTATTGTCGGTGGTAGTAGCAACTCTTTCTTGATTAGAGTCACCATCGCTTCTGTTGTTGTTTATGGACTGCTCGTTCTTCAACTTGTAGCAATCCCTCTTCATATGGCCTTTCTTTTTGCAGTGGTAACACTCAATATCTCTAGTTCTTGATTTATCTCGGTTCTTGTCTGATCTCCATGGGCCTCGGCTTTTACTCATACCCCTTCTGGTGTTTTTCTCAGTCACTAGAGCTTCTGAGGTTGAGGCTGATGCTGACTCCTGTATTCTCGTCCTCTTTTCTTCCTCGAAGATCCTGGTTTTCGCCATCTCCATAGTGACTTTCCCATCTGGGGCTGAATTTATCACCGTAGATCTGAACGTTTCCTAAGATTCTAGTAACGTATTAATGAGTATTAAGTCATTTACCTCATCTTTGAAGTCTATGCCCAATCCAGACAATTCTTTCATTGTTCCGAGGAAATCATTGATGTGATCTGCCACAGCTGTACCTTCCTGGTATTTCAACCCCACCATCCTCTTGATGTAGTACAACTTGTTGTTGTCAGTCTTTGCTCGAAAAAGCTCCTCCTGCTTTCTCCATAAGACACGTGCATTTGTATCTTCATTAACATGGTTCACGATACTGTCGTCGATCCACTGACGAATAATACTGCATGTTTTCTGGTGAAGATTGTTCCACCTTGCTTCAGACATTTCTTCTGGTTTCTCCTCCAGAAATACCGACCCAACATAATCCTTCACATATAGAATGTCTTTCATCCTTCCTCCCCATGTGAAATAATTTGTGCTAGTCAACAAAATCATTTTTCAGACACCCCCATCCACCATAAAAATTCTAAGCAGAATTTCAAAAAACGGAGCTCACCATTGCGTCCGGAATGGTAAAAAATGGTGGAAATGACACTTCATTTGTCAAAATCAGACATAGAGACCAAATTACAAATTTCAGAAATTACATGGGTCAAATTGTAATTTCCGAAAGTTCAGGGGCCAACGTGCAATTTTGGAAAAGTTAAGGGACTAAAATATAATTTCCAGAAAGTTCAGGGACCTATATGACATTTACCGAATTTTGCTGACGTGGCGGACACATGGCGTTGACTGGATGTCATGTGGCTGCTGACTGTGTTGATGACGTGTCCTACTGACTGGACTGATGACTGTGCGTGACCGGTTGACGTGGCGCTAACTGGACCGATGACGTGGCATTGACGTGAGTCGTCTTCTTCCTTGGGCAGCGTGTGAAGCGCGTGATGCAAGTGGCGCGCGTGGGATCTCCTCTGCCAGGCGCGTGCGGCGTGCTGGGACCTCTGATCGATCGCCGGAAAATACCACCGTGCTCGTCTCGCCGTGAAAAGTCTGATGGTATGCTCAAAACCGACTTTTGACAACTTTCGTCGGAATCAATTTTCCGAATTGAACCTCTGTTTCTGAGTTTCGGGATCCCACCGTGGAACGTTAGCTCTAATACCACTTGTTGTGATAAAACTCACACAATAGATGAGAAAATGAGAGAAAACTCTTCTTTATTTCACAAAACAAAGAATTACAAAGCAAACACTAATGCTTTACAAAAAACTCTCAATGCTCTCTTTACACTCTATTACTCTCACTTCTGGGATAACTTTACAGTGACTGAGGGGCTCCTTTTATAATGCCCAAACCGTGTGTTACAGTGCCACACGGTTTGGCAAGGCTGGCTACAAGTTGGAGTAAGTTAGCAGCAAGCTGGATCATTCACTCTTCAACTTTCGGTGGAGATGCTTGCCAACTTTCATCCTCTGTCCTTTGCTGCTTCTGGAGTTCACTGCATGGGGCATGCATGATGACTTCAACAAACCCAATATAACAGATGTACATTATACAGTAAGTCGAGATAATCTTACCTGTTCGCAGGTACTTAGGAGGTGTAAAAGCCAAGTTAGTACTATATAGTTTACTGTGAAAACGTCAAATTTAGTTCAATTACCTATATTCTGTCACAACTGTTCTTCGTCAGACAAAAGCATCGAAAACAATCCTATAAGCATTTAGATCATGATATATAGGGCACACCCCTTGCTGGTACAATATTCTAGAGTAGACCTGGTAGGCGGTTCAGTTCCGGTTCGGAACCGAACCGAACCGGCCGATTTCCGGTACCACACTTAAGTGGAACCAGAACCTTGAAGCGAACCGGAACCGACCGGTTCTGTTCCGGTTCCGGTTCGGTTTCGAACCTTTTTTTAAAAAAAAAATCGAAAATAAATAAAAATAAATGAGATTAATTTTATAAATAAATAAAATTATTACATTGAAGAGCTTGAGCTTAAATTTTTAAAATATTAAGTTGTCTACATATCCTACAGGGGTGAGAGGAATCAAAGCTCACGTAGTTCCATTACAATTTTAAGACATTTCCCCTGTGTAAATTTACAATTTTACAATTATCAATTATCATTGTCAGTTGATCCTTCAGCTCCGGTTCCGCTTGCACTTGTTGTTGCAGATGCATTATCGAACAAATCTTCAAAATCATCGGGGGCATCTTCTTGTTGTCTCAGATCAGCTCGAGTCCAATCATCCACCCAAGATGTTGCTTCTAGAGTGCTTGGATGTAATGAAGATCGTATAGCTTCTAATATATTGCCTCTCAAGCTGAAGGCTTGCTCAACTGCAACGGTGGAAATAGGTGCTGCCAATATTTCTTTAGCAATAATTGATAAAACATGATATATATTTTGATGTCGGTTCCACCAGTCAAAGATTTTAAAATTTTTACTAACTAAACTTTCAGTATGAAACTCGAAATTTGTAGATAAATAATTATCTAATTCAGGGTTATTAGTTGTCGTATCCCTAGATTTTTTATTTCGTTGCAATAACCAACGATCCCCTACGCTAAGTCTTGTTTGAATTACCGGGTCGCTACTACTAGATTCACCTAATGTTCCTAAGTTATATCTTACAATATAATCATTAAATAACTCAATTAAATCATTTCTTAATTTAGTCATTATTCTTGTAATATCAATTTCATCTAATATTCATAAATAACCATAGTAAGCTTGTAAAGCACCATTCAAACATTCTAATTTAAATTTAGGATCAAAAACATCAGCAATAAGATAAAGTAAATGAATGTCTCTAAAATAATTCAACCATTTTACCTTCATAACAATAATGGCTTCTAACAAAACAATATCATTAGGATCGCTACTTTCAGCATGTTCATCGAGAGCACCAACAATATTCAAACTTTCAAGAAGAAATAAATGTGCTGTTGGATAATAAACACCGCTAAAAGTTAAAGTAGCTTCATTAAAAACTTTTAAAATATCTAAAATGTAATATCTCATTGACTATGATAAAGTGTGACATTTTGAACATGTGGAGAAAAAAAAACTACATAATGCATCTTTGTATTGAAATGCTTGACATAAAAGAAAATAAGTTGAATTCCAACGTGTTGGAACATCTATTGAAAATTTAATCGATTTAATATCATTTATTTTACAAAACTTCGTCTATTCTCTTCTAACTTGAGAATATGACCAAATACAATTTAGTGCCGTTTTAATAGGATCAAGGAAATGTGATAATAATTTTAAACCGTCTTGAACACATAAGTTAAGGACATGACATGTACAACGAATATGAAAAAATCGACCCCCTAAATTTGGTTAATATAAGGATTTTAAATCATTGATGGATGCAGTGTTTGCAAATGCATTATCAAATCCAATTGTTAAAATTTTGTGCAGTAAACCATATTCATCAAAAAATTACCTTCATCATTCTATAAATATTTTGTGCAGTATGTTGGTCATCAAAAACTATAAATGCAATAAGTCATTTTTGCATGGTAAATGATGTATTAATCCAATGACAAGTCACACCCATGTATGAGTGTGTTTGCCAATGGTCACTCCAAATATCAGAACATATAGAAATACGACCTGTTATCTCTTTAAATATGTCATTTAAAATAATTTTACCATCTTTATATAATTTAAAAATATGACGTTTTGTTGTGTTTCGAGTCATTCTACATGTAGAAGGATTTAAAGCATTATGCATGTAATTAGTAAAATGAAGTTTTTCACCAAAGCTTAAAGAAAGATGTGTCATACAAGTTAATTTCGCAAATTCTTCTCTATTTTTTGCATCAGAATATTTAAATAAATCTACAGCACTCGTACCTCTACTAGATGATGCGTACCTGGCCATTTGAGTTTGCGTCGTATCAATTCCAAGTTCAACCGGATGATGTCTTTACAGGTGCTTGATCATATTGTCGTATCCACTAGAAAATTTGTAGGTAACCCCACAATAGTTGCAAATTGCTCGTTGTGTATTATCTTCTAGGCGTTCCAAATGAAAATGAATTTTGAAAACATCCGAGGAACGAGCCTTAACTTCTCTTCTCCGTGATTGTGCACCGACACTAGTAGGGCCGCTCTATTGGGTTGGCATATTTGACATTATGTTCTCAGATGAGCTTGCCATTTTTCGTTTGAGAAATTAGGAAGAAAAATAAGAAAATTGACTAATTGCGAATGATAATAACTAATTGAATTGAGATTGAGAATAAGAGAATTGTATGAATTGAGATTGAGAATAAGAGAATTGTAGGAAATAAGAGAGTTGAGAATTTGGTGTGTTGAAATAATGAAAAATGAATCATATTTATAGAGTTTTAGAATTTTTTGGATACCAAAAATGCCCATAAATTTTAACCGTTTATTACCGTTATTAGGGATATATTAGTAATTTATATTTTATTTTATTATTATTTTTTTAAAAAACATTTTTTTTATATTAAGGGCAGGGAGCCAAGCCGTTGGGGACGTAGGGTTCCAACAGGAACCCTACGGTTCCAACCGGAAACGTAGAACCGGTGGAACCGACCGGTTCGGACTGGGGTCGAACCCCAGCCAAATCGGTTGGCCAGGGTTCCGGTTCTGGAATCGGAACCGTGGCCGGGTCTATTCTAGAGCTTCTGCAAGATGTAAAGCCACCCTTTAGTCGCATAGCCCGTTTCATAGGCTATGTTCCCCCTGAAAACATGTTATTAAATGTCAATCAATGAAACTCATAGGATGGTTCAACTAAGCATGAAATTGAATAAACAAGAAATTGCAACTGATATTGAAGGCAAGAGGCATGGACGATATTGAGTTGTCTTGAATTTTATAGGACCTTAGGCGAATATTGAAAATGGGGCCCTTATCGATAAAAATATATAATGTAATATCCAGCTGCCGCCGCCACCATTTTGCAAGCCTCTAAACCATCTTTAGGTGAAGTTTGAAAATAGTGTTATAACTTTTGAAAATGGTGAAAACCTCCATATAAACTTTAGGTGCATTTGAATTTTTGTTAACTTTTGAGCCTTGTGTTTGACTATAAATTGAGGGTTCTAATCACCCAAAAACAACAAACTCAAGGGAAGAGAGCTTGATAGAAAGTGTATAGAAGTGGGATTTTAGTAGAGAGTTTAAACACTTGTAACTTCTATTCTTATAGTATTAGAATTCAGTTTTTCCTCAAAAACATTCTATAGTAATCAGAGAATCACAACATCTAAGTCATGTTATACACTGAAAATTGAAATTTCTCGGATTCAGACTAATTATGGATCAAATTTGAGGGCCCAACTGTATTTCTACAAGTAGACTCGGCCACGGTTCCGGTTCCGAACCGGAACCGTAAAGGACCGTTTCGGTTAGGGTTCGACCCCCAACCGAACCGGTTGGAACCGAACGGTTCCAGCGGTTCCAATAGGAACCCTACCCCAATGGCTACTAGATAATTTTAAATTATTTTCGATTTTTTTATATAATAATAAAAAAAAAGGTTCGAACCGGAACCGGAACTGACCGGTTCGGTTTACGGTTCCGGTTCCACACTTGTGAAACCGAGAACCGACAGGTTCGGTTCGGTTTCGAAGGCCAGGTCTATCTACCGGTGTATCATTTTTTTTTTGAAAAAAAGAAGTAATCTTTCATTGCTTTCACAGAAACAACCAAGTAATTTTGCCAACCCATGGTTCCGAAGCTGGCCAACAGCTCTCGCTTCTTCCTACAGTAGTAGATATTCAAAGTTAAAGAGCTAATAATTTTCGTATTGCAATGACCAGAAAAAAAAAATGACTGCATCAGTAACCTAAACTAAACTGCCCGACCGATTGCCCAGCGCACGAGGGCTTCCGGTTCGAACCTATAAGTGCGTTTTTTGTAAGCATCTGGGAGAGCAGTAGATTTTATTTATTCCGCTTAAGTCTGGAAGGGGTGGTTTGACGGCTAAATTTCCAACGATTTCAAAAACACAGAATCTAAATCAATACAGCTATACATATCACTTAATTATTCAGCTGCATTTTCCATAAAAACAGCAAAAAGGCCAAAAACATAAAATAAAAGAATAAAAAAATACATTTGTTTCAATTAATCAGTTATATTAGCTAACAAACAAAGAGTTCAGAAAATAAAAATAATAAAAACTTTTGAGTCAACATACAAGTCTCTTCCTTAGCAAGTTCAAGTGATTGTTTTAGTTTAGTCAAAATAATTACCAAACAAGATAAAAAAAAAAACAGTATATATAAAAACACTAACATACATAATTGGGTTGGCAATCGGTCAGCCCGAGCTTAGATTGAAAATCTCAATTTGATTATGTAATCGGAATAAAAAAAAAAAAATCCAAATTCCTATATATTTTTTAATTGAATGACAAAAAACTATCGATTTTTCTTTAATTGAATGACAAAAAGTTATCTCGCATCCCTATAAGATTTTTGAATCAAGACGAAAAATAATCTTAAATTCTATATCGAATTGTACAGAATCTTGAACCCCGATTGAAATTCAGGATTTTCCGCGTCTATCTATTAATATAAATAAATAATTTATAATCTAATTTGAAAAATACTGAAAGTTTAGGTACCCAGATGTTATTACCACGATAAAAACGAAAGATCAGAGGTTTACCATTTTCGTAATTATTTCTATTTCGGGACCCAAATATGTAATCCACTGGATCTCTATATATAGAAACCCTATTCACATTTCATTTCTTATAACAAACTTTCCCACGAAACAAACTCACTCACCAAGAACAAGGTACGCCTAAAACCCTAGACTTTCAAATTTCTTTTTTCAATATTTTAATTAATGTTGATAAATCAATAAAACGTAATGGTTTTTGATTAATTGATAAACAGTGTGTGTTGTTGTGGTGGTGGTGTTAATGGGGAAGGGAAGAGCTAGAGCTGTGTTAGGGCAAAAATTGAGTGTGGCGTCAACTTCAAAATCAGGATCATTGAATATACCATCTGGGCCAGTTTATTATCCAACTGAAGATGAATTTAAGGACCCATTAGAGTTTATTTCTAAAATTAGGGCAGAGGCTGAGCCTTATGGGATTTGCAAAATAGTTCCACCTAAGAGTTGGAAACCGCCATTTGCTTTGGATTTAGGTTCTTTTACATTTCCCACGAAAACGCAGGCAATTCACCAGTTGCAAGCGAGGTCAGCTGCTTGCGATTCCAAGACTTTCGAGTTGGAATATAGCAGGTTTTTGAAGGAGCATTCTGGGAAGAAGTTGAGTAAGAAGGTATTGTTTGAGGGGGAGGAGTTGGACTTGTGTAAATTGTTCAATGCGGTGAAGAGGTTTGGAGGGTATGATAAAGTTGTGAAGGAGAAGAAGTGGGGCGAGGTTTTTAGGTTTGTTACGTCAAATAGGAAGATTTCCAACTGTGCTAAGCACGTGTTGTCTCAATTGTACTATAAGCATTTGTATGATTATGAAAAATTTTACAATAGGTTGAATAAAGAGGTGGCAAAAGGTTGCAAGAGGAGGTTAGATGAGGATGTAAAGAGCGAAGATAGGGTTGAGCTTTCGAACTCGAAAAGGAGGCGAATGAATAACAGTGATCGAGAGAGAGTTAAGGTTTGTGATAAGGTTGATAAGGAGGTTGAGCTTGATCAGATTTGTCAGCAATGTAAAAGCGGATTGCATGGGGAAGTTATGCTTTTGTGCGATAGGTGTAACAAGGGGTGGCACATTTATTGTTTGTCACCCCCCTTGAAGCAGGTTCCTCCAGGGAATTGGTATTGCCTAGAGTGCTTGAATTCTGATGAGGATAGTTTTGGTTTCGTGCCAGGTAAGCGATTTACATTGGAAACTTTCAGGCGGGTGGCTGATCGGGCCAAAAAGAAATGGTTTGGGTCAGGATCTGCTTCGCGTGTTCAAATGGAGAAAAAGTTTTGGGAAATTGTGGAGGGATCAGCGGGTGATGTTGAAGTTATGTATGGCAGTGACCTAGATACTTCCATTTATGGAAGTGGTTTTCCTCGTGTAAGTGACCATAGACCTGAATCTGTGGATGCCAATGTATGGGATGAATATTGTAATAGCCCATGGAATCTGAATAACCTGCCAAAGTTGAAAGATTCAATACTCCGGATGGTTCATAATAACATTACCGGGGTTATGGTTCCCTGGCTTTATGTTGGCATGTTGTTCTCCGCTTTTTGCTGGCATTTTGAAGATCACTGTTTTTACTCCATGAACTATCATCACTGGTATGTAGGCTGATTTAGCTTGCATTTTTTTGGCAGTGTTGTTTTCGAGCAAACACTTCTTTGGTCCCTTTTTTTTCTTTCCAGTTTTTGTCTTACAAACGCTTCATTTATTTTTGATTTACCTTGCATTTATACATTCAAAACTTGGTCTGTTGCAAAATACTTAGAATTGATTTTAATTTCTTATTTTCTTATTTAGCATGGTCGATACCTCTTTTATGCCTTGCAAGTTGCAAGATACTGCTAGCTAAACTTTTCAATTGATTTAGTAGAAAGCTGATTATCACTTCTTCTCTTGTGGCTTAGGGGAGACCCAAAATGTTGGTACAGTGTCCCTGGAAGTGAAGCTGATGCTTTTGAGAAGGTGGTTCTTCTTATTAGAATTCATCGTTTCAGCTTTTTATTTAAAAAAGCTTGCATTTCCTATTTCATTTTCTGGCTTTTTAACTCTTCGAGTTCTTTTTTAGGTGATGCGAAACAGCCTTCCAGATCTGTTTGATGCACAACCTGATTTGCTATTTCAGCTTGTGACCATGTTGGATCCTTCAGTCTTGCAAGAAAATGGAGTTCCTGTCTATAGTGTACTACAGGTTTGTATGCCAGGACATGGGCACCATATATATATGTGTGTGTAATTATTTTACATTGTGTGTAATTATTTTACATTGGCAAACTGGAGAATCATATCAGTCGACTCTAGTATAATTTGTGGCGAGAGGAATGAGGTTTTTGGATATGTTTAAGATCACCATTTTGTTCTGTTAGAATCCGTAAGATATTGTTAGAATCCCTAAGATATTGTTAGAATCATACTCATAATCATCCAAAAATATGATTATGATCATACATAACTCTAAGATATTGTTACATAATCATTGAGATATGATTATGTAATCTTAATGCTTATTAGTATATTTAGTTTCTATATTTAACTTAATGTAATGCCTATATAAAGACATATCTCTTGTAATTCTAAGGATTAAGAAATATAAAATCGTATTATATCAGCGCCAATCTTTCTCTGGGTTCTGGTTTCTCATTTTTAGAGTCATTGTTCAAGCTGGCGCGTGGAGAACACGCGCCACTATATGCGTGTGAGCCTCACGTGCCGTATCTTCTTCGGCAGTCTTGACAATACCAATGACGATGAAATGCTCAGATCTTATCAGTTATTTGTCCCTTATTCGCATCAAGTTCCACATCCGATTTTTTTCAGGGTTTTGTCATGAGTGATTTGACAAGTTTTCTTTTGATATTTTGAGCTGTTCTGGAATCGTTTAAACTTTTCTGCTGTGCATTTTCCAGCGATGTTAAACCATCCATACCTTCGCATCTGTTCTCGTTGTGCATTCTCCAACGACGTTAAAACATCCAAGTCACCATATATGTTCCTGCTGTGCATTCTCCAGCAGTGTTTAAACACCATAATCTCTCTGCGGTTCTTGTGTTGGTTTCATTTGTAACAAGCTTGATGCATATGATACGTATGCTCCAGCTTGAGGGGGAGTGTTAGAATCCTCAAGTCAGATATTGTTAGAATCCTTAAATATTGTTAGAATCATACTCATAATCATCCAAAGATATGATTATGATTCTACATAACTCTACGATATTGTTACATAATCATTGAGATATGATTATGTAATCTTAATGATTATTAGTATATTTAGTTTCTATATTTAACTTAATGTAATGCCTATATAAAGACATATCTCTTGTAATTCTAAGGATTAAGAAATATAAAATCGTATTATTTATTTAACATGTTCATAAACTGTGTGTATACTGTATAGTACTTTGTTATATTCTTTGCACAGTTTATTTTTCTATTCAACTTGTGAAATTAGTCTAATGCCTTTAGAAAACATGGTATATTTTTGGTGGCTGTGAATGCCATTTTTGTTTAGGTATTCTGTTGGATACATTTTATGTGGCTCTTTTGTGTGTGCTTTTCGGCAGGAGCCTGGAAACTTTGTCATCACATTCCCCAGGTCTTACCATGCAGGATTTAATTTTGGTATGCTGACTACCACACTGTTTTCTAGTTAACTATGATCAGTTTAGATGGGGACATTTTCTGATTTTAATGCATAATGAGTTACTTGCAGATGCAGTTGTTAAATTTTTTGGCTTTTTGGTTTTTTCAGGTTTAAATTGTGCAGAGGCTGTCAATTTTGCTCCTGCTGACTGGCTACCTCATGGTGGTTTTGGAGCTGGACTGTATCAGCTGTATCACAAAGCTGCTGTTTTATGTCATGAGGAGCTCCTTTGTGTGGTAGCAAAGGTTGTAAGTTTTCTGACCTGTCGTATGTGCTTCATTTGAACTAAGAATGAAGAGGAGGGCATTGATGTTTTCATTGTTGTAAAAACAGATGAAGTAAAAATGAGCCTTTAAGAAAATGTAGACCAATAAATGGCATAATATGAACTCACTCTCCAAACTGCAGTAATAGGTGATAACTGAACTGAAAATACACTGCATCTCATATTCTTTCCGGGAAAGGTTCACCTCAGGGGACAAAACTTCTACACTAATGATGTGATGCAAAACCTTTTGTACTGAACTGTTGAAGAGATGAAAATGCAACCACAAATGGCCCCTTACGGTGTGATTATGTTTGAACCAGGAATAGGTAGAGTTTAATCTAGGAGGAGTTAGTATAGATTAATCCAGGAGAGTTGGTATCTCTTAAGTTCCTTGAGCTCTTTCCTGCAGTCTATGCTCTTATACATATTTATGCACTTTTGCTGGAGAGTGCATAATCTCTGAACTGTTGTTTTTCTTTTTTCCCCCCAATTAGTAACCTACTAACCTCTATATATAAAACTGGAATATGCATATGTATGAAACTTAATTCTATTAATTGGCTGCCCTCATCAGCTACTTCTGCTTTATTATTAGGGCATCTGCTTTGCTCCTTGTCTGCCTTTAGTCATGGTAAATAATTTTAGCTAGTTGCCACGAATAAAGATGTATTTTGCCTTTTCAGTTGATTTATGCTTGCTTTACTGAATTGTGTTTATCTGGTTTTTGTTATTCTGTTTCTAGCTAATTGATCAGTGTTTTGTTTCAAGCAGAGTGATATTGATAGCAAAGCATCACCTTATTTGAAGAGAGAATTGCTGAGAGTATATTCCAAAGAAAGAATATGGAGAGAGCGGCTTTGGAGAAAAGGCATCATCAAGTCAACTCCTATGTGCCCTCGGAAATGCCCAGAGTATGTGGGTACTGAAGAGGTAATTCCACATTTTCATTTTTGTATTTGGTATACAACATAGTTATATTGATTGTGATGAATACCTTCTGATGGATTTTCTAGGATCCAACATGTATTATATGCCGGCAGTATTTGTATCTCAGTGCTGTTGCTTGCCGTTGTAGGCCAGCGGCCTTTGTGTGTTTGGAGGTAAGCAAAGTTTTGTTGTTAAGATGGTATTGTAATTTTATGTTGATGTAAATTATCTGCTTGTTCTGTCTCCGATATCCCTTCCAGTGTGGACATTGAAAAATTTTGTTAATGAGAAGGGAAATTTTTTTAAAGCAAGGTAGTCCGTTCGGATATACAATGGATAGGTGTAGCATAGTAGATTTTACAATTTGTATGTTTTCTTAGTTAGCTTACAAGAAAACAATAAGCCTCTTAGCTTCAGCCTTTTGGCCCTTTTGTATGACTGTACATTAGTTATAATTTTGTTCTTTATAGAGATCTGCGTTTCTTCTTATTTTAATCTATTAAAAAGTTCTTTTCTTTCTTAGCTAGTTCAGTGTACATTTTTTTTAGGTTAATGAAATTGGTACATTGGAAATTTTGTAGATGAAAAAGCCGCGTCATTTTATGTTTATTCATTTTCTTTTATGAAGTTGGAAAGCCATTGATAAGCGTCTCGAATCGGTGAATCTTATTGTTCAACACTTTTGTTCAAGTTTTTATCATTGGATAATGTATTCTTAGTTTTTCGCGACTAATTATAAGATTTCAAACTTATTATGTGCCACATTAAATTTCTCAGCTCTTTAAAACTTCAAATCTGCTGTTGGAATTTTTTCTTTGCAATCACTGATTCTATATGGCTTTCACGCAGCACTGGGAACGCCTCTGTGAATGTAAAACCAGAAAACTTCGTCTTCATTATCGTCATACCCTGGCAGAATTGTATGATTTGTTTCTTACAATTGATAGAAATAGTTCCGAGGAGACGTCAGAAAGTAATAATTTAAGAAGACAAATCTCTTCCAACCGGCTAACTACTTTGACCAAAAAGGTTTAATTATGTCTTCCTTTTTGTTCTTTTCTGTTGCTGATTTTCTATGGGATACTTTCCTACGTTATGCTTTTGGTCATTAGGTTATCTTATTGTATGATTTTTAGATACTTGTTTTAGAGTTCTTAGTTTAACAAATTACCTACTACCTGGCTATACATTTGTCCTTGATCATGCTGAGGGTTACCTTTTAAATAATTCACTGCATCTCTAAATTGCTTTCATACAGCATAAATTTGTGCTTGATTCTTTAATTTTTGTCAATCAAGTTGGGTGAGAATGGAGAGATTTGGTGAATTGACTATTTTGCTTGGTTGTGTTTATGGTACAGCTAGTATTTGATAAGAAGATGTAACAAGAGAGTAATCTCTTTTTATCCTTTTGTTATTTAAGTGTTAATCAGTTTTCATTTCAAAGAAGATATAGGCTGCTGTTGGGAACTTCAAAGAATTATTTGAATTCATATTTTCTAATCTCCGGTACGTTTTGGAGTAAATGCTGGTGCGGTGACTACTTATAGCAATTATACTACTATTTGTACAATGATTGAATTTGTGGATGGCTTATCCACTTATTGTATAAATCATGTTATCAATATAAAAAAGGTTTTATTTAATAAATATGTGATATTTTGATATTAATTTGGTGGTGAAATTGTCTTTTGTGAGCAAGTATTTGTGGCAAATATGACATGGAACTATTTGAGTCACTCCTTTGGAGCTTCTGAACAGTTAGTATTATATATTATTATATTAAGAATATGAAATGGATGTAGGTCAAAGACGGTCATGTTACTATGTCTCAACTTGTCGAACAATGGCTTTCTCGTTCCCTTAAGATTCTTCAGAATCTGTTTTCAAGTGATGCTTATTCCATTATGTTGGAGGAAGCTGAACAATTTCTTTGGGCTGGTTCTGAGATGGATGCGGTGAGATTTGAGCCTTCAACTGTCATCATTCTTGTTTTATGCTCTTGAATATTGCATATTGTAACACTAATTTTCCTATCAAGATAACATTTTTTTTAAATTTTTTTTGAACATAGGTCAGGGACGTGGTGAATAAATTGATTGAAGCTCAGAAATGGGTAGAAGGGATAAGAGATTGCCTTTGTAAAGCGGAGAAGTGGTTGTCTCATCCTGGCTCTGATTTGGAGAAAGTGCGCCTGGAATATGTAAATGAGTTGCTTGGTTTGGATCCTTTGCCATGTAATGAGCCTGGGCATCTAAACTTGAAGGTTATCATGCTTTATGGACAACTGTACTTTATAAATGTTGCCTCACAGATGTATGATCAGGAGTTTGCAGGGAAAATTTATCATTTCTTCTGTTAAAGGCATACACATTAAGCTATAAACCTTTGTTTGAAAATTCTTTTTGTAACTCCCGCAGCTCTTGCATCATCTCCCCTTGATCTTCCAATTGACATACTTACTATTTTTATTTTTATTCGAAATCAGAATTATGCAGAAGAGGCTAAGTTGCTGATTCAGGAAATTAATGCTGCCCTCTCAGTATGTTCAAAGGTATATATATGTTTGCACTCTTACAACTAACTCCAGTCAATAATGTTGTGTTTATGTTGATAGAAAGTACTGTCTATATTTATAGTTACAATTCAATTATGTGTTGATACTTATTTCACTGTTCATTTTTGTTACGTAATGTTTTTTTCATCATTGTCTCTCCAGAGTTCTGAGTTGGAATTATTGTATTCTAGAGCTTGTGGCTTACCAATTTATATAGTGGAAAGTGAGAAGCTATCTCAAAGAATTTTTTCTGCAAAGGTATATTCAATTGCTGAATTTAGCTTTTTCTTGTTCGTAATCATGCATTAATTTGAGTCAGTTATTTTTTTGTTCATGATAATCCTTGTGTGTTTCTTTCTTGGGGGTGTGTGGTGGTTTAACGTTTCATTATGCATGGTTTAAATCATTTGATTGTGGTCAGTCGTATGACTATGGTGAATAAAATCTTCTGCATTGATAAAGCTGCTCTTATTTTACTGTTGTCCAACTTTAGGCCTGGATAGACAGTGTGAGAAAATGCATCTCAGATAAATGTCCTGCAGCAATCGAGATTGACATTCTTTACAAGTTAAAGTCAGAGGTGATCTTAATTTCTTAATCAGTGCTTTGGTATGGTTTGAAATTTTCTAGAGCCTGGGTTATAATATTTCGTAGTCATGTTGAATAGGTATTGGATCTTCAAATCCAAGTTCCAGAGACAGAAATGCTTTTGGATCTGATAGGGCAAGCTGAATCATGTCAGGCTCGGTGTAATGAAGTATTGAGTGGTTCTCTTAGTCTGAAGGTTAGCATCCTAGATCTATCTTTTATCTGTCTCTTCCTCTTTTATACGTACATCGAGTTATTCTTTTGGGTAAGCGTTATAGTAAGTTTTTCAAAATCTCGACTTTACAGATTGTTGAAGTTGTGCTTCAAGAACTGGATGGTTTTACTGTTAATGTACCAGAATTGGAGCTTTTAAAGCGATACCATAGTGACGCCACCTTATGGATTGCCCGCTTAAATGATATTTTGGTGAACATTCACAAAAGGAAGGATCAACACAATGTAATTGATGAATTAAATTGCATTTTGAAAGATGGAGCATCTTTGAGAATTCAAGGTTTCTTTCTTAGATACGCAATTTCCTTGTTGCAGTAATTTTGTCGTAGTAGTTGGAAATTCTCGTCTTTGCCATTGTTTTTGTTTCTATTTTATGCATCCTTAATGCCGGTTCTATTTTATTTCTTTGAGATCAGTTGATGACTTGCCTCTTGTTGAGGTTGAGTTGAAGAAGGCTCACTGCAGAGAGAAAGCTCTGAAGGTAATTCCTTGTTCTGTTTCCTTTCAAGCTTCTGTTTGGTGGTTATTGTATTAATGGATCTTATTGTACTCCTTTCCTCTCTGGTCTTTTGTCATTTTGATGGTTTCAGACAACTGAAAAAGTGGCTTGTTTTCATTATTGAATCCTATGCACTGCTAATTTGTTTAGGCATTTGCCCATCCAGCTTTATTGAATGCTTAGTGTTGAATTTATTGTACGATTGTGATTCCCTTACAGGCATGTGATACTAAAATGCCTCTGGACTTCATTCAGCAAGTTATGTCAGAGGCTGTCATGTATGATTTCTTGCCTTGAGACAATCTCAAAAATTGAGAATAATGAAGGTTTTTTTTTCCTACTTTGACGTCTCATGTAAGTTTTACCAGTCATTCCTTTTTACCAGACTACAGATTGAGAGAGAAAAAATATTCATTGATTTATCTGGAGTGATTGCATCTGCTATGCATTGGGAGGAAAGAGCAACGGATATTCTTTTACACAAGGCTCGGATGTCTGAATTTGAGGATATCATCAGGTTTTAACAATTCCTTATTGTCTTTTTTTTTTTAATTAATTTCATAATGTTTCTTTATTTTTAAACTTTTGAGATCTATATTTTACTTCTTTAGTGTTATAATAAATGAATTCAAATCTTTTAGGGCTTCCCAAGACGTATTTGTGGTTCTACCTTCGCTTGATGAAGTCCAAAATGCAGTGTCGATAGCTAAATCCTGGTTAAAGAATTCGGAGCCATTTTTACCTTCTGCATTTCTTGTAGCACCTTCCTCCCGTTCTTTGCTGAAGCTTGAGATTTTGAAGGTTCTTTTTATGTTAGACTCTTCCTTTTGCATGTTGTCTCCCGCATGGGGTTCTAAACTGGGTGGAGCATAAAGTATGACAAGTCGATCTAAATGTTGCAGGGTGTTAAAAATAGGAAAATATCTTTAAGATTGCTAGAGATATGGTAATTGATTGTATGTAATTATGGGTAGATTTATCTTCCTTTTATGGAGAAGACTGAAGGCTATATATGGCCAATTATTGTATAGTTTAAAATAAGAAAATAAAAAGAGGGTTTCCTCAATTTCTTCATGGTATCAGTAGGTTGATCCTAGGGTTTCCTTTTTTTTTTTTCTTTTTCCGGCGTCACTGTTCACGAGTACTGTTCACGAGCACTGTTCATCGTCACTGTTCACGCGTACTGTTCGTCGTCGCTGTTCACGGATACTGTTCGTTGTCACTGTTCACGGATACTGTTCGCGCGCACTGTTCATCGTCACTGTTCACGCGCACTATTCATCGCCGCTGTTCCCTGCCATGGCCGACCCGAGCAGTAATCATCCTCCCCGCCCATCCGTCCACCCGAGCAGTAATCAAGTTGATCTTTCCCCGTCCTCGGACTACTTCGACCAGCCCTCTCAGAATGTTACTTTGTCTAAAGCCGAATATGCAGCTTTCCTCCAGTATCAGGCCTCTCAGTCCTCGTCATCTGCTTCCGTTGCTCATACTGGTAATTCTGTTGCCTGCATCACTCAATCCTCACAATTGGGCCCATGGGTCTTGGACTGGCGCCTCTGATCACATTTCTGGTAATCCAAAACTTTTGTATTCTTTAACTAGTTCTCACTCTCTTCCTATGGTTACTCTTGCTAATGGTTCTAAAACTATCGCTAAAGGAATTGGACAAGCCTCTCCTGTTCCTTCCTTACCTCTGAAATCTGTGCTTTATGTACCGGGTTGTCCTTTCAATCTTATTTCTGTTAGTAAACTCACTCATGATCTGAATTGTTCTGTCACATTTCTTAATCATTCTGTTATTGTACATGACCAGGGTACGGGACGGATGATTGGTACAGGACGTGAGTCACAAGGCCTTTATCATCTCACGCAGTCATTGCCTGCGGTCGCTTGCACCTCCACCGATTCTGCTGATGTTCTCCACAACCGTTTGGGTCACCCCAGTCTCTCTAAGCTTCAGAAGCTAGTTCCGCAACTTTCTTCATTATCTTCACTTCCATGTGAGTCGTGTCAACTTGGGAAACATACTCGTGTACGATTTCCCAATCGAGTCAATAATCGGGCCGCGTCCCCTTTTGAGTTAATTCATTCTGATGTTTGGGGTCCATGTCGTGTCAATTCTGCTATGGGATTTCGGTATTTTGTGACATTTATTGATGATTACTCTCGAAATACTTGGCTATTTTTAATGAAAGATCGTTCTGAGTTATTTCCTATTTTTCGAAAATTTTGTGCTGAAATCAAAACTCAATTTGATATTCCCATTCGTGTATTTCGTAGTGATAATGCTCGGGAATATTTTTCTGCTCCTTTTACCACCTTTATCTCATCTCAAGGTATTCTACATGAGTCATCTTGTGTCTATACACCCCAACAAAATGGTCTAGCTGAACGTAAAAACCGACATCTCATTGAGACGGCTCGTACCTTATTAATCCATAACCATATACCTTTTCGTTTCTGGGGGGATGCAGTTCTTACTGCTTGCTATCTCATTAATCGCATGCCTTCTTCTGTTTTACAAGACCAAATTCCCCACTCTATCTTATTTCCCAACCAACCTCTCTATTCGGTCCCTCTTCGCATATTTGGTTGTGTGTGTTTTGTCCATAATCTAACCCCGGGACAAGATAAACTTTCTGCTAAATCTACTAAATGCATCTTCTTAGGATATTCCCGACTTCAAAAAGGGTACCGATGTTATTCTCCAGATAATAACCGCTACTTTCTCTCTGCCGACGTCACATTCTTCGAGTCATCACCTTACTTCTCTCCTCATACCCCGACTCTTCCCGCCCCTTCTACGGTACTACCTGTTCCATTTTTTCATCCTCCACTTGAGACTATGTCGCCATCACGTCCTCTTCAGGTATATCACCGTCGTCCTCGTTCTCTATCTTCCGCTGGCATTGACACTGCAGCCACTGACTCACAACCTGCTCCAGCTCCTGCCCGTACATTGGACCTTCCTGGCCCAATTGCCACCAGTAAAGGTATTCGTTCCACTCGTAATCCACATCCTATTTATACATTTCTCAGTTATCATCGTTTATCTGCTCCATATTTTGCTTTTGTCTCCACCTTGTCTTCTGTTCCTCTTCCTAGAAATGTCCATGAGGCTTTGTCTGATCCAGGATGGAAACAAGCAATGATAGATGAAATGGCTGCTTTACACTCAAGTGGCACTTGGGATTTGGTTCCGTTACCCCCTGGGAAATCTACAGTTGGTTGTCGATGGGTTTATGCGGTGAAAGTTGGTCCTGATGGGCAGATTGATCGACTCAAGGCTCGCCTTGTTGCTAAAGGTTATACCCAGATATTTGGTTTGGACTATGGTGACACTTTTTCTCCTGTAGCCAAAATTGCTTCCGTCCGCTTGTTTCTCTCCATGGCTGCTATGCGTCACTGGCCACTCTATCAGCTGGACATCAAGAATGCCTTCCTTCATGGAGACCTCCAAGAGGAAGTCTATATGGAGCAACCACCTGGTTTTGTTGCTCAGGGGGAGTATGGTCTGGTTTGTCGGCTTCGTCGCTCTCTGTATGGTCTCAAACAGTCTCCTCGTGCTTGGTTTGGGAGATTCAGTACTGTCATTCAGAAATTTGGTATGACTCGTAGCGAGGCAGACCACTCGGTTTTCTATCGCCATTCCAATGGCCAATGCATTTACTTGGTTGTATATGTGGATGATATAGTCATTACTGGAAGTGACCAAGAGGGAATTCGACAGCTGAAAACACATTTATTTAATCATTTTCAGACTAAGGATTTGGGACTACTAAAGTACTTCCTTGGCATAGAAGTAGCTCAATCTCATACTGGTATAGTCATCTCTCAGAGAAAATATGCTATAGACATTCTTCAAGAAACAGGCATGTTAGATTGTAAACCTGTTGACACGCCTATGGATCCAAATGTTAAACTTCTGCCAAAAGAGGGGGAGCCATTGGAAAACCCTGAGGAGTACATGAAACTAGTTGGAGAGCCGCTAAAAGATCCTGGACGATATAGGCGGTTAGTTGGAAAGTTGAACTATCTTACAATTACTCGCCCAGATATCTCATTCGCAGTCAGTGTGCTTAGCCAATTCCTGCAAACTCCATGTGAAAGTCATTGGGATGCTGTCATACGTATTCTTAAGTATATCAAGAAAGCGCCAGGACAAGGATTATTGTATGAAGATAAAGGCAATACTGAGATAGTTGGATATTCTGATGCAGATTATGCAGGCTCTCCGTCCGACAGGCGTTCTACTACAGGATATTGTGTTTTAATTGGAGGCAACCTAGTATCCTGGAAAAGTAAGAAACAAGCAGTGGTTGCCAGGTCTAGTGCAGAAGCAGAATATCGAGCTATGGCCTTGGCAACATGTGAGTTAGTATGGTTAAAACAGTTGTTACATGAATTAAAGTTTGGAGGTGGGACACAAATGAAGCTAATTTGTGACAACCAGGCAGCACTACATATAGCATCTAACCCTGTGTTTCATGAAAGGACCAAGCACATAGAAGTCGATTGTCACTTTATCAGGGATAAAATTTTATCTGGATGCATGGTCACTAGCTTCGTCAACTCTGAAGGACAATTAGCGGACATCCTTACTAAGTCTCTTCGTGGTCCTCGTATTGATTTTATTTGTAACAAGCTTGGTGCATATGATCTATATGCTCCAGCTTGAGGGGGAGTGTTAAAAATAGGAAAATATCTTTAAGATTGCTAGAGATATGGTAATTGATTGTATGTAATTATGGGTAGATTTATCTTCCTTTTATGGAGAAGACTGAAGGCTATATATGGCCAATTATTGTATAGTTTAAAATAAGAAAATAAAAAGAGGGTTTCCTCAATTTCTTCACAGGGCTTGGTTTCTCAGTCAAAGTTTCTTAAGATATCATTGAAAGAGCAAATAAAGCTTGAAAAAGTTCTAAACAATTGTGAGAATTGGCAACATCATGCCTCTTCTCTTCTACATGATGCGAGATGCTTACTTGATACAGATGGCATTGGTGATGGTCTGAGCAATAGTCTTGTTTCAAAAATTGAACAGCTAGTTACCTCGATGGAATCCACTACAAATAGTGGTTTAACTCTTGGTTTTGACTTCCACGAGATTCCAGAACTTCGAAATGCATGTTCTACTCTGCATTGGTGCAAGAAGGCCCTTTCTTTCCTTTCTGTTGCTCCTTCTGTCGAGGTGATAATTCGTTTTTCAATTATTTGTGTGGCCTTGTGTTATTCTGACTTTGTTTTACACGAGTTTGTGGTTTTTCTTATTTTAAAAGTCTCATCTGTAGAAGGAAGAGTCGTGCTTCTTTATGGGAATTTATATCAAATTGCCCTAAATTTGGTATACATAATTTATTAAATCTGTTCATGTTTCTTCCTTTCTTTTTACAGAGATTTTTCTTTCTTATCTGATACTTGAAACTTCCAGAATAGCTTTACTTATTTATTGTTTTAACCACTGTTATTCTCCCTTATTGGCACATATGACAAAGGGCGTTCTCTGTCTTATCTGTAGGATGTGGAGAGCTTGATGGCTGGTGCAGAATGCTTTTCTACTAGTTATTTTTCAAGTATACTATGGAACTCTTTGATTCATGGGGTTAAATGGCTTAAAAGAGGATTGGAAGTAATTTCTGCTCCATGCAAATATAAAAGGTGCAGGCTGACTGATGTTGAAGAAGTTCTTGCTGGATGTCAGGTATTAAATTTATACATGTTAGTTCTCTGTAGTACCCTAGTATACTCAATAATATGCAGCTTCAACTTTGATAGGAATATATAGTTGTCTTGTCAAGAAATTAATGCCAAGCAGAACTTACTCAGATTTTTCTGCGTGCAGGGTATTAATGTCTCCTTTCCGGTTGTGGTTGGTGAACTTATGAGTGCTATTCAGAAACACAAGTGAGTTTTATGATCATCCAATATGTTGTTTTATTATTGTTATTTCTTTTTCTGATCTAGAATTTGACACGTGGATTCATTAGGGTGGTTATTCTTTTTCTGATCTAGAATTTGACACGTGGATTCATTAGGGTTGTTTGATCTCTTTAAAATTTAAATGATGCTCTAACCAAAATATTTTATATATGTAGTTTGTGCTACATGCAATGCATGATGATATTATATCTCAGACTTGAGAATCTTGGTTAGACTAGTCCATTTGGATTTGGATTGAAAGCTGTGTGTTGTAAATAAACGACTATTATGTGACAAACTCACAAACACACACTTAGACGCAGCATACAAAGACATTTACCTTATAATTCTAGCATTGTGGTTTGTCTCTATTGATTATTAGCAACTTTTCGCATAATTTATTGCTCATTAGGTTTTAACTGTAATATAGGTCGTGGCAAGAACAAGTTCATCATTTCTTTAATCTCGAGTGTGAGCAACGATCTTGGTCTCTATTGTTACAGCTCAAGGTATGCTATGTCTGCGTGCTTGATAAAGTGTAATTACATATGAAGTGTTATGCTTATCTATTTTTTTCTCAACCCTTTTTTCATAAATCCTCGTTGAGCAATCTCAAGCATTATGTTTATTGTTGCTTGCTTGAAAATTTTATCATAATCAGGCACTAGGAAAAGCTACTGCTTTTGATTGTCCAGAGCTAGAGATGGTTCTATCTGAAGTTGATAAGGTTGAAAACTGGAAGCAACACTGCAAGGACATTGTAGGGACTTCTGTAGGAGATAAGAATTCTTTGCTCGGTTCTTTGCAGAAGGTCTTTATTAGATGATTGTGTTTATTCCCGACGGCTTAGATGATCGCCTTTTAGATATTTATCATGTGAATTGAGAATCCTTTTTAATTTGTGCAGATCAAACAGTCTCTAGGTAGATCGTTGTACATATATAACAAGTCACATGGTTCAGTATCAATGACTCCGTGTATGTGCTGTGAGAGTGATTCCAAGGATCATGAATTCGTAATTTGTTCTACATGCAAAGACTGGTAAGGTATTCGTTGCTATGTTCATTTTCATATTTGATTTTTGTCTCCGTGGTAGTCTAGTATTTCAGTCATGGCTTTAGCTTGCTAATAATAGGATCCTTTTCATGTAAGATTATTGCGGAAAACCGTGAGTCACAAGGGAAACATCTGTTACTGATTTGTAGTAGTTGCAAATGGTTTTTGTGTAATCACTCAATAGTTTATCTCTCGTTCTCGTTTCATTGCTGCATCATGTTCTTCTGAATTCATCTGTTTGCAAACAAATGTTCTGATATCTTTCATTTGAATTTGAAACAGCTATCATTTGCGCTGTCTAGGACCAACAGCAGTTGATACAAATCATGCAGAATCCTATGTATGTCCTTATTGCCAATATTTTGAGGGAGGATCAATATCTCAGTATGGAGGCAGCCTTCTGGTGTGACAACGTCCAATCATTATCCCATTTATCTTTGGAGTAATTCATAGCAGAAGCTTGTATATCTGATTTTATTTCTTCATGTGCACAGAGATTTGGAGGGAAGTGCTCTGACTTGAGAATGTTGATTGAGCTTCTGTCAGATTCCGAAATTTTTTGCATACGGTAAGCTGCTATGTGTATGCTTATCGTGTTAAAAGCATCCTGTATCAAATCAATAGCTGCTCTTTAAGATTTCTTTCTTTTTTCATCTTTCAATTGTCTCCATCCTTGGTGTTACTTTACGAAAGTATATGGAATATTTTTTTTTTAAAGGAAAATATAGAGGAAATATTGAAGAAACTTGGGGTTGAGTCATTTATTATTATTTTTTGGAGCCTTTTTAAACCTTTAATTAGCATTTACCAAATATGATGCATGTTAGTCGTCTTGCCCTTGTAGAAGTCAAAATAGAACTTATGATTTTCATTCTGTGAACTAGTTGGGAGTGTGAATAGGGTGTTTGTTCTGCTCCAGTTTGTGAATAAAATGGGAATGACAACTGTTTGCTTAACATGGAAGTAAATATGGTAAAAAGTTATGCGTTGAGTATTTTTTTTCTCCTATGATATTTGAAGATTGAAATGGTTCTCTAAATTTTCTTTTTGATGATCCTTCCATGAAAGTTCATTATCTTTCTGTTTGTTTGACAAGTGCTGTTGCTTTTTACAGCATTGAAGAAAAAGATATACTGCAAGAAGTTGTGGATGAAGCTCTTGCATGCAAGACCTGCTTGACTGATATAGTGAAGTTTGAATCCCGTTATTTGGATAAAGATCTCTACATCATATCCAATAAACTAACTATCGCTTTAAAGGCACGTATTTCAGTCATCCTATCTCATTTTTCTATTCTGCACAGGGTTTTTGTTTTCTTTTGCTTTTTCTTTTTTTCGTTTATTTCTGGATTTAACATTTTTCTCTCCCTATCCCAATTTGTAATTGTTATCTTCCAATCCTTAGAGATGGCACTAACCACCATAAAATGACATATGGTATAATTACTAATTGGCATGATTATCCTGATTAGAAGTGGTTCTGTTACCCAGGCCAGAGAAGCAGCTGGAGTTTTTGATCATCAAAGTAATAGCGCTCTTGATTTTGCATTAGCAAGAAATTTGTGGAGAGTTAGAGTTAATAGGTTATTAGAGGGTTTAACAAAACCTACACTGGGACAGATACAGCATTATTTGAAAGAGGTATGTTGCCCTTGGCTTGTAAGAGCGTTGTACATCTCATGACAAAATTTTGTTGTAGATTAATCCTCTTGTGCTTTGTTCCTGGTATTTTAATTGTAAAATTGGGATAACATGGTGAAAACATCTGCTGCTGCGGTAGAGATGTAAACATCAGCTGACGCTCAGACTAGTTATTTTCTTTAGTTTCGACCATTTTAAAATTTTTACCTCTGACGCACGTATCAGGGCATATTTATGCTTTTATTTATAGCTTCTCCTAAGATGGATAATCTGTGTGGACTTTTCTTGCTCCATTTGGCATTATGCTGTTACAATGTAATTTTTGCAATGTAACTTTTATATGAATGTGTTATAAAGGTGCTAAGTACAGTTACATATACCTGCAGGGACTATTAATGAACATATCACCCAAAGATCACTATAGGCAGAAGCTCATGGAACTGAATCACATTGGCTTGCAGTGGGCAGATGTTGCCAAAAAGGTGCAGAGGGTTTTTCGTTTAGCAAAATCTCCCCCTCACAGTCTCATTTAAATGTTCTTTCTTGTTGATTTGGCATTACTAAAAAATTGCTTGTAAATATTGTTATTATTTTTGTTTTCCTTTTTCACAGGTGGTAATGGATTCTGGAGCTCTAAGCTTAGATAAAGTCTTTGAACTTATTGCAGAGGGAGAAAATTTGCCCGTTTACTTGGAGAAGGAACTTAAGGTAACTTATTTTTTGTTGTTGTATAACTGAATGCTTCACCATTTTCGTCAATCATTTATTTTTCTTGGTTGCTGCAGTCACTAAGAGCTCGAAGTATGCTTTATTGCATATGTCGGAAGCCCTATGATGAGAAATCCATGATTGCTTGTCATCAATGTGATGAGTGGTATCATATTGATTGTGTTAAATTACTTTCTGCCCCAAAGATCTACATTTGTGCTGCATGTAATCCCCGCGGAGAAGAGTCTTCTACTCCACGAAATGTGGATGATGAGAGGTAAGAATGATACCCTTCCATGGATAGTGTCACCGTGTTAGCTTGTTCTGTTCTTGGTGTGTCGATGTTTTTCAGGTGGTTTTTAGGGATATTATTTGATATATCAAATATATGGGGCAAACATATTCCAACTGCATTAATTTTTTTTCAAAAATTCATGAATTGTGGAGTAAAACCGTGTATATGAAGCAAATATATTGTTCTTGTGATAAATAAAGGGCATAATTTTTATTTTTATCAAAACTGTAGTGTATTTTTGTTTATTCAATTGCCATTTATTGTCCTTTTCATGGCTGTTTTTGCTTGTATGACTTTGACAGATCAAAAGCTGAATTTCTAGAGCCTACAACACCTCCAAAACACACAAACTCGAGAAATAAACTGAGGAAGGCTGATCCGATTCCAACGCAGATGATGCTAACAGTTGCAAATAATAATAGTGTACTCAACTGTTCTAGTGGGATTGATAACTTATGGTGGCGAAATCGGAAGCCTTTCAGAAGAGTAGCTAAAAAACGTGCAGTGCTGGAAAGTCTCTCTCCTTTTATTTTCACGCAACAGTGAAGAACACGAGTATAGATAGTGTTGATTCATTCAATTTATTCTTGTGGTTTAAGTCTCGGTCTTCTTAGCCCGATGCTGATTTTCTACCATTTTCCTTGGACTCTACCGCTGGTGTAACGCTGCATGTAAGGATGATCCTGCGCACGAGGTTTCCGACAATGTGAGTTCTGGGGATGATTCAATAAGTACACAGTCTTATCATTACTTTTTTTGCAAAGAGGTTTTTTCCGCGATTCGAATCTGTGACCTCCTGCATGTAAACGTCTTTATTTTAACCCTTGTTTCTACCTTCAGAGAGCCTGATAAGCCTCGGTTGCTTCTAGATGAATTCTAGAGAGGCAAATATTTTTCTGATGGGTTCAAGTAGATGAAAAATTGTTTACGGATGATTTTGATTTGGAATAGGTTGTAACAAACAAGCAAAGATGCAAAATAATGATAGAAAAAGTAGTAGAATCTCAATCTCTTTTAACAGGAGATTAGAATTGTTTGCTGTACGTCTACAAGAATGCCAATAGCTCCAATAGACTCTTAATAACATTCGCTGTGAATGATTTTAATTTGTAAACATCTGTTGCTATGCCTAGTCTCTCAAATGATACATGAAATTCCAATTACAGGACATGAAATTTGGTATTGTTGGGTTTTGCTAATGCACTTTCGGTATTGAAATTGAAATCGAGATCGATAATTACGCTTGAACATGTTTAATATTGAAAGCCCCCAAAGAGGATGTGACTCGATGGTAAAAGTTTAAGATTTGGTTGTTAAGTCATGAGTTCGAGTCTAGATAGTACATTTCTTGTAAGAGTTTGAGGCAGTCGGAGATCAGGTGATTTGGCGGCGGTGGAGTTTTCAACATTTTTAATATTGAAAGTTTTAACTTGTAAGATTGGTAGAAAATCAAATCTAGTAGAAAATCAAATCTTGAATTCTTAAAAAAAAATTATGTTAAGATTAGGAATGATATTTTGTCTCGAAATTTAATCTAAAAATTTCAAATTCTTTTTGAGATTCGAGATTTCAAAATCGTTCAGTTTGATATTTGAAATGATTTTTTTTAATCTCATTTCAAAAATCGATCGAAATTCGAGATGAGATAAAAAAAAATCGATTCAAGATGAGACATCTATTGTTGTTTTAACCTCAATATCAGAGCTGTATGTGTTGCTGGTAGCAAAGAGCATTGTGGCTTTGGAAACATCTCATCTTTATCTCTTTCTATTGAATCTCAGTTTTCACAAAAATAGTTATTATTTACTACTAAAAACCAAAACCACCAAAAAGTTTCATAACAAAGCTGTAGAAAAAAGAAACTTTGCCTGGCCCAAAGAACTGCCACAGGAAAAAAGAGTCTTTAATTTCACACTTTAATTCAAAATCTCTTTTATTTTTGGTATATTTATATTTTATTATTAAATTAAAAATAAAATTATATTTTACTATTAAATTTAGAAAAATATTAAACAAATATAAAAGTGATAGAAAAGTGATCACAAAATATCTATATTACAATTAAAAATTGATTTTGAAAGGTATACAATATATACTTTATTTTATTACCTCAATACCCAAATGTTTTTTTTTTTAATGTGAAAGAAAATATATTAATCGGAAAAGAATATCAAGATATTTGGGAAGAAAAATCTTCCATCCAAGATCATTACAGCGAAAGTAAAAATGAGGTTTGCAATCGCTCGAAATATGACAAATCTGAAAATGGCATAAGAAGTTGTTGTACGGCACTAATAATAAAAAAAAATCTTTTCGAATATTTGATTGATTCAAAATCAATTTAATAACACGTAATATAGGAATGTCAATTTTTTCGGTCCCGTCCCGTTTGGGACATAAAAATATATCCCGTTTTAAAGATTGGACGAGACGGTATAAAAAATTTGTTCAGAAAATTTAAACGAGACGAGACAAAAGAATGAGACGAAATTTAATAATATGAAACGAGATTTAACAAGATATGACGAAATTTAAAAAAATATAGGACGAGACCGAAAAAAATATCATTCCAATTTCGTAAAAAGAACGAGATCGGAATTAAAAAATCTCGGCCGATTATGAATGCTAACCTAATGAGCCCGACTCAACCATCTTACAAGCCGTAAACCAATACCCAAATGTTATTTTACTGTAAAAAAAACTTTTTTCCGATTCATTTTTCTCTCCCCCAAGTCTTAGCCTCTCTCCCCTGTCTCTGTCTTTTGGTCATTTTCCTTTCCTTTTATTCAGCTCCTGCATTTCTTTTCAAAACCCTAGATTTCAAATCTAGGGTTTTGTTTGTTTTTCCATTTGTTCGTGTACTCAGATCATGGTCCATCACCAACTGCTTTCTTGTTGAGATTCTGTAATCTGTACCTCTTTTAACTGCTATTTATTTGATACATTAATTTGTTCCTTAATGGCTTTGTGAGACTGAAATGTACAAACTTTAATTGTATTTTGTACCTTATTTTTGTGTCTTTAAAGTTGCTGGGAGAAAAACCCTAGTCCAAAACTTTGTATTTGTTCTTGAGTTAGGGTAAAGGGATAATTTTTGTAAAATTTGTGGTTGTTATAAGAATTTTCTAGTAATTTGGTAAATCTCATTTGGAATTTGTACTTGGTGACTTGGTGTAGTGTTAGTGAGGTATCAGGATATTGTATTTAGTTCAAGATTTTAGCTTTTAAGTGGTTTATAGGCTCATTTTATAGCAACCCAATAAGCAAAATTTATATTTTCTACTTAGTAAATGCATGGATGGAATTGGAAGAGAAGCTATGGTTGCATCTGGTGGTGTCTCTGCTCCTTATTACATTCAACAACATAGAGGAGCATTTAATGGGTCTCATTCAGCACCACAATCTGGTTTTTTACAGGACCCACCTGGGTTCAGACCCTCATCAGGTCATAACATTACAACTCAACCAAATGTGGGACCAACATTTGGAGTTGAGCCCAAACATGTCAGTTTTGGCCATAACATGAATGTGCCCTCTGGGGTGCCTCTAGGTGAGCCAGTGAAGAAGAAGAGAGGCAGGCCCCGGAAATATGCCCCTGATGGGCAGGTTTCATTGGGGCTTTCGCCTTTGCCAGCTAAGCCTACGCGTTCTCCGGCGTCAGATTCACAAGCCTTGAGAAGGAGTAGAGGGCGGCCTCCTGGCACTGGCAGGAAGCAGCAGTTGGCTACTCTGGGCAAGTATTTTATCAGATTTTGATATCATGTTGATGTCTCAAGTCTAAACTATGTTGTACCTACATGATTATTAATATTGTGATACATTTTATCGGGATAGTGATAATAAGTCGTCATGTACCTTCTACTTTTGTAGCATTGTTCAGGGTTTGTCTATTATAGATAATCAAAGGCATGCAATAACTAGTCCCGTGTCTTCATGTTTTAAATTGAATTTAATCTATTGGAGTATCTTTGAAAGTTTGAATCCACTATCCATTTATTCAGACCATCTTATTTTCCTTTTTGAAGTCCACCTAGTTTTAGCAATGGAAGATACTAGTGACTCTTAATACTATTATAACCTTTAGTTATTATTTATGGAAACAAAAGCTATAGCTTCGGCTCCTTGCATTCATGTTTGCTTTGAAATATAACAAGGAAAGGGGTTTTAATGATACTCTGATTAAATGTGCTCTCTTCTCTGGACATTGATATCTTTATTCCTGTTTGTTTGCTAAAAAATTATGTTGGGGGTTGCCGAACTTGTTTCCTTATTTTAATTTTTTGACTTTTTTGTAGGTGAATGGATGAATAGTTCAGCTGGATTTGCTTTTTCACCACATGTGATGTCCATTGGAGTTGGAGAGGTACACCATTCCAGTTTCTGATTCATTAAATGTTTTTGATGTTATTGCACTTTATTTATTGACTTCATATTCGAATTCAAGATTTAATGAGTTTACAAACACGCCTCTGAGATGGGGTGTGGTTGCTTTTAAAGATGCCAATGAAATGGTTTTGCTTTTGAGACAGGCATTACCGACGTTAGGATGGTTTCATTGTTACTTACTAGTGCTAATAGATGGCTGTCATTTAACTTGGATTTAGTATAATATGCAGTTGGGTTAATCTGGTTCTCTTTGACGTAAAAGCTTTCTAGAACACTACTAATAGTAATACTTTATGATTCATTTAGCTTTATACAAATAGGGACAGTTTTTGCGGTTCCATTGAACCCTACAGATATGAATGGTAATTACGCGACACAAATGCATATTCGTGGATGCATGATGGCAGCATATTGGAGTGATTGCTTAATGTACTGTTAACTTGAGATATTTTCTCATTAGGAGCCAACTGTTTTATCCCTTGTAGGACATTGTGGCAAAAATATTGTCATTTTCACAACAGAGGCCAAGGGCTGTGAGCATCTTATCAGGCCGTGGCACAGTTTCTTCAGTAACACTACGTCAGCCTGCATCTTCAGTGCCCTCTGACACCTACGAGGTTGAAGCACTCTAACAGTATTTTTTTTCTTCCTTTTTAAAAAAAAATATATTTCATAAGTAAATATCTCATTTTACTATTTTACCATCTCTTAGTGTTTTGTTGAGTTCATGATAATTTTAGTTCAAAAATTATCATATGAAGTCATCATATGCTTTGTTTTCAATTAAAGACATCTAAAGAAAATTTAGATTACCACAATTTTGGATTTGCCTTTTTTCACTCTTAGTTATTGTCCATCCATTATGTAGCCAACTTTTATGCTTAAGGTTGCAAAATCTTATTAATGTGAAACTTTTGTCTGACATGGGCTGAGGGAGATGGACATTTCTTTTATTTAAGGGTGTGCTTTAGACATAGGCCTGGCCGTGGTTCGGTTACCGGAATTGGAATTGCTTGGAATTTCTGGTTCCAGGAACCGGCGGTTCCGGTTCCGGTATTGAACCGGAAAAAAATATAAAAAAAATAAATAATGAATTAGTGAAGTAATTAATGAAGTACAAAAATTTAACCATGAAGATCCTGTCATCCTAATTATGTTGATATTTTTATAGTAATATTTTTTAATTTAATTAAAACTTTAATTTATATTTAATTTAATTAATTTTTTTGATTAATGCGGTTCAGAACCGGAACCGAAACCTCCGGTTCCGGAACCGGCTGTTCCGGAACCGCGGCCGGGCCTATTTAGACAGGTTGAGAAAAATTCCAGATAAATCGTATTAAGGGATTTTTGGGTATCAAAATAAAAGGGTGCCTTTGAATGTCATGTTATGATTTCTGCTTCAGAGAAAGGCTGTGGTTATGCTTTTTCTATGAGTGTGCATCTTCTGGAGTGAAATTAAGAATTTCTCTGAATTCTTAAGCAAAGATTTGCATCTTCTCTCTGTTCATCACAATCCAAAATCAGAAGACTGTCTAGTTCCCCTTCCCAATCAGAGACACATGCACTCACATTATTGTAAAATTAAGCCTTGTTTTGAGAACAAGGTTTCAATCATTTTATCCCATATGATAATTGCATTACATAGGACAAATGTGGACAAATTGAATACTTTGACCTGCTCGCAAATTTTGAAAATGTGTCTTATAAGTTACCAACATTTTCCACTCTGAACCTATCTTGTCCTAGAAAGAACAAGCAAATTTGTCGCCTTTTTTAGTTGATCAAGTTTCTAATTTTTCATGTTTTAGAGTCCTAACTTACATTGTGTTAAGCTTGGGCCATCCAAATCGACATTCCCTTTCCTCAAGGAATCATTGGCCCAAGGCATGCTTATTATTGTCTAGTGTTAACAACTCTTCCTACATTTCTTTGTATCCTTTTTTACATTTGTTTTTGCCTTTCCCCCTTCAGAGACAATATTTTGAACAATGTGGAGGAACTTATTTGATTTATTTAGCTTTTGTAGGGCCGTTTCGAGATATTATGCCTGTCTGGTTCATTCTTAGTTGTTGAAGATGGTGGTCCTCATGATCGGACTGGTGGTGTAAGTGCTTCCCTTTGTAGTCCTGATGGTCATGTATTTGGTGGTGGCGTTGCTGTGCTTATCGCAGCAAGCCCAGTTCAGGTACACACTATTTATTTCTCCATTTGGTATTGACCATTCCAGTTATATGCCTACTTACCATCTTCAACGTCGCTTGTATTGAGGGCATGTGTTAATATGGGATAAGTTTGTCTTAAGGGTAATGAATGGTAAACAAATGCTTGCTGCAGGTGGTGGTGTGCAGTTTTGTATATGGTGGTTCAAAGACCAAGAGCAAACAAGTTACTGCCCCAGAAAGTGTTAAGAATTCCACACCCCAGCGAAGTAATAAGTCAGCCACCCAACTTTATGCGCCTGCCTCTCAAAATTTTCTGCCCTCTTCAATGAATACCTGGCCAGGTATTCGAACAACTGATCTGAGAAACCCCCACACAGAGATTGATCTGACTCGTGGATGATGATTTGCCGCGACAAACATATGGTGATTTGTACATATGTGTTGTTGTAATGTGAAAACCATAAACATCTGAAAATTCCACCCTGTTTGCCCACTAGGGGGCCACTGGGTTTGTGCTAACTTAGTTTTGTAACAATGTCATCATCTCTAGGTGTTCTGAAACAACAGAGGAGCTAGTTAATTTTTTTTTTTTTTTCCAGCAGTTTGGAGTTGAAAAGATTGTTAGGAGAATAGAATCAATCTGTTTTTCTTGATAACCTTTGTGTTTTTTTTTTTTTTAAAGTGCTTTCAAGGGTAATTAGCTTTTGTTGTAATTCTTTTTTTTTTTTTTATTATTTCAATTTCATTAGAGCATTGCCATCTGTTTCTCTAAAATTAATTGGAGTCTTTTCTAAACTTGATCTAAATTTATATATTACTACAGTGGCTATCTAATTTTTTTTTTTTTTTTTTGGTTTTGTGGTTTGATTTATGGTAAGGTGATAAAACCGTTGGTCAAAATATTATTTTTAAGTGTTTGGTTAGTTATAAGAAATTATGAAAACTAATCGAGTTTTGTAAAAGTAATTTTTCTTATCATTAAAATATTAAAAAAAATACATCATAATTATTTTTTAATATAAATCAATATTACATAACATCATTTATAAATCATTGTTTGTTGATCATATTTTTTTAAATCGCAACTAAAATATTGCCAATATCTCTCTTAAATTGCCTTTTCCTTTATTTTTTAGTGTTCAAATTTCTTCTTTCCTTATTTCCTTCGACAACCATCCTAGAAACTAAAGAATGAGCAAAACAATATCAACAGCATCATCAATTATTATTGTTATTATTATTTTTACAAGTTTAAATTTATAAAATATTAATTGTTATGTTATATTGAATAGGGTTATGGTTTGTTGAACCTTGCTACAAGTATTATTCGACCTTGTCTCATTTTTACTCTACTATTCTTGTGAATTTTATCCAATCTTACAAACCTTTTTTTTTTTTTTGGGAATTGTTTGGAAATCTCGCCGCCAAACCACTATTCTAGACTTAAGCGAAGCAAGTAAAATCACCGACTGTCCCAGATAGGAGTGTGCACAATTTCGATTCAAAACGCAACTCGACCAGAACCGCACCGACCCGAATCGAGCGGTTTGGAAAATATTGAAAATGATTTCGGGTCAGCCTGAATCGAACTGTAAATTTTGGATTGGTGCGCGGTTTTGACTCAAACTGCAACCCAAACCCCCCAAACCGTAAATTTTGACACGAACTTCCTAAATCGCCGACCCGTGTTTAAATTAGACATTATTATATATTTTTCTTCTTCTTTAACCATGAAATTTAAGATATTTAATGATCATATGACAATATACAATGTATAAATGAAACGTAGGTAATTTCCTCTTCAATTATTACTCGAAAACACACAAAATTTTCTTTGAAAAATTTATAATCCAAACTGCCGACCCAAACCGCTGACCCGAATCGTTGCGGTTTTCCTTATCGAATTTTCTGTTTCGGTTTCTAATTTCTCAAACCGTTAACCCGCACGAGTTGAAGTTTTAAACGAAAATTCGACCTGAACCGCATCACGAACACCACTAATCTCATATTCTTACAAGAAATACACTTTATAGATTCGAACTCATAACCTCAATGTGAGATCCTGACTCCTACACCATCAAGTCACGTGCCTTGGGGACCCAATCTTACATACCTTACTTGAATTAAACCAATTATACTTGACCTTCCTATTCGACTTTATTATGGACTTTACCCGACCTTACTTATGTCTCAACACTCGTTATGTAATTATCATTGATATTCATAAGATCTATTTGTACTTTAAAAAATATCTATATATAATCCTTTGAGAGATTTGTATTTTGAAAAATATAAACGGTTAAAAACATGATTGTAAAAAAAAAAAAAAATTACAACTTAAATTACATAAAAAAAAAAAAAAAAAAACATTATATTTTTCATTAGAACTTAAATTACATGAAAATTAGCATTAATTTACAATCATCATAAAACTCACTTCAAATAGAAGTTCTTCCCCTAATTACATTGAATTTCCTTAATTACATTGAGCTGAATTGTACTGAATTTTTCATAATCTTCTATCACGCGTATTTGAATTATTATCCAATAACTATTAATCATAATGTATAAAAAAAAAACTCGGTACAAAGTTGAGCAAAATTGTAACTCTCTAACAACTTAATCCAATTTCTTCACCCTCTCAAACAAATTGTTCATGGTTACTGAAAAAGCATCCTGAAACTTCTGAAGCTTAGAATTTGGATCTGCATAAACCAACTTAGGCAATAATTCATATACTATATACTTCCTCATAATTTCTCTTTCATTTTCAGAAAATTTCATCAGTTTTTCAACTACTTTCACTTTCATGTTCCTCACATCTTCTTTGTCAATAAACACAGAATATTTTGTATGATCTTCAGGTAAATGCCATGGATACTGATAGTAAGCTGTAAAAGGATCAAATAATACAGGAATGCAACCTGAAACTAACGAATCGAATACGGATTTTCTTGTAGGACTATCTCCAGGAGGCTGTAAGCAAAATTCGGATTCCGAAAATAAATCAATAACAGTTTTTGGATTGTCACATCCACCTGAGCTACAATTCTGAAATTTACATGTTCCATTACTTGAGTGAATTATGCATTGATTGATCAATATTGACCTTATGCTTTCTGGTTGATCAGGCCGTGCTGCCCCAGCAAAACTCACCAAGTTCTTCCGATTTGATTCCATCATTTTGCTTTGCCATATGACAATTTCCTCATCAGAATGAGGATGAAAATATGTAGGATGAGGGATACCAATGTCATTTATATGCCATGGTTGCCTCTCAATTAAGAGCTTAATTGGGTTTTTCATTTGTTCTAAGTCTAACAATTTTGTTCCCCATGAACCATTAATGGACCTCCTAAAATCCCATGAAATTTTCCCTAAAACAAGAACATGATCCTTGCCAGAATTCTTAATCCATGGCTTCCTAGACTCAAGCCATTTCACCAACTCCATTGACATGGAATCTTTCACTTCATTAGATACTTTCTTGAAATGCCATCTTAATATATCCAAGCCACCATAAAATGGAACATAAAAGAGCTTGGCTTCATCTTCATTATGAACTCTGCATGGATGATTCAAAACTCTTGAATGAAAAATCAACTCTAGAGAATATTGATGAGTTCGGTACCATCCTTGTCCCACATCAAGCATGGCTTCACCCAAAGCCTCATTTTCAAAATAAGAGCAAAAATTTTGTGACCATGGCATCATGTCACCACATTGAGTTACTAAATCCTTGTTGAATTTTGATGGCAAATCATAAACATATATCCCATTCCCATCACAATCTGATTGATTCTTATACTCAGAGGTCCATGATCTCTGCATTTTCATATACCCTTCAACAGATTTCTTCGCAATCTCAATCTCTTCTTCAAGATCAACACTAACATTGCCAACATTTGGCCTAATGGTTGCCTCAGGATCCATATCAGGGCTAGTGTCATTGACAAAATAATCATATTGGCTGCTGCTGCTGCTATCCACGGGAGAAGGGTATTCAATATTGGGGTGAGTGCCAGCGGAGAGGCAGAGATTGGTGAGCTTGCGAGAGGAGACACATACACGAACAATATTGCTTGTGATGCTGGTGATGCTGGTGGTGGTTTTAGAGGAACAAAACCATAAGAAAATTAATGTGAAAACTAAAATAACAAAAGGGATTCGATGTAAAACTCTCAAGAACAAAAGGGATTCATTTGATTCTAATTTCTTTGATTTCTTTTTGCCTACCGGATTTCCCATTGTTTCTTTCTATGGCCTCTCTGTGTTTTGTCCCCCTTAAAGGATTTGATTTTGGAACATGTTAATGGCTATGGTTGCTCACTAATTTGAGAGCATGTACGTACGTTCGTCTATATATAGGAAGTATTAGCAACAATGGCTTTCTACTTACCAAAATTTTAAACGGCTAATGTTAACAGACATGGCAAAATTCCTGGAAATGTGGAACTGTCATAATCCATTTCATATTTCTGTCTTGTTGTTTTATATACTCAGAAGTAGGGTTGACAATTTTCCCAATCCCGTCCCAACAATATAGAATTTTGGACATATTTTTATGTCCTAATTTGAAAACGGGAAGGGACGGATAAAAAAATCCCAAAATTTCAAGCTGGATGAGAGTGTTAGAGTGTATGTCCTAAAATCTGTCGTATATGTCATGGTGACAAGAAGTGAGACAAGATTTTAGTGTGATTTAACGAGACGGGATGTGATTTAACGGGATGCAGGATGGACAGTGACAGGGATGATTTTTGATCCAACTATATAAATAAAAAGAGACCGAGATTGACAAATCCCCAACCCATGTTGCCAACCCTACTCATAAGTGTAATAATTATACATTTAGCATAACTATAGAAGATGATTAGGAAACATAGAATCCAAAATGTTTTTTTTTTTTTAATCTAGGTCAACATTTTTTTGGTGCAACTATTATACGTATTATACTTTTGCAATGTGTATTAGTTTTTATTAATTTTAAGGCCCTTAATTTTTAGCCCAAATTTAAATGCTTCAGTCGGCCGCCTGTGTAGACTATCCTGACCCTGATCAGCCTGCTAGTAGCCTGTTTTTTAGATCTTGCCAATGGGGTTGCTTAAGGAGATCTGAATTGAGGATAGAGAAGCTCTAAAACAAAGTTTAATTTTAGCTCACAAAATTAATGTTTCTAATAAATTGGAAGAAGATTTTGAGGACATGAGCAATCAAAGGCTTGGTAATAATTCAAAAAATAATAAGATCAAGAACAGTAAAAGCAAATGGAACACATCCTGGTGGCAGCATTTCTGGGTTTTTTTTTTTTTTTTTTTTTCGGAAACGATGGAAACCCCGCCACCAAACCACCCATTCTGGGCCGCGGCGCAGGTAAAACCACCGGCTGTCCCATGCTCTTACAAGAAGTGCACCCCCTGGATTCGAACCCAGAAATTCAATTATCATTACAGGTCTTATGTGGTGGCAATCTAAGTAGAGGCAACATACAAGACCAGGGACACAATATATTAAGGTCGGTTTGTTTTGCCGTAAAAGCTTTTTCGGAAAATATTTTTCTCATTTTATATCATTTGGGATATTTATGAAAAATTTGGTCAACATAAACTATTTTCCTATCAATAAAAAGGTTTAGTCTTTTTTTTTTTCAAAATGACTTACGGAACATAAATCCGTAAGTCATTTTACGAAAACACGTTTTTTCTCCTTCTTTAAAGCTTCCATAGCTCAAATATTTGTCAAAAAATATATTAGACACACCAAACATCTAATAACGTTTTCCATGAAATATTTTCAAGCGATAGTCAAACACTAGAAAATAATTTTCATGTAAAATATTTTACTTGCAAAAACTATTTTACGGACAATAAACTGAATCAATTGTCATTATTTCTCTAACATGGGCCCCGACGTGGATCCCATTTACCTCATGACTATTAATCTTGAGTATGGAACACTAACTCAGCTTAATACTGGATCCTAATTGAATTTCCACTTGCATGTTATGATGTTTATGTTGGGTAAATATGTGTAGGTTGGTCTCCTTTTCTTCTACTGTAGGCAAGCAGGGTTCTTCACTCTTTTCCAAGCACTTCACATCTTCCCTCTTGAGCGAATGATGCTTGAAAAAGAAAATGGAGCCTGTACTTCCAAATGTTTTTGTTATCATTATTGGATGTCAATGCAGATTCAAAGGATAATAATGGATTTATAACGGACTTATGTGAGACTCGACGAGTTGTAAACTTTTATAAGCTCACTGCACCACTTGTAGCTCGGGTCAGTTTGACCCCAAGCATGTAATAAAATACACCTCTTACTCTCGTGAACGTAGGTTGGAGCCACTCTTCGCCGAATTACGTAACTCCTTGTCTCTTTGATTTTTCAGTCTGCTTGCTAAGTTTTCTTCGGTTCCCTACTAACTAAACAAATTCACTACCGTCGGAGGTTTGTTCGAGAGGTTGATTTCCCAAATTGCCCTTAGAATGAAAAATAATCGTCAACATGTTTTATTGTGGGACAATTTAGAATATTCATATCGATCTATTATACGCTTCCGCATCTAGTATTAGGTACACTTCATATTAAATTGTCAAAGTCTTACAGTATCTGATGAACACTAAAAAAAATTATATATTTAATAAAGAGAAATTAATCATTTTACACTTATAATTTCATTCATCCATTTAATTTATCACATTTGGGAAATAATAATTAAATCTATGTTTTATATATTTTTATTATGATTTTTATTTCTTACGTAGGTGCAACAATACTTTGGATGCATAATTAGAAAAATGGACATTACGTTTGGATTTTGGAGGCCATAAACTTAAAAGAGTGTTCTAACATTGTACAATTTCGAAAATTCCAACCTTGCGCATTTTTTTTTTGTATTTTGGATATAATTTTTTACTCTGATATCGGATTGAAGTAATTTCAGTTTCAAATGAAAGAAGACTCAAATATCTACAACTTTTCTCTTTACAAGATTTTATAGTTCTGCAATTTTCAAGGTCGAAATTGATAAAGAAACCAACGTGTGCTGCATGTAATTTTAATTATTTGAAAAACAAAAAAAAAATAATAAAATGGGTTAAATATCACAATCCACATTTCGGTGGATTGTGACAAATGTTTGTAATTTATAAAAATAAAAAATAAAAAATAAAAAAGAAAGTCAAAAATAATAAATAATAAATAATAAATAATAAAAAGAAAGATTTGAAAAAGACATTGGTTTCAATAATGCAATTAATTACATTAGAGAAATTCGTAGAGGTGTTGAGCTCTCTACTATAATAAAAGTGTTCAGTACCCTAATTCCTCAGCTCATTTTCTATGGTTCTCTCTTGAGGATTTGTGGACTCGGTTCTTGTGTGTTTTATTTTTCAAGTTTTATTGTAATTTCTTTTTCTTCCATTAATAAAATTATGCATGTTTTTTTTTTCAAATCATGAATAACTAATTGCATTCTGCTGTGGTGAAAGATGAAACTCTTAATATGGAATATAGATTAATCTTATTTATGTTATAATATATAAATTGTAATTTGAAAATTAATATTTAATCTTCTCTTGTATTGTGTGTGTCTTGATTCGCGGTAGATAATTTCATCTTGGTTGACACAATTAATACTTTACCTCATTATATATGAGAGAATAATTTAAATCTAAACTAATTATTGACAAACTTTGTTACTTTATGTATGAATGATTTTATATAATTTGGCATCATTGAGTACCTATCTAGACTTATTATAGACAAATATTGTCACCATCTATATGGTTGATTTTATATATTTTGGCATAATTAATTCATGAAGTAAATTAACTAGGTAATAAAGACAATTTATATATTATAAAAAGTAAAAATTTTTCTATATTTGAAATATTAAGAGTGGATCTCGTAGCCCTGTATTTTATTTTATTGTTGCAATCCAATTTAAAATTGTCCATCACTTCAAACAATTCAGCCTTTTAGTTTGTTACTCGAATTATTATTTTATTTTACTAAATTTATTCTATGTGGATCGATTCCGGACTTACTGAGTTATTTTATTACTTTGACACTCTTATATTTGATAATAAAGAACCGGTGTCAATATCTTTTATTTTATTTCTTTTAAAACAATTCTAAATATTTTTCAATTACATCTAGCCAAAACTGTTAGAAAAATATGAATGAAATTTGTGAAATTTGTCTTACATTAGAAATGTATATTGGTTGAGTTTCTCTTGAGCACTATAAAAGGAGAATTCCTCTCATTTTTATATACTAAAATTTTGAGAGCTTTCTCAATTTCTTTATATTCTCCAAAATCCTATTTTTTTTCCTCTAATTCTTGAGAGAGTTTAGAAATCAAAATTTCCTTTTCAGTGTTGGGATTCAAGTTATATTTAGTTCGTTATAATATAAGAATTGTGTTACGCTATTCAAATCCTTGAACATTAGAGTAGAAGATCTTTTAAGGAAATTGTGTGCGATATAGACTTAAACTTTTTAATTATCACAGATTCTACCAAAAAATTCGGTCCGGTTCTCTATTTTTTAAGGGAAAAAATAAAAAAATTTGGTTCGGTTCCGATTCGGAACCGGAACCGAACCAAACCGAACCGAACCGAACCTTAAGGTTATGGTTTCAAATTTTGTGGAACCGTAACCGAACCATTTGAGGGTTCGATTCGGTTCCGGTTTTGGAATCGGAACTGTAACCTTACAGTTCCACTCGGTTTGGTTTCGATTCGGTTTCGGTTTGGAACCGAAATCGTAGCCGGGTCTAATTGTAGCTATCGGCCAAGGACGGTCCTGAGTTTTGAGGGCCAGTAAAGAGAATCCGGTAGACGGCAAAAGACCTCTGATGCTCCCGTCCTGCAGTAGTTGTTATGCCATTGAGGTTATAACAAAGGGCCAAAATGTGTGTTTCCAAATTCTGATATAACTGTAGGGTTTAAGATAATATAATTTTTTTTAAAAAAGTTTAAAGAGAAAATATTAGCCTACAGGAAACTATACAAGTGTCTCTGTTCTTAAAGTAATAGTGATAATAAAATAATAAGATCCGTATATTATTTAAACATCCTTTGATTAAATGGATAAGTTTTGGTTGACTAATTGAAACCAAATCTGTATTAACTTCACCAGCAGTCAGCAGAGGCAACTGAGTGAGCCAAAGAAAGCAAAAAAAAAAAAAAAATGAAGCTCAAAGTATATGCAGATCGACTGTCACAGCCATCTCGGGCTGTTATTATCTTTTGCAAGTAATCCCATATTCATTTATATTTTCTTATGATCAATGGGTTTTTTTTTTTTTTTTATATATATATATATATTCAAAATCTCGCTTATAACGGGAGCCTTGTGAAGTGGATATGATGTTTATGTATATATGTTTTTAAGGAATCTTAATATCATTTGTCATATATTCAGGCTAAATGGAATAGAATTTGAAGAGATTGAAGTTAGCTTCACTAAGGGTGATCAATTCTCTCCTGAATACAAAGGTAAAATTTTGCTGGTTTAAGAATTAATCAATTATTTGTCAATCCTGTAATGATCATGAATATTTCTTGAATATTTTAATGGGTTAATTTTATTTTTTTCTTTTCTTTTTATGTTAACAAAATGGAGATGGGTCAGCTTAAATTCATGTTAAATTTATACTGAAGGAGAAAAATATGACAAATTTTGAATTGTAGGCAGATTAATGGTTACTGTATCATGTCCTTAGCTGTTGAATTATGATCATGATATGTATCAACTAGTATTGAAGCATTAGTGAAAATAAATCTATATCGGTTTGGGAGTGCTACTTAATTAGCGTTTTTGGATCTATTATCAAAATATTTCAAAGAATTTTAACTTCGAGAAAGTACTTTTACTGTGATTTTAAGCACTACCAAATGGGCTCTACGTTTGAAATTGTTTAGTTATGGGTCTAAAGCTTATAAAGTGTTGAGTCCCCAATGAGCGTGGTTTGGTGGTGTAGGGTTTAGGATCTGACCTTCAGGTCCTGTGTTCGAATTCAGGAAGTGCGTTTGTTATAAGAGCTTGGGACAGCCCGGGATTTAATCTACTCCGCTTAAGCCCGGAAGGGGTGGTTTGACGGCGGGTTTTCCAACGATTTCAAAAAAAAAAAAAAGTGTCGAGGTCTACTGAAGTTAGTAAATTTTCGGATTACTTATCCTTTTTGAGGTGCCTTTACATGGAGATGGCAATAGCACATTGTAAAGAAAGAAATTTCAGTTTGTAATTTTTGTTTTGTTGCTGCTTGTTGACAGAAATAAACCCCATGGCGAGAGTGCCAGCTATTGTTGATGGAAGATTGAAGCTATTTGAGAGGTAATATGTTTTAGAGTTTTGAATCTCTAGGCTAAGAGTGATGCTATGCATTTCTTAGCCCAAAAAAAGAAAAGAAAAGAAAGTGAGAGTCTATGTTATGCAATTTGAAATGCTTATTATTATTATTTTTTGATTAAAAACCACCAAAAGGTGGGGGGTTAGGCAAGACCCCAACCTGTCCATTACTCAAAAATTACGAAATAACATACTGGAGGGGGACTAGGCCAAAACCACCCGAGCAAGAGAGAAATAGAAAAACGGAAAAAATAGAGAATCAAAGAAAATAATACAGAAATTCACCAAGACTAATGTTGTGATTCACCGATCACTTTAGAGTGTATTTGATTGTGATTCACCGATCACTACAAGAATAGATTACACAAGTTTACAACTAGAAACTTAACAAAAAACCTCACACACTCTCAAGCTCTCTACTTGGAGCTTACACACACTTTGGGATGAATTACAATGGTCCTGGGAGCTCATTTTTATAGTGCCAAACCGCGTGAACAGTGTCACGCGGTTTGAGCAAGCTGGCCACACGTTTCCAGCTTGCTCCTGCTTGTTTCACATACACACACTTGCACACAAGTTGTTTCATGGCTGGCAACCTCAAGCATGCCACTTGCATGCTGACTGCATGCTTACTGCATGCATACTTCAACAAATCTCCCCCTCGGTGAAGATTTCCTCAAAATCTAACCCGACCATCAATCACCCAAATCCGGATCCTCCAAAGGATCCTCCCCTGGCTGCATCTGTATGACTGCCTACGTACCATGAGTTGGGATCAAGCCAATCGTAGTTCTCTGTATTTGAAAACAATCGTCATCTGACAGCTATCCCAGTTATGTCTCTGCACAACTCTAGCTTGACCCGATCACCGTTCCTTTGTTGACATGTCGGTTGTGTCTCTGCACAACACACTTCACTGCATCTCTGTACAATATTCTCCTGCTATGTCTCTGCATAGTACAATCCACTGTGTCTCTGCACAGTAATCTTCTGTTGTGTCTCTGCACAGTTTTGCTGCCATGTTTCTTCACCCATTTATTCCTCAGTGCCTTCTTGCCTTGTGGGAAACTCTATGGCTCCCCCTCATCAGTAAGCAGAATATATTCGGATCCCGGATATCTGGTTGATGGAATCCTGCTTCGCTCAGATCTTCTTGTCTGAGGTCCACTGGTTTCAGGAGGTCTATCATCATCCATCTCTGTGAATGATCTTGTAGCTTCTAGTGGAGTGGGTTGCTACTCCCCCTGCTCAACACTTTCTTCTGTAATCTCTGATGGAACAGACTGTGTCTCCCCCTGCTCAACATCTTTATCTGCCTCCTCTGGTTCTGCTTCTGGAATTTCCTCGTGCACCATATCTGTGGCCAATTGTGCTGGTGCTGGGTCTGGATTTCTGTTGGCACTGGTATTGGAAGACATTTTGGGCATTTCAATGTCTTCAATTGTTCGGTCTTCAAGAAACTCTACTTCCTGGCTTCTGATGACCATCTTTTCCTTCGGATCCCATAGTCTGTATCCAAATTCTTCATCTCCATGGCCTAGGAATATACATGGAATTGTCCTTGCATCGAGCTTCTTCCCGAGCTCCTTGGATACATGTGTAACGGCTAAACAACCGAATACTATAGGGTGAGTGTAGGAGGGATTCTTACCAGACCACACTTTCTCCGGAATCTCCATGTTCAACGGTAAAGATGATGATCTGTTGATCAGGTAACAGGCAGCACGAACAGCTTCTCCCCAGAATGGCTTTGGCAGCTTAGCCATACTGATCATTCCTCTGACTTTCTCCATAATGGTGCGGTTCATTCTCGCAGCGACACCATTATGTTGTGGTGTGTGTGTAACAGTTCTCTCATGTCGAATCTCATGTCTCCTGCAGTAGGCTTCGAACTCTCTGGAACTGTACTTGCCTCCATCGTCTGTGCGAAGGCACTTCAACTTCTTCCTTGTTTCATGCTCTACCATGGCGTGGAACAACTTGAATTGATCTAGGACCTGATCCTTCGTCTTGAGGAAATACACCCAGATTTTCCGTGAAGCATCATCAATTAAAGTCAGAAAATACTTGTTACCGCCCAATGAATCAACCTCCAAGGGACCACAAACATCAGAGTGCACCAGACTGAGCAACTCTGATCTTCTCTCTGAAGAGAAATCAAATGAGACTCTGCGTTGCTTACCAATCGAGTAGTGGTTGCAAGGATCTCGTGCAGCATCCTTGGTAAGCTCCTTCTTATTCAGGGTAGACAACCCTCTCCCACTCATGTGTCCGAGTCTCCGGTTCCACAGATTTTGAGAAGCCTCTTTTTCAGCTACATTGAGGCTGTCTGCACAAATTTTCACATGAGTCTTGTATAGTGTGCCGCAAGCATGTCCTCGGGCGACAACCATGACACATTTTGTCATTCTCCATGTGTCATTTCTGAAGTGATTGTCATAGCCCTGTTTGTCAAGAGCTATCTCCGAGAGTACATTCAGCCGAAGTTCTGGAACATGCATGACATCCTTCAAGGTCAATGTACACCCGGCATTTGTCCGCAACTGAATATCACCAATTCCTACTATCCCAGAGGAACTGATATTTCCCATCTTCACTGCTCCAAAGTCTCATGCTTTGTATGTTGTGAAGAAATCCCTGTGAGGAGTGACGTGGTAGGATGCTGCAGTATCTACCACCCACTCAACATCTTGGGTTGCGTTGTGAAGGCATGTCTCTTCCTGTATGGAGCATATTGCTACATCTGCTTGGACAACGACCAGTGCCTCTCCTTCGTCATTCTTCGGCTGGTAATTGCCTTCTCTCTGCTCTCGTTGCAGTTTTCGGCAATTCTTCTTTAGGTGGCCTACAATGCCACAATGGTAGCACTTATAGGTAGGCTTCCTTCCATCTGAGGATCTACCCCTGGTTGTGCTTCTGCCTCTCTCTCCGTCTCTTCCTTGATGTCTTCCTCGAGTCTCTCTGACGAAGGCTTCTGTCTGTTCTGAGCCAACATCTTTTCTCCTGGACTCCTCATTCGACAGGGTATCTTTTACCATAGGCATGGTAACTTTACCTCCTGGAGCGGAATTGCTGAGAGTAACCACCAATGTCTCCCAGCTATCAGGAAGGGAACTGAGTAGTAAAAGGGCTTGTACTTCATCTCCCAGCTGCATGTCTACTGCAGACAACTGGTTCACCAGGCTCTGGAACTCGTTGGTGTGTTCTGCAACGGAAGTTCCACTCCGTAGCTTCAGGTTCACCAAACGCCTTATTAACAGGGCTTTATTCCGAGCTGTCTTGGCCTGGAACATGTCTTCCAGCTTTATCCACATCCCTTAAGCATCTGAATCCTGTGCTACGTGGTGGAAGACACTGTGACCGATCCACTGCCTTATCTGACCCAAAGTTCTGTTGTTGAGTTTATTTCAGTCATACTCCTTAACAGACTCTGGTTTCACTCCCTTCAACTCGATGACATCAAACAAATCTTTACAATGCAAGAAATCTATCATCCGAGGTCTCCAGATGGAGTAATTAGTTGCAGCCAGTTTAATCATTGCACCAGAAGACGAATCTCCAATTTCCATTTTAAGTTTTTAAAGTTTAAAATGTAAATATAATAAAATTGGGGCTGAATTTCACAAATCAGAGGTCACCGTTGCGTCTGGAACGGTCGAAAATGGTGGAATAGACACTTCGTTGGTCTAAATCCGACACAGGGGCTGATTTGTAAATTCCTAAAAGTTCTGGGGCAAAACTGTAAATTTCAAAACTTCAGGGGGCTAAATGAAATTTACCAGGCTGCTGACGTGGCAGTGTGGGACCGGTTGCTGACGTGGCGGACATGTGGCGCTGATGTGGCAGACTCCTTGCTGACGTGGCGCTGACGTGTCTGATGACGTGGTGGACACGTGGCGCTGACGTGACAGACTCCTTGCTGACGTGGCGGCTGCCGTGGCTGCTGACTATACGCTGACTGGGCGCTGACTGTGCGCTGACGTGGCGGCCACGTAATCGTCTTCAACCTCTGAATGCGCGTGTGGCGCGTGGCGCAACTGGCGGCGCGTGAAGATCTCTCTGCCTGGCGCGTGCGGGCTTCCTGGACCTCCGTTTGATCGCCGGAAAATACCACCGTGCTCGTCTCGACGTGAACTAGTTGATGGTATGCTCAAAGTTGATTTTTGACAACTTTGCCGGAACCCGAATTTTCCGAACCGAGCTCCGTTCTTCGGTTTTTCGACCCCAAAGAAGAACCAAAGCTCTGATACCACTTGTTGTGATTCACCGATCACTTTAGAGTGTATTTGAGGAAAAACCGAATGTAATTTTATTACTACAAGAATAGATTACACAAGTTTACAACTAGAAACTTAACAAAAAACCTCACACCAATTTGTTGAAGTATGCATGCAGTAAGCATGCAGTCAGCATGCAAGTGGCATGCTTGAAGTTGCCAGCCATGAAACAACTTGTGTGCAAGTGTGTGTATGTGAAACAAGCAGGAGCAAGCTGGAAACGTGTGGCCAGCTTGCTCAAACCGCGTGACACTGTTCACGCGGTTTGGCACTATAAAAAGGAGCTCCCAGGATCATTGTAATTCATCTCAAAGTGTGTGTAAGCTCCAAGTAGAGAGCTTGAGACTCATGTGAGGTTTTTGTTAAGTTTCTAGTTGTAAACTTGTGTAATCTATTCTTGTAGTAATAGAAATACAATTCGGTTTTTCCTCAAACACACTCTAAAGTGATCGGTGAATCACAACAACTAAGAGCCAAATGACCAAGCTCTAGCTCTGACGCTGCTGATAGTCATCTACGGACATGAGGAATTTGTTGCGAATCTAAAGTCAAAATGCCACGAATGGTCTCTGGGAGATGGAGCTGATCATGAAAAAGTTGTGTCCGACGATGGACACTTGCCCAATTGGCTAGGGAATCTGCTGCCTGATTTGCCTCACGAAAAATATGAGTCACTTGAGTAGACATAACCCGAAAAATCTGTTGAATACGAGCAATGACATAAGCATAATCATAATCCCACCTACCCGAGCAATAACAATACTATATTCTGTTCAAAATACTCTGGTGTGCCCCCATTTGAAGGTGGAATAGGTAACCAAAGTTATATGTTTTGTGTACTAACGAATCTATTTATTTCTTCGCAGTCATGCGATTCTTATCTATCTTTCTTGTGCATATCCTGGAGTATCAGATCATTGGTAAGTAACTGCTTACCAGTTTTGAGGTAAATTTCTCTGTTGCAGTCCTTGAACAAGCTCTTTAAAAATGAGTTACGACTAGGGATGGCAACGGAACGGGTATTTTTCAAGACAATTGGACGACACCAACAGCGAGCCATGTTCGATATCAGTTTTTCTGTTAAGACGACGCATAACAACACTAAACATACACCTAGCTCTGACAAAATGTTTCATGTTTTAAGGTATCCCAATGATCTTTCGAAGAGAGCCAAGATTCACTCAGTTTTGGATTGGCATCACTCTAATTTACGTTTTGGTACAGGTACATTGTTGCTTTAATAATTTTTGTATAAATAAGAACTTTGAAAGACCATTTTTGTGTGTGTTCCTGGTATATGAATGAATTTTTTTCAAGTTTTCCTTTCATGATGCTCTTTAATATGATGTTTTTTTTTTCTTCTGTTCAGTAGGATTTGTTTATAATCTTAAAGTAGCACCTCTGGCCGGCCGTCCTCGGAATCCGAAAGCAGCTGCTGAAGGTAAGAAAGTTTTATCTTCCTCTCTCTCAAAGATTGAATCCTTTTGGCTCAAGGAGAGTGGAGGGTTCTTGGTGGGTAACAATCAACCTTCGATAGCAGATCTCATCCTAGTGTCCGAAATAATGCAACTCGAGGTACGGATTGACTGAATGTGCTTACTATGGCTATGATTGTAACAGTTCACGTCCACCAACCGAATAAATATTGTCCGTCTCTCTAGCTAGTGATGTGCCCCTTAGGACCTCGTGTCCTCGTGAGGGGTAATATATCTAATACCACTTATAATAGCTCAGCTAGCGACTTACCCTGATCTGTGTTGGGAAACTTCTGTGGGCACGGGACACAGGTCCCGGGGATTAGTCGAGGTGCGCGTAAGCTGGCCCGGACACCCCGGTTATCCAAAAAAAAAAAGCTCAGGCCGTCCGTTTTGGGCACACAGTCCGTCAGATTTTGTTATTGGGTTTGGCAAGTGGCAACCCAAAACACATCTCAAGGAACGCCCTCGCTAGCGATGTGGGATGTTACAATCGTCACAGCTTAAAATTCTATATTACTTGTATCTGTTAACTAATGTTCAGATTCGTATGTGATCCTCTAATGAAATGTGTTTTTTTTTTAAGCTTCTGGATGAGGAAGAACGAACTCAATTACTGGGACAGCACAAGAAAGTGCAGCAATGGATTGTGAGTACAAGAAATGCAACGTGGCCTCATTTTGATGAAGTGCATAAACTCCTCTTCAAAGTCAGAGAGAATATGCAGAAGCAGCCATCAGTGGGAGCAAGCAATGGAACTGCATCTGCCACTAAAACAACATTTCATTCAAAAATGTGAGAAATTCTTCCACAAAGTTTGTTTCATGATCTCTAGAACCTTTTTGTTATCTTTAAAGATGATTGGTACTAGTAAATAAAGAAATCGAGCGCATAAAAAAGTCCGGCCCAGTGCCGTAGTGAGGTCTCAGAATACCAGATGTACGCAGTTTTATCTATATAAGCAGAAATATTGTTTTCAAGATTCGGACCGTGATACCGGGTGTTAGGGGTGTTCGCGGTGCGGTTCGGGTCGGTTTTTTCGTTTTTCACTTCAAACCGCGTGGGTTGGCGGTTTGGGAAATTAGAAACCGAAATCACAAATTTGATAAGGAAAACCGCAGCGGTTCGGGTTGGCGGTTTAACGGTTCAGGTTGGCGGTTCGGATCGGCGGTTTAGATTATAAATTTTGTTAAGGAAATTTTGTGTGTTTTCCCATAATAATTGAAGAGAAAAAATACATAATTTTAATTTATACATTGCACATTGTCATATGATCATTAAATATCTTAAATTTCATGATTAAAGAAGAAGAAAAATATAAAATAATATCTAATTTGAACGCGGGTCGGCGGTTTAGGCTGTTCGGGTCGCGGTTGGGACAAAACCGCACACCGACCCGAAATTTGCGGTTCGGTTCCGATTGATCCGAAATCATTTTTAATTTTTTTTCAAACCGAGCGGCGCGGTTCGGGCCGGGTTGCGGTTTGACCCGAAACCGTGATCACCCCTACCGGGTGTGTCAAGGCTCGCCTTTCACTATAAGGATATTTGTGTGTGTTTTTGGTTTTGGCTTATTGAATGTTGATGCTACAAGTTGCAGATTTTGATAGCCTGAAAGCATTTCTGCAAAATTTAAATAATTTTGGCACCTGAAAATATATATACAGAACTCAAAATCAAAATAAAACCAACCCAATATCAAATGGATCTACATCCACATAGTTTTTTTTTTAATCAAACAAGTCTCAACTTCAAAATCAAGTATCTAACATTAGGAAAAATTCTATAATACAATGATGATACCACGTCAATATTGTCTTATTACTTGTGTTAAATAGTAAAGAAAATACAATGATGATACCACGTCAATATTGTCTTATTACTTGTGTTAAATAATAAAGAAATAATAATAATTGATAATTTCCGTAACGTGACTCTTATATGTTATATAATTTCGCAATTGAAAATATATATAGAGAAATGCAACGTTGCCTCATTTATTTTGATGAAGTGCATAATAGTGGTAACAAAGAATTCCTCCCAACATTATAAAGGTACTTTTGCTAGTGGAAAAAAGGGATACTTTTATTTGTTGAAGTTGAAATAACTGTCACCAAGTGCTTGTCCAATGAGTTGAGTCTTGTACCGTCATCTGGGAGTTCAAGATTCAACTCATGGGAATAACATTTGTAAGAGTCTCGGATAATATTGAGTTTTATCCACTCAGATCAGAATCCAATAACACCTTATATGAGATGAATTGGGATTTCCCGATATTTCAAAAAAAAAAAAAAAAAAGTTGTAATAAGGATGGCCTATTAACATGGATAATGTTCATAAATTATAAGGTCTTTTAAGAGATTATCCATCGACCACATGCATTACCTTGAGATATGGTTAATTAAAGGTGGCAATGTTTTACAACTTTAGCAAGTAAAAAGATTTTATCCAATACACAAGTCGAGGAACCCATGATCAAGTGAATATTAAGTTAACGTTTGATCATCGTATTACGCGTAATCTTTAAGTTTAGTAAATCATGTAAAACTTAAAAAAAAATGTATTATAACATGAATATTTGAAAGCATGAATGAAATTAATATATGTGATGGCCAAATTTGGATTAAAATAGGTAAAATTAGAATTAGTGGACATGATTTGCCTAGCCAAAAAAAAAAATATAATAACTAGCATCCATCTATTTCGGGCTTCTTCAAATTTACACCTCTCAAAGTCCCAAAAGAGAAGGATCTCGTTTTTACTATCATATTTTCATTTTGTTTCTCTTCTTCCTTTCACATTTCTCAAATCCCTTCTCTCATTAGTGGCAAAATGGTATGTATTTTCTTCTCTTTTTGAATCTTTATATTTCTTCATTATTATATACATAAAATTGCATGGCTAGGTACTATTCTTAGTTGTATATAGGATCAATAATTTGTATGGGTATGTAACATGTGACTATCTAATTTGATCTCATAGAATCAATTGAAACGGACCAACAGGCTCGTAGTCCCGTGAGTAGATATCTCGTCTTAAATAGATGTAGGATTCTGGGTGTATTATGAATATATGTATTCACTATCTTAGTAAATTTCAGATTATATATCTGTAGACTTGTATTGTAATGAATCAACTGAAACGAGTTTGCAGACGCATGGATTCAATTCTCCCAATTTGGGAGTAGATTTCTCTTCATATTTGAGTATGAATAGATATCTCGTCTTTACGTAGACGTAAAATTCTGGGTGTGCTATAAATGTCCGTATTCACTATCCGAGTAGATTTCAGATTATATATCTCTATACTTGTATTGTAATGAATCAATCGAAACGAGTTAAGAGTATCTTATTATGTATCATGACAAATTAATGTATTTTTTTTTTTTTAGGCAAATTCTTCATCTGGGATGGCTGTGAATGATGAGTGTAAGTTGAAGTTTTTGGAACTAAAAGCAAAGAGGAATTATCGATTCATTGTGTTCAAGATAGAGGAAAAAATTCAACAAGTGACTGTTGAGAAATTGGGAGAACCTAATGAAAGCTATGAGGCTTTCACTGCCAGTTTGCCTGCTAACGAGTGCCGCTATGCTGTCTATGATTTCGATTTTACCACTACTGAGAATTGCCAAAAAAGCAAGATTTTCTTCATTGCATGGTAATTGATTTTATTTAGTTCACAACGGGCGTGGCTTGATGATGTAGAGTTCAGAATCTCACTTTGAGGTCTGGGTTCGAATCCAGAGAGTGCGTTTCTTGTAAGAACCTGGGACAGCCGAGGGTTTTACCTGCTCCGCTTAAGCTCGAAATGAGTGGTCTGGCGGCGGGGTTTCCAACGATTCCTAAAAAAATATTAAAAAATTGATTCCAATTTAGAATTTGGATTCAGAACTAATATAAATCGTGCCAATCTCAATTACGTTATTAAAAGATCGATACGAAGTTTAAATCCTTTAATTTGACCTTTGAATAAATGATTAATTTTGATTTTGCAGGTCTCCGGATACATCAAGAATTAGGAGTAAAATGTTATACGCTAGTTCAAAAGATAGGTTCAGAAGAGAATTGGATGGAGTTCAAGTTGAGTTACAAGCGACTGATCCTAGCGAGATGACTTTGGACATTGTTAAATCACGAGCACTCTAAATCACAATTATCCCTTCATTTTAACTCTCTCATGCTTAATTCGGAGGCCTTTTTTAAAAAAAACACATATTTAATTGTTTAATTGTTGCCATAAATCTTGTTTATGAATTAACCTTCAAGCCTTTTATTGTGTTTAAAATTGTCATGTAAAAGAGTTATGCATGACTCGATCGATCGGTTTCAATAGAAGATTATTTGTTCTATATTTAGGAGGGATTATTATCTTCCTAATTTCTTTTATATGCCAATTTTTTTTTCCTTGTAGTCTTGCTTTTAACTTGTGCTGTTTCCCTTATAATGTTCATGATTAACAAAAAAAAAAATTAAGGGTGGCAGGAAAGCCGGGCCGAGTCCGGGGGTAAGAAATCTCGGATCGGGCCAGCGGAATAGAGGTTCGACTCGGGCACGAGTCGGGCCTATCACATTAAGCCTAGGCCCGACCCGGCCCAGGCTTAAAAAAATTTTATTTATATTTATATAATAAATTATATATATATATAATTTTAATTTTTTTATTAATAAAAATTGGGCCAGATAAACCCTTGCCCGAGTTAGGCCGGACCGGATAAAGCCCGGCCTGATAGAAAAAATACTTGTCGAGTTCGGGCCGGGCTTATCAAAGCTCGAGCCGGGCTTATCAAAGCCCGGCCCAGTCCGGCTCATTGCCACCCTTAAATAAAATGGTTTTAGTTACACGTGGTTGACCGTCTGATCCAGGATTAAATGGAAATAAAATCACTTACAAAATAAGATCGTTTTGATTTTTTTTTTTATTCATCATTAAAAACTATGTTTTGATACTAATTTTGTCTTCACTTAGTCTTAATTTAATCTCTTATGTACCATTTGATATATAGAATTTGATGAGATTATAAGTTAATCTTATACTTTTATTGTAATACGATTATTTATATTTTAAATTAATATTCTCTATATCAAAAGGTACTTTAATTTTACCCTCGCACGTAAAGTGCCAATAACGAGCCTTATTTAACGGACATCTCAGCAAAAGACGCGCTTAAGCCAGATGTTAACCAAAATTACCTTCATACCCCCGCTTTTTGGCAACACACTTATGGCGCGAGTGTAGTGTGCGGTTGCCAGTTGCCACAAAGAGTATGCAAAAGAAGGGACACGATTGGATAAATGCAAATAAAAATAATTTTAAATGAGAGATTATCAAATAGATTCCTAATTTTTACATATTTCTCAAAGAAGTACAAGTTTTATTTACTTATTTTAAATTGGTCCCTAACACTTTTTTTAAACACTAATAACATTGGTATTTACAATTAAAAGTCCTACTAAAGATAATCATATTATAAGTTTAATATAAGGGATGGAAGCCTCTTGTATATCAGGGGAGTTCAGCCGACTCTCTCAAATATTTTTTTCAACTATTTGTACTAAGTAAATAATAAAAATATCACCATAAATTTATAAATTAAACCCTTAAAAATTATAAAATACCCCCTCATAATACTTTCTGACTTCGCCTCTGTTTAATACAAACTTATATTCTTATTTTTAACAGTTATGTGCATTGATAATATTATGTTCTTTGTTTGTAAGTATCAAATATAACTTAATTTAACTTAATTTAAATATAACTTAATTTCGTATTATGTTCTTTGTTTGTAAGTATCAAATTTTACATCAATACAAATCACACAGGTGATGCCTATGGAATCAGAGGAGAAAAATTCCTCCATTCATTCATTGATATGGACATGAACATGAAAATTGGAGCCTGTGTGACAAGCTTTTTAAGGAAAAAACCGAATTGGCACGAGTCGCCGCGAGAAAAAATCAAGAATGCAATAGTAATACAATGTCACTCATATGATAATCCAATAATCGTGTCAAAATTGTGACCCGAAAGGTCTATCTATTTGATAGTATTGCTCACATAAAATCCGATGCATATTGAGTTTAGTCAACTTCACTGGAAGTAGATGAAGCATGAAGCATCTTTTAACTTTAAGCATCTCATCCTGCTAAATTTCTAAGTTTGGATTTGTTCAAAAAAAAAAAACACAGCAACCAAATTAACAGCCATTGAGAAAGAAAATTCAAAGCAAAAACAATTGTCACAGAGACTATTGAGTCAAAGCTGAAAATCTACAGCAGCCATGTCAAGAAATTTTGAAAAAAATCACTCTCCAAGTTGTAAAGCAATTCAATTTCAGAGAAGAAGAATCACACCCTTCAAAGCTTCCATATAACAGTTAGCAAATAGGCATACACCATAAGTAAAAACCGAAAGCAAGGAGTTGAATACAGAAAGAAACAGGCAGATTTAAAGTTCCAAATATATATATATACATATATATCGTACAAATATTACATACATGACAATTTAATGACAATCCAGTGCAGACAACCTTTATCATTTTTTCTTTTTCTTTTTCTTTTTTCATTTTCGCTTCTTTTTTTATCATACACGTCAGGGTATCTGAAAATCTAATTTTTCACCAAGAATCGGATTGAGCGCAAAGAAATCTGTACAACTTATATTATTGGGGGTTACCAGAAGATATCGTCCACTGCAGTTGAAGATGATGGGTAATCTTCTTCTTCCTCCTCCTCGAGCTCCATCTCTGGTTCTACGGATCCAAATTCAGTTGACTCGATATCAGCAAGGTTCTTCAGATCAACCACTGAAAGCTCATCTAAGCACCTCACCACCAGGTCTGCAGCTCCAAGTTCATAGACAGGATGCTTGCTAGCAACAGCCACGCACTTCATCCTTGCATCATGAGCAGCCTCCACCGTCTGATTCGAGTTCCCAAACACGATGCACCGTTCAGGTATAAACTTTAGAAGTTGAGCTGCGTAAACAAACATCTCTGGATCAGGTTTCCCCCTGTGGACATCCTCTGCTGCTACAATTGCAGTAAAGTATTCTTCAATCCCTATGCTATCAATTGCTGTCTCAAGAGTTTTTCTTGGACGAGTTGAAACTAATGCCATTGGTATCTTGTAATGCATCAATATATTCACAAACTCCTTAGATCCAGTTCGTAATCTATATATACCACCTTGTAGAGCTTGGTAAATCTCTTCCACCCTTGAAGCCATTCTTCTCAGTTCCGCTGGGTCTCTTGACCAGCACATAACTTCAGATATGGCCTGTTCATTCTTCATCCCCTCAATTCTTCTAAGAATGAAAGCTGGAGGAGGAGATTTTCCTTCTTCTTGAGCAAGAGTCAGCCAAGCTTGCTTCTCAAGATCAGGATTGTCTTCAATTATCACTCCTTCCCACTCGAATATTGCACCTAACCAACCACAACCCATCCTTTCTTGTCGAAGCAAGGGATTGTGCAATGAAGGATTATCTGCTTTATTCTCTGGTGGCCACAAACCAGGTTTTCGATCAACACCAGTGTCAATCTCATACCTCCAATCCCGAGGTATTTTCTCCTCCTCTCTAAATGAATAAGTCTCCTTTGTCAACTCCATTGCAAGAGCGTTAATTGACTTATTAATTAACCTACCAACTTTCATTCTTGATGGAGGACAACAAGTAACAATCCTTCTACCAAAGAATTCAGTCAACGGAATCCGGTAACTATCTGAAAATTTCTTTTTTCCAGATACAACCCTAAGAGGAATTCCTCGACTCAGAGGTCGATGCCCTAGTAAAGACATCACCGCAATGGAATCCACCACCATATTTACCAAGTGACAACAACTAAAATTCCAAAAATCTTCTTCAAGTCCCCTCTAAATCAACACAATATCAACCAAAATTTAGCCAAACCCACCTATAAAAACTACCCAACTTATGATTCACAACCGCAGTTCAAATGTTCTTAAAATATACCTGTTAATAATCATGAGTAGGCTGCATCAAGTCCTAAATTATTCTCTAAAACGACAAAAACAGCCTTCTTACAACCACCACAAGAATGCCTTTGAAGCCAAATTAAGCATAACCCATCAACCAAAACAACCCAAAACCCTCAATTAATCCTATAAAAATCAACCCCAGAAAGTAAAACTTGAATAAAATTCAAACATATGTACAGCAATTACGCTAAGTAAAAACTATAAAATTCTTTGTAACCAAGCTAACGAAAATCGAAATAGAAATCTAAAATCTAAATCCATTCATTTTTGGTTATACATACAAATAGTAAAAGGAAAGTAAAATGAAACGATAAAAGAACAACCTGAGGGAAATATCAACCGTTGATCAAATAATCGACGGCTATAATCGAATGAAGATGGAAGCAGATGGTGGCTAAGTTTCTTGAGCAAAAGTTTATTATATAAATTGAATCTCTCTCTCTCTCTCTCTCTCTCTCTCTCTCTAATTGATTTTTGTGTTGTTGCTTGAAGAAGAAGAAGAAGAAGAAGGCGTGAGCGTTTGTGTTTGTGTTTGTGTTTTTATTTATTATTTATTATTTATTTTCTTTTGTGGTCTAAAATTATTTACAGGAGGAGGCGTAAGAGACTGAAAGGTGGCGCCGGCAGATGGAGTGTACACGTGTCGGTTAGTTGTTTGAGCGGTTAATCTCAGAAAAAATTTATATAGGGACGGTTCTTATAAAATTATTTAATCAATAAATAATATGTGTGTTATTATTTTTTTTATTCTCATAATAATTATAATATGTTTTGGTCCTATATAGGTGAGTTTCCTTTTCTTAATTAATAGTTGTATTTTGTTAATAAATTTTTTTTAATTGACTTTTTTTGGGAACCATCTATTTTTGGATATGTCGGTTATATATGAATTGGCCAAAAAAAAATCGTCTTTTTTATATTCTCTCTAAAAAAAAAAAAAAAAGCAGTGTATATCTCTCTGTGTATAAATCGGCCACGGTTTAGTGGTTTAGTGGCTATGGCTGTTTGTGGTGCGATTTGGATCGGTTTTTTCGTTTTTCACGGATTGGTGGTTTGAAAAATTAGAAACCGAAAATTTGATAAGGAAACCCGTGTCGGTTCGGGTTGGCAGTTTAGCGGTTTGGGCGGTTCGGGTCGGCGGTTTGGATTATAAATTTTTTTAAGAAAATTTTGTGTGTTTTCACATAATAATTGAAGAAAAAATTACATAATTTTCATTTATATATTACATATTGTCATATGATCATTAAATAACTTAAATTTCATGGTTAAATAAGAAGAAAAATATAAAATAATATCTAATTTGAACGCGGGTCGGCGGTTTAGGCGGTTCGAGTCGCAGTTTGAGTCAAAATTTACGGTTTTGGGCGGTTCGGGTCGCGGTTGGGTCAAAACCGCACACCGACCCGAACCTTACGGTTCGGTTCAGATTGACCCGAAATCATTTTTAATTTTTTATCAAACCGCACGGTACGATTCGGGTCGGGTTGCGGTTTAACCCGAAACCATGATCACCCCTACTAGTGGCTGTTAAGGTAGGAGAAAATCTCAAATTTTGATTGAAATTTGGGGAAATTTTTCTTTTTGAATAAAAAATTAAACGATATTTGAGATGATTATTTGCTTCAAATAAAAATTGGGTTTGGATTCAGGATTCTAAACATAGAGATTGAGATTTGGGATCATTTCCCACTGACGCTTAATCTTCAGTTATCTGTACAAAGTATTTGTATCTTTTCATTATCCTTAGTATATTTTCATTATTCTTTATAGACAAAATAAAAAATATATATATATATATATATATTAGAGAATTTCCCTTGAAATTACCCTGGATTTAAACGTTATGTCCTCGAAGATTTGTTGACCATTAGAGAATTTTTTTTTTTTTTTTTTTTTTTTTTGGAAACGTTGGAAACCCCGCCACCAAACCACCCATTCTGGGCCGCGGCGCAGGTAAAACCACCGGCTGTCCCAGACTCTTACAAAAAATGCACCCCATGGATTCGAACCCAGAACCTCAAGGTGATAGAAGCTTCAAATGAAAATGACATGTAGCATTTTTAATGCATCATAAATGAGGATTGAAGCTGGTGAATGATTTGCTTTACAGTCATTATTTGAGCAAGTTTGTGGATAAGAATCGATATCGATGCAAATATTATTGTGAAAATATTCATATGATTTGGAAATATTAATCTTAAGGTGATAATCAAATTGGATTAACATTAATTAATGTCTGTATTAAGACAATAATTAATTAACTCCTTCACATGCAACTCATTGTTTTTTTTTTTTTTAAATCGTTAGAAACCTCACCGCCAAACCATTCATTATGGGCTTAAACGAAATAGGGGTGGCAATTTGGGTCATGATTCGTTTATTCGTTCGATTCGATTCACTTTAAAGCGAATACGGGTTTGAAAAAATGGATTCGTTTAATAAATGGGTCAATTCGATTCGATTCGTTTATTAAACGAATCGAATACGAATTTAAGCTCATTGATTCGTTTATTCATTTAGGATTCGTTTTATTATTTTTATTTACTAGTTTTTGTTAATTTTCAATTAAGATTTGAGAAATTATAGCTAATTATCATTAAAAAAAAAATAGTAATATTTTCGATATTTGGTGAGATATTTTTAGTAAATATATTAATTACATAGGTCTTATGTATATATTTATGAAGAATTAATGCAAATCAGTGTGATAAATTATTTTATTAAATAATATCATTGACTAAACGAATATTCGTATTCGATTCGTTTAATAAACGAATCGAATACGAATCCATCACATTTTGATTCGATTCGTTTATGATTCGATATAAATTCGATTCATTGATTCGTTTTGTCACCCCTAAAACGGAACAGGTAAAGTCTCCGGCTGTCCCAGGTTCTCGCAAAAAACACATTCCCTGAATTCGAACCTAAAATCTTAAGGTGAGATCGTGAATCCTATACTATCAAATCACACTCATTGGGGACCATGCAACTCATTGTTATTATTCTATTTTTTAACTTTTCAATTAGGGCAAATTTTCCTCTTTTATCTAGCTAGCAAGAGGAACATTGGACAATGTATAATATATTAAACATATAGTCGTAATCACAATTATGAGTTGATAATGATCATATGGTAAAATTTTATATTTTATCTAATATTGTCACATCTTAAGCTTTGAAAATTATTGTCAGTAGATAACTTGTCCCAAGTTGACTTAAATTCAATAAGATAGGTTGGTCATATCAATAGCAATCACATAACATAGAAGATCCAACTTATTATTATTATTTTTTTGAAAGGTTGAAAATCGTTCGATCAGAATTTAAGTAAAGTAGGTAAAATTTTCAATTGTCTCGTATTTTTATAAAAAAAAAATACATATTTTGGACTCAAATACAAAATACCTATTGAATAATGACCTCTTATTTTATTACAATAATTAAGCTAATTAAATTATCACTCGATGATTAAAAAAGAGAGAGATCTAAGTATTTTCGCCGCTAATTTTATCTTGTAGATTGATGAAAGAAGACAACAAACTTAACGATGTATGGATTCTCTAAAATATAAAATTTACTTATTTGATAGCGGATTGATATTCTTCTTGAATGATCGTGGTTTGGTAGTGTAAGGTTCATGATCTCACCTTGAAGTTCAGAGTTTGAATTCAGGAATGCGTTTCTTATAAGAACTTGAGACAGTCGGGAATCTTACATACTCCGTTTAAATCCGAAATGGATGATTTAACGGCGGAATTTCCAAAGATTCAAAAAAAAATTGATATTCTTCAAAAAGCCTAATAATTTTTCGAGCTTCAACAAAATTATTTTTGTTTCTATAATTTACCTTTTTAGGCAACTCAATATTTGGTTGGATATCAATGGGTGCAAAACGAAGAAGCCAGATTCTTCTCTAAAAGAATTTGAACATATCCAGTTTAGCCACGTCATCATGACAACGTGGCAGAATTTGGATGGCTAAGAATCATTAGAAAGGAATGACATATTAAATAATTCTTTCATGAAATCATAAATCAATAATTATATAATATATAAAAATTATATTAAATAAAATTATTATTTATTTGATTATTTGTTATTATTAACACACGTGATAAGATATTATTAGATTATTGTATGAGTGACTGTTACATATTTTCATATATTAGTACAAAAATTGGGAAATAGAGGAGCATTTGATAAAGGCTTGAGCATTGTATAAGCATGTGTTGTGTCATCATAGTTACAATTTAGGGGTGGGTACATTTTTTGTATCCGTCCCGACTTCTCGAATTTTTATCGAGATTTTTAAGATTGCACAATTATGGGAACACCGTGATTGATATCTCACAAGATTGAAAATTAAAAAACTTCAAAACTTATTTCAGGAAAAAAAAAATATTTATGATTAAAAAAAAACTAAACCATCATAAAATTGAGAGCGGATAAAAGTCTCTAAAGATGAAAAAGAAGAATGAGAAAAATAAGAAGAAGGTGGGTTTTTTCGTAAATCGAGCGATTATAAAAATTTAGAAATCGGCTATTAATCAGATTAAAATAAGAGATTTTTAGCTAAATTGTATCGATAGGTTATTTATCACTAATTAAACTGCTTATATACAAACATATTTGTTTACATTTAAGTTTTTTTTTATAACCGGGGTGCTCAGGCCAGCTTACGCACACCTCAACTAATCATTGAGAGTTGTGTCTCATGCCTTCAGAAGTTTCTCAGCATATATCAGGATAAATCATTGGTTTTTTACACTATAGGGCATGATCCAAGGAAATAAATCTAGTGAGATTTAAACCTTGAACATGAAAATGAGCAAACCACTCAAGTAAAAAATATTTACTACTAAGAAAATCTCTTGGGGTTTGTTTACATTTAAGTTTAACTCATTCTTTGTTGCATATTTGCAATTAAAAACTCACTTGAATCTACATGTGGTCTAGTTTCAATTGGAATGTATATATAATTGATCAAATACATACCGTCTTAAAATAAAAACATTCGGATGTATGAAATAATACCTATATCATCTCGTACTCTATTAGGTTGGGTTAAAAAATAGACAATATAAATACTATCTCATATATCCAGATATTATTATATCATGACGATTTGTATGTAATCGACTCTATATATACATGCCTTATATAGGTTACTTATAATCTTATATGCTTAGTCTATAATTTTGTAATTAGTTACTAGTTTTTATGAAGCTGGGTTTTTGTATTATGTGGTAAAGTGAATTGATATTTAGAAAGAAAGGAAGGAAAAAAAAAACCTAAAGCTTGAGATTATGAATGGCATAGCTACAAAATTTCATATAGAGGTATGAAATGAAGTTGAAACAACGATCATTAAACTTGAAATTTTTAATATTAAATACGAAATATGTATTATTTTCAAATTTAATAGTATCACATCATATTTGTGATATGATACGTCAATTGTATAAAAAAAATTTCTCAATTTAATGATCATATTTCAAATTCAATTATCCGAATTTTAATTTCAATATCCCTAATATTGGTATTGGATACATTAACAACACACCTCCATGAATGGTCCAAATAAATGATATCAAAGCGGTGCCAAAATAATAAAGGGAAATTATCATTTTTCTACCTGATAAACAGTTTAAGTATCGTTTATCATTAAAAAATTGAATTCGTTCTCTTTTTCAACTTGTAGTTTCAAAATTGTTAATTTTTCCACCCAATAAAGTGTAAATGTGTATAAATTATCCATTTAATTTAAGGTAAATTATTTGTTTTTAATCTTTTAAAAGTGAAAAAATGAATAAATTTAAAACTTCAGATGAAAAAGATATCGATTTCAAAATTTTCATGAAAAATGATATTTACACGATGGAAAAGTGATAATCTCCCAAGAATAAATTAAATTTAGAGGCTATTATATTTCAACTTAAAGTATTAAGAGGCCGGAGATTAGGAGATTCCGTGGGTTAATTATATATAATTCTTGTACTTAGCGCCTAAACCAATCACATGCTTTTTTATTTACCGCTTTGTCCTCCATCATTGGGAATGCCACCCATTACGATTTTACAAGATCACCCTTTTACATAGACTCCTCAATTTTATTTTATTTTCTTGATAATCGGGATGTCCGAGTCAGCTAACGAATACCACGACTAATCCTTGAGATTTATGTTTCGTGCCCTCAAAATCGTTGACTTTTTACATCAGAAGGCATGACCCCAATGAAATATATCTAACGAGATTCGAACATTGAACCTGAATGAGAACAAACCACTCAAATTTAAGGTCTTTGCCACTGAAATAACCCATTGGGATTAGACTCCTCAATTCGTTAATCAATAATATGAAAGAAATTCAAAAATGAAATGGCAATCTTGTCAAACATATAAACGAATAAGGCTTTACTATCTAGGGAGTTTTTAGTAAATGCATTAGGGTGGGATCTGCAATTTAATCCATTAATACCCTAGTTTAATTGTTTTAATTATGAGAACCAGCCCACTAAATTAATTGTAAGATTGCAGTCCCAATAAGATACAATAATAATTATGTGAATTGATTTGGACACTTCACTTTTATCAGTCAACAGCAGCTTCCCTCAACCATATTGACCATACTGTCCCTGCCTAAAAGGGATGGCAAATATCCGACTACCAATAGGTGTGGTTTGGTGGCATGAAGTTCAAGATTTAATCATTTAAATTTTAGATTTGAATTCGAGAATGTATTTTTTTATAAGAGTTTAGGATAATCAGAAATTTTACGTGCTTCATTTAAATTCGGGTTGGATGATTTGACGGCGAGATTTCTAAAATTTCTAAAAAAAAAACTCATAGGATAGAGCAACTAAACTCATATGTTAAGATTAAGTATTGATATAATTTTTTCGATTTATTGATTAAACAGATCGTATATGATATTAACGTTTTCATATTAGTAAATATAAATATTTTCGTGTGAATGAAGATCAATAAAGCTCAATATATTAGAATTAGATAAATATATAATTTTCGTATCCATTAATTCTGAATGATCATATATAATACTAACATGCCATACAATTAAAGAAAAGCTTTACTATTAAAAAAATACACAAAACACACATATAGGTGGCCATGTTTACTGGAACCGTAACTGAACTGGTTTAAAATCGGTTCGGTTACGGTTCCAGTTTTTTGGAACCGTAAAACCGAACTAAAGGATAAAAATAAAAAAATTTGGTTCGGTTTCGATTTTGGAATCGGAATAGATGGAATCGTAACCTTATGATTCCATCTTGTTCGATTTCGGTTCCGAACCGGAAGCGATGACTTTTTTTAACTAGACAAGAACAGGGACTCATCATTTCTCTGTCTCATCTTCATCATGTAAAGGAAAGAGAGACAAAGAGTGCCGTTACTTCACTCACTCGATCTCTTTAACCTCAGGCATGCATTCTCTCTCTAAAGCCTCACCTTTTTCTTTTTCTTTTTGTGCTTATTTTTTATTAAGCTTGCTGCTTTATTCCTATTGGTTCAAGTTTGTTTGCTTATGCTTTTTCACTGTACTTGTGTTGATTTCTTTTGGCATCTTTGAGTACACTTAGGTTCTTTTTAACATGGGTTTCTTGTTGTGTCTCTTATAGATTTATAGATTCATAGTCCCATTGAGACTTTAAGCATAAGGGAGATTGAACTTTGAAGACTATATGATGATTGAATCTACTTACTGTTTGTTGGGTTTTTCTTTGAGCTCACTTCTTTGAGATCTAATGGGGTATTACTATTTTTTCCTCTTTTTTTTTTTTTTTTTTTTTTTTTAGTTTAGCTTAGAATGCAAGTGAAACTAAAGTTATTATCTTCTTTTATTATTTTTATTATTATTATTATTTTGTTTTATATCTGTCACTTTATCTTAGGATTCTTTGTTTGTTCAAGGGTTTCAGTTTTATGAGATTATATATTTTGAAGTTTTTGTGATCTCAAAGTTTGGATTTAACTTATGCAGCGCCTGCTTTTTCAAACAATGGTATTTGGTAAAGTTAAGGTGACTGAATCACTGCTTTATTATAGAGGATTACAATTTTTTGGCTTAGAATTTTATAATTTTTTTCTTGTAGCTGCAATGGGCTACAGATTCTTAACTAGGCATTTGCATTTCAAAATCTGTTTGATGTTGTTGTTTGTGTATGTTATAGGCTTTGGGAAGTTTAGGTTGTTTATCGTTCTGCATTTTCCGCTGATGCAGTTGATGACAGTTCAAAATTCAGGACAAATCTGCGGCTGTTACCTTTTGTTTGCGCATTATTAATTCATTAACTGAAGTGTTCATTGTGTGTGAAAATATATTTCTTGAATTTAGGTGTTCATTTTTGCTTCTCTATAATGAGATTAATGTCTGCTGAATTATGTTTTAATATCTATTAATTCATTTTCTTATTTACTTCAGAGCTGTGGATCTAGAATTGGGACTAGAGATGGAGATGGATTTCAACAAAAACAATATAGTGGGTCTGAGTCCTAACACTGTTCTTCCGCGCCCTCGACATTTTTCAAACATTGAAAAGAGAAAGACGAAAGGAAAACACATTCGTAAAGACGAGCTGTTGAGGGTAAGGGAAGGCTTCACAGAGATTAGCTTCCGTAGATACCGAAGTTCCTCTTGTAAAAGTACTCAATCTGGACCTGTTGGACTGGAGGGTAACATAGAGCTGAAGCGAGGTTCAATATATCAAACCTCCAATAAGGTAAGGAAGATGAAGAAAATGGGAGCTTTCGAGGGAAGGAAAAAAATCGAATTGTCTCGCAGTAGTGACACCTCTCTTACCTTCAGAGTACTTGACTCTTTATGTAGTTCAGATGAGGAATCTTCTCAGAAGAGAACCTCAGTGATGTCCTTAAACTCAACCTCAAATACATCGCCTCTTTGCAAGCCTTTTATAGAATTGTGCCCATCAGATGACTTCATTGAATTCAGTCTGAATTCAGATAGCAGAGAAAAACAATCTGCTGAAACTCCTAGGAGAGATTCATTTGAGGATCTGAATTTTCGATGTGATGAGGTTGTCGGTCCTCTGAATGATGGTAACAACCTCCTTGAAAGAGACACGGTTTTGACATATCAGAAATCACATTCTGCTAAAGTCAAGATGACCTATCCACCGTCTCCATCAGAAAGTGATCACTCCTCCAGAGCTAACTCCAAGACTCGTTTTAGCCCTATCAGGAAGATGTTTGATCCATTCTTGAAGTCTAAGTCTCTACGAAGTCCTTTGGGTCATACAGTGCGACATGATCAAGTCAAAAAAGTTGGGACGGAAAACTTGAGAAGGAAAGGGGCATTTAGGAAATCTTTGTTGCATGACTTTTCTAATGCAGCTCATAATTCAGTATTCAATTCTGAGGCTGTCAAGAAAGATCAGCATCATTCAGCTGTGGCACTTTCACCAGTTCACCTACAAGGCCTTCTCAAGTTGGAACATAAGCAAGGGGTGCCCTTTTTTGAGTTCTCGTTGAATTCCCCGGAAGATGTTATTGTGGCTAGGACATGGAAAGGAGATAATGCTTTTAATTGGGTTTATACCTTCCACTCCTTTGATGGGAGAAAAAGAAGCAATTCCAGCGGGCGGGGATCAAATGATGGCAACAAAGAGCGCTTAACGGTGGGGCAGATGCAGGTCTCCTGTTATTTATGCTCCGAACTAAGAGATGGTGGGGTTTTTGACAACTCTTTGGTGACAGAGTTTGTGTTGTATGATATAGCTCATGCAAGTCAAAGTGCCACTGCCCAAGAACTTCTGAAGTGTTCATCCGATGCTATACCTCGTAAGGGTTCTAATCTAGGTTTTGTTGAGGGAAATCATGAATTGGATAATGGGTTGGATTCAGTGAAGTTCAAAGAGCAAGCAAAAAATGCCTTTTCTAATAATTCAAGTCCATGTCCATGGGCATCAGGTGATTTGCATCCAAACCTTGAAATTGCAGCCATTGTTATTCAAGTGCCGTTTGAGAAAAGAGAGAGCTTGAAATACAAGAGAGGTCAAAAAATTTGTGATATTTCAAATCTACTCAACTTCTCTATGGTTGAGCAGAGTCAAAAACACAAACTTGAAAGCAAAATCTCGGAAAAGGTGAAGGTGGTAATCCCAACTGGTAACCACGGTTTACCAAGTACTGAAACCCGGGGCCCTTCTTCACTACTGGATCGATGGAGGTTGGGTGGAGGCTGTGATTGTGGTGGCTGGGACATGGCCTGTCCTCTCACTGTTTTTAGCGATCCCAATACTCGGTGTGCCAAAGATAAACCGCTGCTGGACAATCAGCAGCCTTTTGAACTTTCTGTTCAGGTAAGCTTCTGGTTTGATGCATCCATAGCTCAGATAACTGGAAATATACCTTTAGAATTTCATATTGTTTGGAACATAAAGAATAAAAAGGATTTTTCAACAGAAGGATTCCAACCAAGATATCTTGAAGTGAGGAAACCATTGAAATGTTACATTCAGATGGTTTACCTGCACCTAATGCTTTGGATGGCGTAGATTTTTATATGGTTGCATCTTCTTTATGTTTTGAGATAAACAATAATATATTACAAGCGCAATCTTTACGAATATTGAAATTAGTTCATCCTGTTCTACCTCTCCCTCTAGCATTTATCTCAATGTGTTTACATCTATTATAGGTCTATTTGTTTCTAATATGCTCATGCTAAAGAAAATGCTCATTTAGAGTTGTCTCGAGCAATTCTAAATTAGTATTGTGGTGTCTGCGCAGAAGTAGGCTGTTGGGAAGCATTCTGTATACAATCAGTCTCACACGAGTTCTTACTTGATTTTGGTTTATTAAACACAGGGAGCTAAAGAGAACACGCCAGCTATATCTATGATGTTTCTTGAAGAGGGGCAATACGCAGTTGATTTCCATGCTCAATTATCCGCTTTACAAGCATTTTCCATTTGTGTTGCATTATTGCACGGTTCAGAAGCTTCCATTGCTGCTGGGCTGGAGAGAAGTATGCAGTTGCCACATTGCGATTCACTGAAATCGTTTATTGAGGATGAAGTGAAATTCTTGATTGAAGCAGTCACTGAGGAGGAGAAGAGGAAGATATTCACAGAAAGGGTGGAAGACATTCCACAGTCTTACATTATTAACCCTCCTTTCTCTCCAATTGCAAGAGTATAAAGTTCATAGACCAAACATGCTTATTTGATAAAAGCTCCTCAACAGGTTTCTTCATAACGAGTACCGGATGAAAATGGAGGTAGAAGGCATTATCCGCAGATAAACTACAGATGATGTCGGTTCCTGTCATTTCCATCAAGGGTGACTAAATCGCGGTGCTCATTGAAACTAAATGGCTTCCAAATGGGTTTTGGAGATAAGATTTGCCAATTCATGCCAAAATCCGAGGTGCGGGTTTCTAGTTTCTACACTTACCAGAGTGAAATTCTTTGATGTACTTAGAAGAGAAACAAAATACTGTCAATATTGTTACTTGATAGGGAAGGAAAGTCACTTGTTAAACATGCAGTCATTTTTCTTAATACACATTTGTATTATATGGTGGATATGGTGCTAAAGAAAATTAGAGGTGGCAAAACGAATCAACGAATCAAATTTATATCAAATCGTAAACGAATCGAATCAAAATGTGATGGATTCGTATTCGATTCATTTATTAAACGAATCAAATACGAATATTCGTTTAGTCGTAATATTATTAAATAACATAATTTACCATAATTTATCTACATTAATTCTTCATATATATATATACAATAATTCTAGAACACGGATGCGCGCAGTTTTGCAAAATACGGGCATCTAAAATCTGATTGTTGGATGCAACCAACGGCCAAAATTTGAAAATCTTTTAAATTGTTTATAATTTCTACTTTTCTATAAGTGGTCCTCACTTCTGAATTTTTTTTCAACTTGCTTATTTCATCAATGCCTTTCCCATGTGCTTATTAATGGTTGCTTTTGACTAGATAAAAATCTCTCCAATTCACTCGTAGTTTCAGAAAGTGTCTGCAATTCGAAGGCTTTCTTTGCAACTCAAAGGCTTTGTCTTCCATGTTTTTGTCTGCAAGTCCTGAAATTAATAAGGTAAGTTAATTATTTTTTTTGGAACCGGATACGTCTTTATTAATTAAAAAAAATGCGGAATTTCCTCATTTATGATATAATTTGACTTGCGAGACTTTTGAAATTATTTGTTGTGCGATGATTTATTATATAACTCGAAATATATGACTTGCGCTGCTTTGGAAATTATAGGGAGACCTGTGGTGATAATATGTTTGTTTATTAATGTAACATGATCTAAGGCTATTAATATATTAAAAAAGAAAATTCTTTTGTTTCAGTTTAATGATGGATTTTGAAATTGTGGGTTATAAGTCAACTATTGGGGGAACTCTGATTTTACCTGATGTAGTTTCTGATGTTAAGCCATATAAATGACAAGAATTTGACACTTTAGAAGAAGTTCATATTTTTTACAACAAGTATGCTAAATATCTTTAGAAAGCTGAGGAATGAATTGAATGGGCATGATGGATCTATGTTGTATGAACATTTTCAGTCCGAGCAAGAAAGAAACTTGTCTTTTTTTTTTTTGTTTAGAATAAAATCAGGAGATGATAATTGAATTACTCATTGCTTCTGGGCTGATGCAATATGCAGGAGGTCATAAGAGTTTTATGGTGATGTGGTTGTGTTTGATACTACATATAATACGAACCGTTATGGTATGATTTTTGCTCCTTTCATTGGAGTAAATAACCATGGCCAGAGTATTGTTTTTGCTAGTGCTTTTCTAAGTGATGAGAGTACATAGTCATTTATCTGGTTGACCCGAAAATGATAATTACTGATCAGGATCCAGCAAAGTCTAAAGCTATTTGTCAAGCATTGCCATACACATTTCATAGACTTTGTAGTTGGCATATTCTAAATAAATTTTCAGCAAAATTACCTACATTGGTGTATCGGGATCATTACAAGTATTTTAAGAACTGCATATGGGATTCAAATACCATTGAAGAGTTTGATATTTAACTGACAATGGGTGGTTGCAATCAATATATGATATAAGATCAAAATGGGTGCCAGTATATGTTAACCACATGTTTTCAGCTGGAATATCAAGTAGCCAACGAGTTGAAAGTAGTCATGCTACTCTGGTTGAGGTATTATTAGTCCTTTCTAACACTTATTATCATTTGCTTGCAATAGTTTGTAGTCAATGTAATGCTAACATATTTATTTATTTATTTTCAGACTGGCATCAGTAATATTTAGCACGTGTGGCAAATGATGATTGGCTGTTGCATGGATGATGTGGTACCACTGTTGCACCAAAGATTTTCTCCTGCCACCCCCTGAAGAAAATCTTTGGTGCAACAGTGGTACCACGTCATCCATGCAACAAGCCAATCATCATTTGCCACGCGTGGTTAAAAAGTCAAAAAACAACTAAAAAATAGGAAGAAAATTAAACATGTTATTTTTTAATTGATTGGTGGTACCACGTCATCCATACCATTGTTACACCAAAGATTTACTCCACCCTCTGCCATTCCCCTCCCCTTTGTCCCCTAATAAATTTACCATAATATCCCTCGCATTGTGTGAAATGACTCAAACAATTATTACATATTACAAAATTTATGTATTTATATATATTAATTTTAAAATAATTATATACTAATTATAACTCACTTTCCCATTTTAATTAATTATTTTTTTATTTTCTAATTTTTTTATTTTTGTTAATAAATATTACAGATTTCGTATATATTCATTTATTTTTTTGAATCATTTTTAATTTAATTAATATTAAAATAATATAATTTAACCAAATAAAATTAAATTATAAAATAAATATTTTGATAGTATTTTCATAAAATAGATTTTGTATCTATTCATAAAAAAATTTCGGAATTAAAAGAAAAATCAAAAAAAAAATTACTTTAAAGCTAATCGAGTCGAACGAATAAACGAATCATAACCCAAATTACCACCCCTAAAGAAAATAGCTCCTAGAGAATGGTGCTTTCAATGTTCTCATTGCTTTATTTGGAGCCAAGAAGTTCAAACATTGTAGGCAGAAAAGTTTTTTTGGGTCATGCAATAATGATTAATAATGTGACCATGCTTTATTCTTTCTCTGTCCTTGTGTTCCCATCAGATTGTTTCATTGTTGCTGTGCAATTATCTTTGCCTCTTCAATAATTGTGCATCACTCAGAATCTTTTCAGAATTTGCTGACCTTTGCAAGCCAACAAAGTTTTTTTTTAGGCAAAAAAAAAAAAAAAAAATCCTTAAAAACCGACTTGTAAAGAGAAAGAATCGGCTTAGCTATTCAATCGAGGCTCGCCTGAAATTGAACAATGCCAAAATCTTGGAGAAGAGGAACAGAGGTTAAAAGAAAAGTAAATATCCAGAAAATTCTTGCAACACAAGTAACTGTCTCTTGTGATATATGGCATCTGAAAGGATATTGGCTTCCAACATTACAAATAAAATTACAATGAAACTGAACAGTCTTCAGTACATATTACTGAGTGCGAGACTCTCACAAACCCCCTGCCAATACAAAGATTCCTATGATATAATTAGAATAATCAAGGTTAGGGTAATAAGCGTGATCAAAAGTACACACTATAGTGGGACTCGGTATCTTTCGCTTTCTAATACGCTTCTACTTTAATTCCATCGTTTGGGGGTTTTGATTGAAGAGGAACTACCAGGACCTGGTTTTCGGAAACCTGATAAACATTTCATGAAGATTAGGAACTGTTAGGAGGGTAAGGAGAGGAGAACTGGTTCTATAACATAAACAATCAAATCAATTCAACCTAGATTTTGCAAAAATATACTCTAGTTCACATACTTGGAATCTTCGACACGCCTTTGGTCAATGAAAAGCGAGAAGATTTTTTCTGCACCAGCTGTTGTGCTGCAGGTTTCGGATGTTTGGATGGAAGATTGGGTCTGCATTCAACCAGCAAAAAATGAATGAGGTGATGTAATAACCCTCAAAGTCAACAGTAACAACAATAAAACCGTTTCCAGTTTAAGCATGTTTGCATCAGTTTATGACAATACAAAAATATTTACTTTGTAGTATTTTATTGAAATAGATAAAAGTGAATTAAAATTTTTACTTGCAATGCCTTCCGAAAGAGCATTTATAAATGCTTGCTAAATTCACTCATTAAAAAAGAGATGATAATATCAGCCGTACGATCACAAACTCCAGAAGTTCAGGTCGACGACCCACTAAAAAAATGAAGGGAAAAATGGAGCAAAAGGTCAAGAAAGTTCAGAGGGAACAGATTTAGCAAAGGGATCTTAAAACCCCAACCGCATAACTGCATAAGTATTTATCGAGAACCCCCAGGTTCACATAGAAACAGACAAACAACTAATTCTTCAGCTAGATTCTAATCTAGTAAAGGGGTGAAATACAGATCAGAAATTTTTGCACTGATATGAAAAGAATGCAGTATCAAAATATGGAAAAACTTGCTCCACTCAAAAGAGAGTTTGCAAGATAATCCTAATATTAAGAAATAGAAAATACTCACTTTTCGGTGTTCGATGGTTTGTCAGCTGGTTTTGCAGGTTCAGGGAAAAGAGTGAACTCCACCACACTGGTTGAACCATCAGTTTCTGTTCCCATAGAAAGATCACCATCAGATATGTCACTCAATCTCTCTTCAGATGCCTCATCCCCAAAGCCCAAAAGTTCAAAGTCTTCAGTTATATCCAGACTCAAATCCCCTGTAACAACTTTTGATGGTGAGAGACATCCCTTCTGATGTCTAATGTCATCCAATGAGCGGTGTGAACCAGCTTCAGAACGTTTGTCGCTGTACTCTGAGCAATTGTCCATATCAGAAGCTGCTTTGTCCCTATGTCCCAGGCCTTTCCCCCCAGGCGATCTTCGACTTGCTCGAGGGCTTTCCACAGAGTGTCTTCTTGGAGATAAGGAGGAACGTCCATGGCTTAGTGAGCGCATACCATGCTTCATCCCATTGCCATTAGCCTTATGAACCTGCAAACGCTCAATATCTTCATCTTTCTTGGTAATTATGTCCTTGAGAGATGCAACCTGCAAGACCAAATCAAAATTAAAACAATTGTAAATAACAAGAGATTTAAAAATTGAATTTTAAACACAAGACTCGTCAGTTTAGTCCCAGCATTTCTCCTTGACAATCAATTGCACTTCACTTCCAAAACGGTCAAAATCGGGTAGAACTATAGAACTTAATATGCAGTGCAGGGATTCTGACTAATGGGTTTGCAGCTGATATTTGGATGTGCATAGGTGACTTCCTGGACTCAAGGGTTATCATTTTTCCTTGGAGGGCAAGTTTAAGTCAAGGACTCAGGATAATTAAAAACACTAGAATAGTAGTGACCATGCTGACAAAATTTCAGAAGAAAACAACTGTAAAAGTAACCTGTTCCATGAGTTCTCTTATATCTCTTCCATCTTTGTTGCTCCGTGCAGCGCCTAATTCGACACCAGAAACTCTCTCAGCAAACTTCAAGGTACTTATGGTTTCAGAATAGGAATCTACATCAGGATTAAGCTGCACCATCATAAGGATCTTTGCTTGACCGCCTGCATGTGAAAATCAATAGATAAAGACGGCAAATCATTTATAAAGACATGAGTGAATGTCTGGGACAGTTTGCAAATAGCCAGATATAGACCATGATATCTCAACAGCAGAAATTGAAATATTACCCAAAGAACTTTGAAGCACTTGAGTCAGTTTGCTGTTCCTATACGGGACATGAGGATTCTTTTGTGCTAGAGCAAAGATTACATCTCCAAGGGCTGATAGTGATTTGTTTATATGCTGTGCCTCCCTAAGCCTGTCACCAGTTGCTTCAGAACGATCCACCCTTTCACTACCAGCAAGATCTATCAAATGTAGATTGCCACGCAAAGTAGCACCACTTTTCAGGTCCGTGCCGCGAACATGTACGGTGAGAACACTGAACCAGAGAATTAAGTGGTTACACCCTCAAGACACAAAACAGAGTAGGTGGTATACAAAATCAATAGAGAAAGTACAACCTGTGGGATCGACTGCTTCTTTCATTAAGCACAGTGGTACATACAGCTCTATTCACTAACCCGATATTCATTAATTCAACGACATCTGTGGTTGACTGAACAGAGTACATGCTTGCTTCAGGAACAGCTAACCCATTTGGACGGGTGGCATTCCAAATCCCAAGTGTGTGCAAGTCAAGAGAAACATAGAAATCCTTTAAACTGATCAAATCCATTAAAAAAAACCAACAACAACAATACTGCCATTATAATTGATCAAACAAAAACAAATAATGAGACATGAATTCAACTCATAAAACACCAACAGAAAATAAACTTTCTATGTACATGTATCACAAGAAAAATTGAATATACAATAAATAATTATATTAACCAACCAAGACAGAGTCTGAAGTTAAAATTAATAATGAGGGAAGAATGAATAAGACCAATAAAATGAAAATAAAGGATATCTTTTTTGTGGACCATCATTTGAGAGTAGATCACGAACTTGCTCATTATAAATCTCAACCATCTGAACACCAACTTCATATAGAATGGAATTTTTTCTACTTTCGGAGATTTGGAAAAGATCATTCAGGGCTCGATAATTGACACCCCAATCTTCTGTCGATGATATGCAAGGCCCACTCTAGAGAAGAAAAACAAAAAAATGTAAAAAGGACCGGGTTTTAAAAATCAAAACTTTTCTACATAAAATAGGTATACAAGTTACATACCATTGTATAGGTTTTTCCAGATCCAGTTTGTCCATAGGCGAATATACAAACATTATATCCATCAAGAACAGATCGTATCAACGGTCGAGTGTCTAAGAATACCTCCTCTGCCATCATCGGTTAAGAGAAACAGGTCACAACTTTTTACTTTGATCACAAAAATAAACAAAGCCAGTCATCAAATCACTTAAGATCAAGAAATCACAACCTTGAGAGGCTTTCGGACCAAAAACCTTGTTAAACTTGAAGAGCCGATGATTGTCTTTTCCTTGTTTTAAAGGATTTGAGACCACTAGTTCACCATTCTCACCAATATACTCTATGGTTGTTTGCTTTTTATTTTGACCTGGAAGGAATGGCCTTACCCGGCAATAAACTCTAATATTTCCTGTTTGGAAAAGAACAAACAAACATCAAGTTGCTATCTGAACAAACCAAGCAAAAAATAGTATCTCATAATGTACCTTTCAAGTCCTGAACTTCATTATACAGTCTTCGATTTTCTGCTAGAATTACATGATAATTTTCAGCAGCATCTATAAGCCGTTTAATCTTTAGCCCTATTCAAAATAGAAAGTAGTCAACATGAGAATGTCCAACCAGGAGTCAAATGCATAACTTGATAGCAAACTAAGCTACGACGATGGATAATTATCATTCTTACCCAAGCAATCAAATTCCTTTGAGTAATTCTTTTTTGTTTCCAAGACTTCATGTTTTGCGGACTCAAATGCTAACCTCAAATCCTAATCAAAGCCATAATTGTCTCGTCATAGGAATAAGCACCAATGCACCAAAAGTGCAAGAACAAATAATTAAAACAGACCTGTATAACCCCAAGCTGATGATCCATAAAGCTCTGGTAAGAACGCTCTTTCCTTTTCCATCTTTGAGATTTAGATTCAGAAAATGACTCGAGTTCTTCCACTTTCTTCTTTGAATCTGTCAAAAGACGCTCAAGTTCCTCTAGCTTCTTTTGTGACTCAACTTTAGTTTCATAAATCTGCTCTTCCAATTGCAAGCAATGCAATTCATGCGTCCTTTTGGCCATTTCCAATTCTTGTTTCAAAGTGGCAATCTCGATATCATGAAGATCATTCTCTTTTTTTAATCTAAGTGCATTCCGCTCTTCAAGTTTTTCCTTCTGCTCTATTTTGGTTTTCTCAGTCTACAGCAACAAGAAGCAATAATCAAAATTCTACTATAACACAAGCAAAATAAATAAAATATGACATATTTCATCATAAAAGGTTCCCAGTTAACACTTACAAGAAAGCCAATATTAACTATTTTTTATTAGTTTAATTTTTTGTCATCTTTTACATAATAGGCATTCTACAAATATCAAATCAAACAAAATGACAAACGATTTATTCATAAACAATTTATAAAGGAAGATGGAAAATCACGATTCTTGAAATGATAAGGTTTATAGTAAGAACTTCCTGTAATTAAGTTATCATCCACCGTAAGTCCATAACGACTTTATGGAACACGATAAATACAAATGGAGGATATATACTGGTACAAAATATAAAGATAAAAACTTTACAGCTATACTGCATGTGAGCTGTTTGAGCAATAAAGGATTAACAATTATAGATACTTCAAAAGTGAAATTAAGGAAGCAAAGTTTTCCATCCTCGAAAACAAGTAGTATTGTTAGAATATATAAATCCACAAAAAATGTGAGTCATGTGATGAGCAAGAAATACTAGTAATTCTGAAGCTCTTCACCATAAATTTGCAGCAAAATCATGCTCAATAATAAGATAAGCATGATTGAATGAACAACTGAAGATAAAAGCATCAACATCTGTAGGAGTTTGCAATTGCAACCACTTGGTTTTTCAAAGAAACTATGCCAGGACCGGACATTAAATTTCAAGATCATAAGTAAAACTTCATTTTGAAATAAACAAGGGACTTGAGAAGAACCACACCTTTATTCGCTCTAGTTGGTTCATGAAAACCTACAATAAGTTACAAAGACAAGTCAATAAATAAATAAAGAGAATAAACATCCAAGCCAAATACCCCAGACTGTTAGTGAAGTACCTGGTTCTCCTCTGTAGTCCCTGCTGTGAGGGTCTCAAGTACTCTAATTCTTGACTTGTATTTCTCCTCCCGGGCCCTAAAAATATTATTTTGCTGCAGCATCAAACAATAAAAACATAAAATAATTGGAAGCAGTTTGTAAGAAAATATGCTTTAGACATAATTGCTTTGGGCAATTTACATTTTTGAAATTCTGATATTGAGTTGCAGATCGCCTTTCAATCAGCAGCACAACTTTCCTCAGTAGACATGCCACACGCTGAGAAGAGAAAATAAAAGAAAAAACCACTATAAACTAAGCTGCAAAGTAATAAATGCAATAGGAAAAACAATAAAATGATGTATAAAGTCAGGCAAGCTTAGGAAGCACACTGCCCTACATGAGGTACATCCCCATTCTTTCTTTCAACGCATTCATCCAAGATTCTATTCACAATACTGAACAGTGATTTAATGGAGGCATTCTGCATAAATAAATAGCACAAGTGGATTAGAACGGCATTAGACTCAAGAAAAAACTAAAATTTCACCAGATACTCTGGTCTGATCATCAATATTCAGACAGACAGACAAAGGAGCTGAAGAACTTACATCTACACAGCTAGAATTTACGAATTCCAAAATTTTGACATCAGAAACATCTGTATAATCTCCCTCCTTCAATTGGAGCACATCAGGAAATGCATGCGCAAGATGATGCATCAAAGCTGACTCTATGAAAGTAGTATTAAAAAAAATTCTTATAAGCAACATTGCCTACGTAGTCACTTAAAATATAATAATAACTCTTCTCCCCAGCTTTTCATGTCAAAATAAGATGTACTCGAGAACTAAAGATTTCTACTCTACTTACTAGGAGCCAAAAAAAAAACTCATACTTAGTTAACAACTCTTCTCCATCATTTTTATTAAAAAAAATAATAGGCATACCTGATGTAACAGAACTATGCAAACCAAGCTGGAGTTTGCTATCTAAAGAGTTCCAATGCCTCTCGTCCCCACCTATGCCAGAGAATTTATCTAACCTTGAAATATTCCATATTTTTCTAGAATTATCTTGGATTGTATCTTTGTCATAAAAACAAAAACTTGCTCTAAGTGATCTAAGGCACTGCAAAACCGGCGCCATGTTCCCCTGCATAGTATCCCAAATAATCATTGAGATGGGCAAGAATAAACAGGAGTTGCAACCAAAGAAGATGTAATAAAGGACTGTAAGACCTAAAGCTTCAACTGGATTTTATTACCAAGTAAAAGTGCAGATGAGGGTTGGTTCACTATTAAACCAAATAGCCAATACCAAACATGAGGGTTGGTTCCACCATTCAAAAGGCAAACCAACTCGATACTAAAATCCTCGTCCTACATTCAATCCGATTACAGCTACTTGTGTTTAAAACGACAGTTTTTGCTACAAACATTATTGATATGACACTGGTTTGTGTTTCCAGAAAGACACAAGGAATTGAATGCTTTACTCTCTAACAAAACATGTACACAATCAAAGTGTCAAAGTATGAATCAAAATATAATACATTTAGAAAAAACATCAAAAGATTTTTTGTATCAAAACAAAATAAGAAATAATTATCAAGCTTCCCATCATTTGAAAGTTCCATAACAAAATCTTGATAGCAATATCAAAATTCAATACATATTTAAGGCAAACAGAGGTACATTCTCCTACTACTATTTTATGATTGTTGAAATAAGTATTCTGAGTTTCTGACACATCAAATCTTAATGAAAGTTTCCAACAAAGCTGCATCACATCCAAGTATTTTTTTCAATATTGATGTGCAATGAACCAAAGCCAAAAAAAAAATCGTTTTCAGCAGAACAAAAGTGCCCAATGAGTCAACCCAGAACCTCATTCATCTTATTTTAGGACTACTGATTACTACTGATTCATCATGATTAAAATTCAGCAATCCAACTCAGAGACATGCTAAAAAAACGTTGAAATGCTATTTGCTAGTGCTACAATTGCAACACAAAAAATTTTATTGTACCTGCTCTAGGTCTGACAATTCAAACCTGGGCAATCCCATGTCATCCATAGCTGAGAGAAACCTCTTGACATTTGAAGGATCTGGCTCAAAACTGGCACCCTAAAGTGCAAAAGGAAATGCATTTTCAAGAGGAAAAAAACAAAACCAACATCCAAAATGAAAGTATGAAACTGCAGCTTCAGGTTATACGATGAAACTGTTTAAAAGAAAAGGAAACGAAATCCACTAGTACAGTACATCAACATAAATTAAACCAACCATGTCAACTGAATCAGGGCTCAGCTTGTTCAAGACGAAACACAAAACCGTGCCATCAGCCAAGCACGCCCTCAAATTCTCCTCTGAAGCCTCAAGAGGCAAATGTAAATGAGGCAGCATATCATTTAACCACTCCACGAGATTTGATAGCTGATTACCTATGTTAAATCAAATTTCATTGGTAAGCACAGTTATCGTATCTGTCATATGCATGCAAGTGTTTGTGATTGGGGCCAGACTGCCAGCGAGATAAGTGTATAACTTTCTTACCATCATCCATGTTCTCAAAGCCTTCTACATTTTCGGCATTTTCGGCAGGAGTTCCAATTGAGCAGTCAAATACCCCATTTTCGTCTGATTCCATTTTTACTGAATGTTCATGAGGAGAGTTTCTGGAATTCTTTATTGACAATCAACTATGCCTAAAGAGCTGCAGAAACTGCAAGTTCATTCATAAGTTTGTTAACACGTACTAAACCCAGAAACTGTGAATCAAAATAAAATATGTCCAACCCCACTTTCTGTCAGTACAACTTAGAACTCAATTCAAGGAAAACATGAATTCTCTCGTCAAATGCAATAAGAGGGGAAAAAATCCAAACTTTCTTGATTTCATTATAGAGATAACTTTCTCTAGTTCTACCTCATGTCACCATAATCAAAAAGAGAAGTCTGCATATTGTTTTCTTTACCTACACTTCATGTGGGAAATATATATATATACACACACACAAACACAGACATGAAACTTTATCTGCTCTTACAGTCCACATGAAACTTACTTGAGTCTGACCGTGTATGTGTATATATACATAAATTTCAACTTTTTAGCTAACAAAATAAAGAGTAATTCAATGAGTGGGAAAAAAAAAAAAGCAAAAAACAAAACCCTAAAAAAACCTCAAAACTTATCTTTTTAACCACAAAGTTACAAAACAACATACAAATCCAAACAAACCATTGAAGATCCGCAGAAACCCTAAATTTTTGGAACGCAAATAAACAATTAGAAGCACAATGCAGTTAGTTTTACGAACCTGGTAATAGATCATAACAGTAGACGCGGCTTCATTTCAGATCTTACAATGATATTAAAATTCGATGAAGCCTTCAAAACGAATCGTTTTGAATTCTTCAAATTACACAAAGATTAAATAAAATGACGGAGATTTTATATTAAAAATATATAATTGAATTGAAATGAAATGAAGTGATGATGTCGTCGTCGTCGTTGTTGTTGGGAAATCAAACGGATTATGAAATGGACGTGTAAGCAAAAGCGTGATTTTTTTATTTTTTATTTTTTCGTTTTTATTTTCGTTTGATGTTTTTGGGCCAAAATCCACAAAATTTGGAGTGGGGTTCCCGCCTTGTGTTTAGTTTTCCTTGGATTTTTAACTTTTTTGGTAACCATTTAAAAAGATTTGAATTACAAAGGAAAACGAGATGATATTATTAATAAATAATAAATGATATTTTAGCACGCATGGTAATAGTTGATTGGATTGTTACACGAATGACGTGGTACCTCCGTTGTATTTTAGATTTTCCCAAACCAAAGATAGTTTCTTTTTTTTTTATTTCGTAGGGTCAGTTATATGAATCTTTTGACATATTCATCAAGTTATATTAAATTTAAGTCTCTTTTATGATTTCTCTCGATGTCAATCTATGCATTCTCTTTCCTTTCTTGAAAATAAAGATGTTAGAAAAGTCTGGGCCCTGTCCGGCCTGGCCCGAGGTAAAAAAAAAAAAAACAGGGGCCGGGCCTATACTCAACAGCAACAATTGAAGAGAGATCAACGGCAGAATCTTGATCATATTTCAGTTAGTTAAAATGCCCTCTTTGTGTTTTATTGCAATTCAATTAAGTTTAGTAGGGATGATAATCAGAACGTCCTGATCTGAATCCTGATCGGTTGTTTAAATTGGGATGAAATATTATCCCAAATCACGGATTAAATGGTTAAAAATCCAGAATTTCAATCCGGATTTGGGACATTCTAAGTTAAAATTTGGGATTCATGATGATTTTTTGGTCCAGAATTCTTACCCCATTTATTTTATTGCGGATAAAAAGTTATCCTGAATTTCCTACTTGAATTTTTACTACGATTTTTCGTCTCGAATCCCGATTAGGATTCATGATTTCTTTTGTGCTAACCCTAATTAGAAGTGTAATGAATTCCTTGTTGTTGACTGAATAAGCCAAATGCTTGATGTATTTTATTTTCTTTTGTTCTGATGATACAAATTGATGCATCCTCGTCCTCTTACTTTGAAGTACTTGATGTGGCAACAAAGGGGAACCGATATATAAATTCATGTCTCATGTATCTTTCCAGCCCAACTTTTACTCATTTGATGTAAAAGTTCTAATAAAAATTACTTCTTTGGATTGAAAGATGTGGGAAATAAAGATGTGTGAAAATTACTTCTTTGGTGTTGTAGGGCTCACGATCTCATTTTGAGGTCCTAGGTTCGAATCCAGAGAGTGCGTTTCTTATAAGAATCCGGGACATCTGAGGGTTTTACATGCTCCGTTTAAACCCGAAAATGGTGGTTTGGCAATGAGATTTCCAACGATTCAAAAAAAAAAAAGTTAAACAAGTGGGATTGATTGTTTCATAGACCTTTTTCATTCCAGCGATTTGTTTAGATTCTTAGGATCTGATTAACTTGATGATGAATGAGTACAAAAACTTTACTATTCTTTGTGAATTATTGTTTTATATTCCTTAATAAAGTTTTTAAAGAAAATTAGCAATGCTGCTAATCAATAAGACTAAGGAGCCTTGAATGGTGTGATAGATGTACCTGTCAGAAGGGGACTTGAGAGATCATAAGTCTTTAATTCTACGGAACAAAAGTTTATCAACGTGTGGCAAGCGTTGTGACGCTGTATCGCTATCAAGATTCTCCAAAGAAATAAATAAATGTTCTTAAGGGCAGAGTTCCTTAATCATTGGACTTGATCTTGGAAGGATTTTAATTTGTTCTTACAAAATCAAGATTCGCGATTCGCGGTTCTTGGGCTTAGAACACGCGGAGGGGACTTAAGTATAGCGCTTGATGGGACTGGAAGCAACCTACTGCAGGAAACATGTTTTGGCTTCATCCGTAATTCTTCATTTTAGGTTATCTGCATAAATTTTGAACAACCTATAATGCTATCTGAAGTCTTCTTCTTTTTTTTTTTTTTTTTTTTTTTTGAAAACGATGGAAACCCCGCCACTAAACCACCTATTATGGGCCGCGGCGCAGGTAAAACCACCAGCTGTCTCAGGCTCTTACAAGAAGTGCACCCCCTAGATTCGAACCCAGAACCTCAATGTGAGATCGTAGACCATACACCACCAAGCCACACCCATTGGGGACTCTGAAGTCTTCATTGCTATAGAACTACAAAAGGCCACAGCTGAGCCTGAGGCAAAGAAATCCTGCCAATATTCAGAATGATAAAGTGCATAGTTACTTGTCCCTTTGGTCACCTTTCGTATATTTTTGGTCAGCTTGGATGACGAACTATGCCCATCTACCAACATGTGCATCAGAATTTTACTTGTTACATGTTCATTACCAGCCTATTCTAGTCCATTATTTGGATTTCATTTTCAGATTAAATAAGGAAATGAAAGGCGTCGACAATCTAGCTGCATAGCTGTATCCTTTGCCACTCGAAGGATCCACCATTACAAGTTTCCGAGATACTTTAAGTGGAGTTTGAAAATGGTGCAAGTTTACAAAATTACTTTCGGTGGGTACTATTCATTTGTAGAAATTATGAGCCTAAGTTTTGCTATAAATATAAAGTTCATTTGTAAGCTTTAGACATCCCAAAATATTAAGCTTCAAGATAATAAAACTTAGAGAGCGAGGTTTTTTTTTTTTGTAAAGTTTCAAACACTTATAAATTATGTTTTTGTAGTAATAGAATTCGATTTTTCGTCATAAATACTCTTTAGTGATAAGAGAATCACAACACCACTATGCTGAGTTATGTTTTGAGTTTGGCATTGCTTTGGCTCTTTCAGCTGCTAATGAAGGATCCATTGGCTCATCCTACTCGGTCGGTCGGTCCTCCATGTTGAGGTTGCCGGATGCCAAAATGGGCTATCATTAGTGGTTCATAAAGACTCCACAGAAACCAATATTTCAGCATTTCTACAGAGGTTGAAATTTTCTTCATTCTACTATACAGTTTTTTTTTTTTTTTTTTTTTTGTAATCGGGGTGTTCGGGCCAGCTTACGCGCACCTCGACTAATCCCGGGACCTTAGCTGGTATATTTTATTTTACGGAGTTTTCCTTTTTTGGCAAAATGTAGCACTCATCCACTGCTCTTGAATGCCTTCTAAGTCTTATAGTTTGATTAGAGATAAATATATTGTTTATGAATGAAACCCAATAATTTTTAACAGTTTATTTTATGAGTATCATATGACAGTAGATATTTTGGGTTGTAAAATGATACCCATGTGGAGTTTCACGAGCTTATAAGCTAGTTTAAAACTACTACAAACATATAATTAACGCTAACTTATATTCTCACAAAATTGAACTACACGAACATGATATTTTTTTCTACGCCAGCGTTAAAACTGACTTATATTATAGCGTTTATTTTATAACTTATAAACTAATTTATACTCTCAGTGCAATACTCTTTACCAAACTCGGCCCGTATTTTTAATTTTTTTTTAGCAATTGTGCACCTGGAAATCATGTGGAGAATCTTGTGAATGGGGAGTTGGCAGCAATTTATCTGGGCATCTGCCTTTTTCATTGTGCAATATCTTAAGTTGGATTTTACTGGTCTGCTTTTCTCTCCTTGTTGCCTTGGCACTTCATTTCAACTTTCTTTCAAGAACAGTGAATTAATGCCATTCAAAATCCTCTAAAGATTGTTCCCCTTCTATGACTTGAAATATTTTTTCCCATTTTGAGAATACAGCTCATCTGGTATCGAATTTTGAGAGGTCCTATATGAATTTCTAAAGTATGTGGACATACCGATAAAAGAGATTTTTTTTTTTTAACTTTCTTATTATTACGTGTATTAATTTTTCTTAGATTTGAGACCCCTTAATTCTGGCCTAATTATAGGGATTCCAATCAGCCATCTGTGTGAACTGTCCTCAAGGTCACTCATAATTACATGATCGCTTATAAATAATGATTTAAACTAAAAAACAAATCGAATCTTTTTTAATATTAGCTTATAGATACTCAAATATATTAAATATCATTGGATTCTCATCATCTAGTTGATTTAATATTTGTCGATAACTTTTTAAATATGCACAATGACGTCAAATGATTCATGCAGCCAACCTCACATCATGGAAAAAAAAACCGGTTTTATTTGATTTCATCAGTAATTTTTTAGATACCAAAGATGAGCTCAAACCTTCATTCACTAGTTCAACCTTCATATAGCTTATTTAGGTGCTTTAATTTTCCCATCATTATAAGTTAAACCACTAAGTTTAGACTATGATTATGATTAGACATTACTTTCAAACAGATAAAGAATTATATTCCACTCCACATACATTTAAAATTTTAATAATTATATCATGACCTGAAATAGAAGCCACACTGTGATTCTTGCACACCCAACAGAAGGTATAAATAATTAATAGTTATTAATATATTTGTGGGTGGATGTCCTCAATAGGCGTGACTTGATGGTGTAAGGTTCAAGATAGGTTTTGGATTCGAATACAGAGAAAACGTTTCTTGTAAGAGTCTGGGACAGCCGGGGTTTTACCTACTCCGCTTAAGCCGATAATCGGTGGTTTGGCGGTTAGATTTTCAGCGATTAAAAAAATTAAATAAAAATTGGTGAGTGGATAAGTTGTTGAATTTGATGTGCTCCACTAACTATGCCATTATTTTTAAAATCCGATCAGACCGGTCAATTGAATTGGGACGGATTGAATCTTAAAAATTGTGGTGGAAAAAAATGGGTCGTAATCAGTGAACCGGTCCAACCGGTTCTTAATTAAAAAAAAAAGTAAACCAAAAAATATATATATATTTTTTTATATTTTTAATTAATTAAAATTATTTATGATGTCGGTCGATTCTATCAATTCAACCGGTCGAATCAGTGATCCATAAAATTTTTTAGATTAGTGATTCAATCACCGGTCCGATTTTAAAATAATGTCATTAACTTATATTATGATGCAATTGATTGCAATTATTTCATATCTCACATCGAGTAGATGAATTTCAAATACAAAGAACTTATTCGTGAGTTCGACAATCTTATCCATTGAACTATCATTTTAGTTAGTTATATCGGGAGTCTGTCTTACATTTTGGACTGGACGTATACAGGTGCATGTCACGTGCGGATAGCACGTGCTTGTTCTTGCATCAAATGACAGGATAACAGATTTCAAGATTACATGTCGAGGTCCTTCATGTGACGACAACAATTCAAAACAGTTGGTTGAAGATGTTCGTAGAGCGACTCAAAAAGACTTATCTAATGTTATTTTATTGTTTAAATGACGAATTGCGTCATTAAAATTTATTTAAAAGAGATACATTAATCATCTCAATTTGTTGAATAAAATTACTCGGTGTTAAGAAAAATAATATAAAAGATAATAAAATTTAATTAGTTTTGTACAAGTGGAATGATGGCCCCCAAAGGAGTGTAAGGTTAAGGATTTCATATTGAGGTTATGGATTCGAATTCAGGGAGATCGTTTCTTATAAAAGCTCGGGACAGCCGGGGTTTTTACCAGCTCCGCTAAAACCCGGAATGGGTAGTTTGGTTGCGGGGTTTCCAACGATTCAAAAAAAAAGTGGAATAATGAATAATTTGTGTAACAAATAATATAATTTATTAAAAAATGAAAATACTTCAAAAGATTGATTCATTGAAGGGTTATTACATATGTTGGAGGAAAATTTTCAATTAAAATAATATAAATATATTTTTTTTTAAATAATTTTTTAGAATTACGTTTATTTTTCCACTATTCAATTTAGCACATACGTAAGAAAATAAATATTTGAAGAATAAATTTAATATAATGTTTAGGAGTTGTTCTAAAACAACGACATTTCTTAACAAATAATTCATTATATTTGTTAGTGGGTAACAATAATTATAGGGAACATTTTTTATTGACATTTTCTAGACTCTAGTAAGGGTGGCAAAAAAACCCAAGCTCCGTCCGGGGTAAAAAATCCCGGGCCAGGCCCCGGAGTAAAGGCCCGGACTGGTCCGGACTTAAAAAATATTATTTATTTATATTTATATAATAAATTATATATATACATTTATATAATAAAATAAAAAAATTAATTATTTTATTAATAAAAAACCGGACCGGATACAGTCCGGCTCGAGCCTGGGTCCAAATCGGGACGGGCTTTTCCCGAGCCCGAGCCCGTCCCATTGCCACCTTGGCACTCTAGTGGATGAATATCACCTTGGCTGAATAGCGGTTCGTTTATTATGTAGGCTAATAACATTTAACTCCCTATTTTGCACAATTATTCAAACCAGGATGTAGTTTATCTATTTGAATCAAATAGGTCTACGACTCGTGACTCATACTTTTATTTTTTGGGAAGAAAGGAGGGCCGCATCATATAAATTTTATTGAAAATCTTTATTTATGGCAGAAGAAAATCGTAAAAAACAGAAATGAAAAATTATAATAACACCATGTCCTTAGTTTAAAATCTAAAAAAGAAATAAAAAAACAACGAAAACTTATCTAATTTGAATGTAAGGTAATTGCAATTTGTCTATTTGACTAAAATGACAAAATTAGTCTAAAATTATTCAATCTTTTAATCATAAATTTATACAACTTATTTATGTGAAATTATTATTTTTGGACAAGCCAAAAGGTTTATTTAGTCAAATTCGGGCTACTAAGTTTATTCTTGCAAAAAATGGCCAAATACATCCATCATGGACAAAAATGATAACTTTCCCTTAAATTTTTTTTTTTTTAAACGTTGGAAACTCCGCCACCAAACCACCAATTTTAGGTCATGGCGCAGGTAAAACTCCCGACTGTCCCACACTTTTACAAGAAGCGCACTCCCTGGATTCGAACCCAGAACCTCAAGATGAGATCTTGGACTATACACCAACAAGGCATTTCCCTTTATTTCTAATATGTATTTAATCATTTCCATTGATCTATGGACTTATACGATATAAGTGTAAAAAACGCACTTATAATTAGGTTCGAGGCTCCAACAACGACCCAAATTTGAAGAGACATTTCTAATTTTTTTAAAAAAATTGTGATATCCAACAGACATAATTTTACTGTAGGGGTGTTCGCGGGTCCGGTCGGGTCGGATTTTTTTGATTTTTTAATGACCCGATCGGTAGACCCGGCCAGAACCGTGCCGTGAATGTCCAGTTCGGTTGGGATTCCAGCGGTTTCGGTTGGAACTGTAGGGTTCCAACATGAACCCTACCTTCCCCAACGGCTACTAGCCGTTGGGGATAGACCCGGTCTCGGTTCCTGTTCTGGAACCAGAACCGTGGCCGATCGGTTCGGTTGGGGTTCGACCCCAACTCGAACCGGTCTGAACCGGTGGAACCGTAAGGTTCCATCTGTTCAACGGTTCCGGTTGGAACCGTATGGTTCCAACAGGAACCTTAATCCCAACGGCTACTAGCCGTTGGGGGAGGGCAGGGAGCCGCCTCAAAATAAAATAAAAATTGCCGTTAAGGCATAAAACAAATTATAAATTATAAATTATAAATTCCTAATATATCCCTAATAACGGTAATAAAACGGTTATATTTAGGGGCATTTTTGGTATCAAAAAAAATTCTAAAACTCTATAAATATGATTCATTTTTCATTATTTTAACACACCAAATTCACAACTCTCTCAATTCCTACAATTCTCTTATTCTCAATCTCAATTCAATTAGTTATTATCATTCGCAATAAGTCAATTTTCTTATTTTTCTTACTTATTTCTTAAACGAAAAATGACAAGCTCATCGGAGAACATCATGTCAAATATGCCAACCCAAGAGAGCGGCCATAGTGTCGGTGCGCAATCACAGAGAAGATAAGTTAAAGCTCGTTCATCGGATGTTTTCAAAATTCAATTTCATTTAGAAAAATTAAACGATGACAATTCAAGAGCGATTTGCAACTATTGTGGGGTAACCTACAAATTTTCTGGTGGATACGGCAATATGATCAAGCACATGGAAATACATCATCCGGTTGAACTTGAAATTGATACGACGCAAACTCAAATGGCCAGGTACGTATCATCTAGTAGAGGTACGAGTGTTGTGGATTTATTTAAATATTCTGATGCAAAAAATAGATAAGAATTTGCGAAATTAACTTGTATGACACATCTTTCTTTAAGCTTTTGGTGAAAAATTTCATTTTACTAATTACGTGCATAATGCTTTAAATCCTTCTGCATGTATAATGACTCGAAACACAACAAAACGTCATATTTTTAAATTATATAAAGATGATAAAATTATTTTAAATAAAATATTTAAAGAGATGAAAGATCGTATTTCTATATGTTCTGATATTTGGAGTGACCATTGGCAAACACACTCATACATGAGTGTGACTTATCATTGGATTGATGCATCATTTACCATGCAAAAAACGACTTATTGCATTTAGAATTTTTGATGACCAACATACTGCACAAAATATTTATAGAATGATGAAGGTAATTTTTTATGAATATGGTTTAGTATATAAAATTTTAACAATTGGATTTGATAATGCATCTGCAAATACTGCATCCATCAATGATTTAAAATCCTTATGTCAATCAAATTTAGGGGGACGATTTTTTCATATTCGTTATATATGCCATGTCCTTAACTTATATGTTCAAGACGGTCTAAAATTATTATCACCTTTCATTGATCCTATTAAAATGACATTTAATTGTATTTGGTCAAATTCTCAAGTTATGAGAGAATGAACGACGTTTTATAAAATAAATGGTATTAAACTAATTAAATTTTCAAGAGATGTTCCAACACGTTGGAATTCAACTTATTTTCTTTTATGTCAAGCATTTCAATACAAATATGAATTATGTAGTTTTTTTTTCTCAACGTGTTCAAAATGTCACACTTTATCCTAGTCAATGAGATATTTGTGAAAGCATTTTAGATATTTAAAACTTTTAATGAAGCTACTTTAATTTTTAGCGGTGATTATTATCCAACAGCACATTTATTTCTTCTTGAAAGTTTGAATATTGTTGGTGCTCTCGATGAACATGCTGAAAGTAGCGATCCTAATGATATTGTTTTGTTAGAAGCCATTACTGTTATGAAGGTAAAATTGTTGAATTATTTTAGAGAAATTAATTTACTTTATCTTATTGCTACTGTTTTTGATCCTATATTTAAATTAGAAGGTTTGAATGATGCTTTACAAGCTTACTATGATTATTTAGGAATAATATATGAAATTGATATTACAAGATTAATGGCGAAATTAAGAAATGATTTAATTGATTTATTTAATGATTGTATTGTAAGATATAACCTAGGAATATTAGGTGAATCTAGTAGTAGCGAAACAGTAATTCAAACAAGATTTAGCGCAATGGATCGTTGGTTATTGCAACGAAATAAAAAAGTTAGGGATACGACAACTAATAACCCCGAATTAGATAATTATTTATCTATAAATTTCGAGTTTCCTACTTAAAGTTTAGTTAGTAAAAAATTTAAAATCATTGACTGGTGGAACCGACATCAAAATATATATAATGTTTTATCAATTATTGCTAAAGAGATATTGACAGTACCTATTTCCACCGTTGCGGTTGAGCAAGCCTTCAGCTTGAGAGGCAATATATTGGAAGCTAAACGATTTTCATTACATCCAAGCACTCTAGAAGCAACAGCTTGTGTGAATGATTGGACTCGAGCTGATTTGAGATAACAAGAAGATGTCCCCGATGATTTTGAAGATTTGTTCGATAATGCATCTGCAACAACAAGTGCAAGCGGAACCGGAGCTGAATGATCAACTGATAATGATGATTAATAATTATAAAATTATAAATTTACAAAGGGAAAATATCTTAAAATTGTAATGGAACTACGTGAGCTTTGATTTCTCTCACCCCTGGAGGATACGTATGCAACTTAAATTTTTAAAAATTTAAGCTCAAGCTCTTCACTGTAATAATTTTATTTATTTATTAAATTAATCTCATTATTTTAATTTTTTTTCGATTTCTTTTAAAAAAAGGGTTCGAACCGAACCGGTCGGTTCCGGTTCGGTTCAAGGTTCCGGTTCCACTTCAGTGTGGAACCGGAAACCGGTCGATTCGGTTCGGTTCCGAACCGGAACCGAACCGCCGACCGGGTCTAGTTGGGGAGGGCAGAGAGCCGAAATAATAATAATAAAATAGTAAATTCCTAATATATCTCTAATAACGGTAATAAAACAGTTATATTTATGGACATTTTTTGTATCAAAAAAATTATAAAACTCTATAAATAAGATTCATTTTTCATTATTTCAACACACTAATTTCTCAACTCTCTCAATTTCTACAATTCTCTTATTCTCAATATCAATTAGTTATTATCATTCTCAATTTTCTTATTATTCTTACTTATTTCTTAAAAAAAAAAATATATGCCCCCGATGATTTCGAAGACTTGTTCGATAATGCAACTGCAACAACAAGTGCAAGTGGAACCGGAGCTGAAGGATCAACTGATAATGATGATTGATAATTACAAAATTGTAAATTTACAAAGGGGAAATATCTTAAAATTGTAATGGAATTACGTGAGCTTTGATTTCTCTCACCCCTGAAGGATACGTAGACAACTTAAATTTTTTAAAATTTAAGTTCAAGCTCTTCAATTTAATAATTTTATTTATTTATTAAATTAATGTAATTTATTTTAATTTATTTTCGAAATTAGAAAAAGGTTTGAACCGAACCGGAACCGAAATTGAAATTGGTAAATTAATTATTTAATGTATTTGTTTAACTAAAATTCATGACTGTTTAATATTCATATCATATTTTATAAAGAACTCATAAATTAGTCATTGGTATATAACGAGATTATTAATTTATATATGAAGAAAATAAATTATGTATATAACAAAATAAATGTTGTCAATTCCTTAATTATAATTTGATTCCGGTTCCGGAACCAATTTCGATTTCGGTTCAGAACGGAAATCGAAAGGGAACCAGAATCAACGGAAACGAATTGAGGTCGGGCCTACCCGAAGCCCTTATAATTGAGAAAATAAAAAATCAGGGGTTCAAATGTTATTATCTAATTTACTATTTATATTTTCAGTGCTGTAAATTTCATATTGATTCTCTTTTTCCTCTTCAATTATTTGTTGCAGAGTTTCTGCTGCACAAATTGTGTGATGCAGAGAAAGAGAAGAGAAAAGGGAACTTTAAATCCATGGATTTCAAGAGATTAAGCTGTGTTCTCTTGTTGCTGGTAGCTGTAATTTCACTTGTCTGTGATCCAGTTTCTGTCACAGCTGGTGACATAGTTCATGACGACGATTCATCTCCAAAGAAGCCCGGTTGTGAAAACGACTTCGTTTTGGTATCTTCTTTTCCCACCCAGTTCTTAATCTTTGTTTATTCTCTCATCTGCCTCTTGATTTATTTATTTATTGTCACTCATATTTATTTATTTATTTTTTTTATCATGACGGTAAGAATTAATTTGCTTATTTGAGCTAATTGTTGTCATTTACATCTGGATTTATATTATAATTTATGGGGGGTTTTTTTTTTTTGGGTTTTAATTTTGTGTAATTAGTACCTTGTGGTGTAACCTTGATTTGCTTCTCTCTCATATATTCAGTCTAAATTTCTTGTAATTTTGAGCTAATTGTTGTTATTTATATCTGGATTTATATTATAATTTATGGGGATTTTTTTTTTTGGGGTTTCATTTTTGTGTAATTAGGACTTGTAGTGTCAGAGGACTTGATATTGTGGCAGCACTTTTTAAACCCAGAAGAGTTTTGGGTATTGGGTTGTTCATTTGATTGATGTTTCGATCGCTTTAGTGAGTTGGAGTTACGAAACTTGTATTGGCGCATTTGGTTTCTGTTACCATGATGCATGCCAGTGAAGTGGCAAGTTGTTTGGTCTTGAGAAAGTTTAAAAGTAGTTGGAGTAACAAAATGTAACGAGAGCTGTCTACTTTACTAGTTTACTTTGCATATGAAAATGAGTTAGCTAACTCATTCTTTCATCATGTTTTTTCGTTTGGCTTTGGGATTAATGTGCATGCTATTGTAAGCTTTTAATTGGGAATGATGAATATGAATTCTCTGTTAAACATGCTTTTACACACAATGCGACACATGCAAAAGATAATAACTTTTTTTTTTTTTTACAGAAAACTTGGGATTGACTAGGTTTTAGAAATCTTGTTGGGAATGGGATGCCTCCTTTAGTGCTAATGATAATTTCATCTGTGCTATTTAAACATTAACCAGTCACTATTTTTGTTAGGTAAAAATTCAGACGTGGATCAATGACATAGAGAATGAAGAATTTGTTGGTGTGGGTGCTAGGTTTGGCACCACTATAGTATCAAAGGAGAAAAATGCAAACCAAATTCACCTTACTCTTTCAGATCCTAGAGATTGTTGCAGCTTGCCAAAGAATAAGGTTCTCCCTTTTGGACTATCTACTTACTCTCGGTGTTTTACCCTTGGTTACACACATATGGGGAATGTAGTAAATGCTTATTTAGATCAATGTGTTATCTGGATTTTGTTAGTATGATGGAGATGTCATCATGGTTGACCGTGGCAACTGCAAATTCACAACTAAAGCAAATATTGCAGAGGCTGCTGGTGCTTCAGCCCTCCTCATCATAAATAACCAGAAAGGTAGTCAGATTATTTTTGTTTTCATGCAAGTGCTAAAAAATGCTTCTTTATATTACCTGCAACTTAGCAGGGACCTTATTGTGCACATTGCTTTTCATGGTCATGATTAAGGGCCTCGTTTAGAGAATTCAGCTTTCTACCATTATGCAATATAAAAGCTTGACAACCTGGCAGGATATCAGATGCTAACTGATCAATATTCACTTACTTCCTTCTCGTTGCCTCAAAACTCACTATTATCCTTTTACTTCTTTTGCAGAACTTTACAAGATGGTCTGTGATCCTGATGAAACTGATCTAGATATACACATACCAGCTGTCATGCTGCCCCAGGATGCTGGTGCCAGCTTAGAAAAGATGCTCATGAATACTTCATCGGGTAAGTAACACGTTTTACGTATACTTTTCTGTTTGTGAAGAAAAAAAAACTTTTAAAAGCTTAACTTACATTTGTTTTAGCATTTTTGTTTCAAAAATACATCGTTTATGAATTGGCCTTGGCCATTGGTCTTTATAGGACGGGTTTCTGATTTTTTATGGTTTTTTTTTTGCAGTGTCTGTGCAGCTATATTCTCCACGGCGTCCAGTAGTTGATGTAGCTGAAGTGTTTTTATGGTTGATGGCAGTTGGCACCATTCTGTGTGCCTCTTATTGGTCTGCATGGGGTGCCAGAGAATCAGCTATTGAGCAAGACAAGTTATTAAAGGTCATCATTTGAATGAATGTTGGTTAAATGGGATTAGCCAACTATTTTTCTTTCACAATGTTACATTTTCTCTTCTCAGCTTATAAATACTCACTGATTCAAACTTGTCATATTCATATAGGATGCTGTGGATGAAATACCCGATGCCAAAACCATGGGTGTTAGTGGTGTTGTAGACATCAACACAGCATCTGCTGTACTATTCGTTGTTGTTGCTTCATGCTTCTTGGTCTTGCTTTACAAACTTATGTCAGACTGGTTCCTTGAGCTATTGGTTGTTCTTTTCTGCATAGGTGGTGTAGAGGTATGGGTTTTCCCAATTACTTAATACTTGCATATATACTTCTCCCTTTGCAGTTTATACTTGTACAGACATCGGTATATTTCCAATCACATGCAACATTATATTAAATCTTATGCAAATTTCTCAGTGTCTGAAATGAGTTGGACATAACTTTTGTCTTTGTTGTACACATCAATTATAATTTCATAGTTTCATGTGTATGCAGGGCTTGCAAACTTGCTTGGTTGCTTTATTAACAAGGTATATTTCTCGATTTAAGTGCGACTTTCGGTGTTGGTATAAACTTCATAGTGGACTAACAAACAGTTCAGTTATCTTTTGAGAGGATCATACAAGGTCTTGTTATCTGTTGGTATGTGGCCATTTTCAAAAAGAAAAAAACAAAAATTGAGGTGTGCACATTAGCATGCCTCCCATGCCTGAGGAAGGTTCATTACATTACATCATTTCTCGTGGCTTTGCTTCCATGCATATCTTTGTAGTTTGTATGCGCTCCCATTTTGATTTATGGACCAGATAGATGATATTTATCTGTTTTATGGATTTTCATACATTTGTCTTTCTAATATTGAGAACTAAATGTAAACATACTTCGGCAGGTGGTTCAGACGTGCTGGAGAATCATACATCAAAGTTCCTTTACTTGGAGCCGTCTCTCATCTTACTTTGGCTGTTTCTCCATTCTGCATAGCGTTTGCCGTTGTGTGGGCTGTTTATCGCGATTTCTCTTTTGCGTGGATTGGTCAAGATATTCTTGTAAGCATATAGTTCCCTATCTTTTACTGATGATATAATATACTTTCACATTTACTTAGTATCGAAAGGTTATTGGAAGTCTTTATCATTTTCCATGTTTGGTGAACTTTAAGTTTGGTCATTGTTAAGGTGGGCAATTATACTGTGGATTCTTAGCAAAGAAAAACAAAGCAATTATACTGTGGATTCTTAGCAAAGAAAAACAAGGAAAAGGAGTCAACATGCAAAAGTGTTGCTGCTTGTCAGATAAATACCTTGAGAAAATCCACTATGCTTGCTGCTGGCTGTTTCATTTTTTTTATTTTTTATGAAACCACACTAATAATGATCACTTTTGTAATGACAAAGCATAACATTTTCTACATGTTATCTTACAATACTTTTGAGGAAGGTGATGATGGATGACATATATAGGCATAGTCAACTAATAATATTTTTTCTTCATTTGTTCTTCTATCAGGGAATTGCACTAATAATAACAGTCCTGCAAATTGTTCACGTTCCTAACCTCAAGGTAATGTGTCAATTGCTCCATCTGTGGATTATGGCGATATGTTATACTTAGAATCTTCATTATTTGTTTTGTAAAGGAAGTTTTGGTGTGAACTTGGAAGTTTTTTTTAGGTAATAACCAAAAAGAAAACCGAAATTAAGGTATTTCAGCTGAAAAATCTGGAAAATTGATGCTTTATCACCACTGCAATGGAAAAGTTTAAGTTGTTTTTGCTGAACAGTTTGGGTGGTTTGTTATGAATGTCTGGCTTGCTTCAAGTACCCTTCTTATATTTAAATGATTTATTTTTTGTGGGGATGTATAGTGAAGAATGTGGTAGATACAAAGTTGACCACCTCTAAATTTATTATGCTGGACTTGCTAATTCTGGTTCTCAACATTTCATACTCTTGGAGAACTGTAAATTTTCTTTCTGCTGCATTTTTTTCTTTTTCAATTACTTCTCTACCATTATGATAGTTCTGCTGTGGGACTTTCTTCCAGACTGTAGGTATGATCTGTTTGTCAGAATCAAGAGTTCGCGAATAAGTATAACCAAAGGCATCATTGACGTTCTATAGATGATTACATTGCCTAAATTTCAATTGTCTTTAAATCTTTATTGCTGCTATTGTCTTGTTTTGTTTAAGTTCTGCTTATAATCTAAATTCATTGGTAGTTTTATAAGATTTGTTCATTAGTTCATGTCCAGCTTTTAGATAGATAGAACGGATTTGGCTGATTCTGAGCGGCTTATTGATCAGGTGGGTACAGTTCTTCTCAGCTGCGCCTTCATGTACGACATCTTTTGGGTATTTGTTTCTAAGAAGTTGTTTCACGAAAGTGTGATGATTGTGGTAAATAACCTTCCTCATTGTTTGAATTTGTATCTCCTTTTCTATTTTTAATTTATACTATCAGGCCTCCTGAAGAAAAAGTAGCTTCATATGCTAGATTTATTTCAACTGTTCATTTCCATAGGTAGCACGTGGTGATAAAAGTGGCGAGGATGGTATTCCAATGCTACTGAAGATCCCTCGCATGTTTGACCCGTGGGGTGGTTACAGCATCATAGGATTTGGTGATATTCTTTTACCTGGATTGATTATAGCGTTTTCACTCAGGTTTAACCTCTTCACCCTTCCCTTACCTGACATTCAAATATTAGTGCTTTGTACTTGCAAGCTTTAACTTTCGAAATACTTTGGTGAATATCCCTAGTATTTTTGCAAATATTTTCAACTTGCGCTTGATTTAAAGAATTAGAAGAACAAGGAGACTTGTATTATCTCCCTTTCCCCCCTTCTCTGTATGCTTTCCAGCAAGTGAGTCCTTAAATTAATCGATTAGTTGAGTGTGAGGAACTCATATTAACACGTTACTTGGTTCATTGTTGCAGGTATGATTGGATGGCAAATAAGAGTCTTCGAGCTGGATACTTTTTGTGGGCAATGTTGGCTTATGGATTAGGTAAGAAATAATAACTAAAACATCTTTCTCTTGTAAGATTGAAGATGTGGTATTGTATTTTCTGTGAAATGAAAGAAAATAATGATGTAAAAAAAAAAAACTCAAATTTCTTGCCATCATGTTTAAATTTATATCTCAAGGTTTATCCATGTTGAATTTGCTTCTTTTTTGTGGTAGGTCTTCTCATTACATATGTGGCACTGAACTTGATGGATGGGCATGGCCAACCTGCTCTGCTTTATATCGTCCCATTCACATTAGGTAATCAAGTCAAACCATGTCTATGAAATCATTTGATAATGCAAAATGGCTAAAACTTTCCGATGACCTGATAAAACTCACACATTCACGCAGGGACTTTTCTTGCATTGGGGAAGAAGAGAGGTGATCTCAGGGTTCTATGGACAAGAGGAGAACCCGAAAGACCCTGCCCCCATGACCACCTCCATCACTGTCATGAACTAAATGAAGCAAAATAAGGCTTCTTTTGTTGTAATTACGGTGTAGAGTTTGTAATGTATCTCTAATAATTGGAATTGGTTGAAAAACCAGCTTGTCAAGCGTAGCGTAACATGGGAATGATGTATAAAAGCTCTGGTTTTAACTAATGCGGGGCCAAAATATAAAGTCTTTTGACGTGTGTTCTTAGAATACTTCCTTTTCCAATTCCATGCCTACTTGGTTTTTGCAGTCATTATTCCTGTTACCTTCATTTACAATCTCAGATTGATTACCTTGTCATGTTTTCAGGGATTTACAGAAAGTTTCTGCTGTCATGGGTATCTTCCGAGATTCATCATCCATTCATTGCGACTCCATAACCAGGTAACTGTAGCATTGAAGAGTATGGATGTTTGCTGCTGCTTCAGTGAAAATTCTAGCTTCTCTTATTGCTTGAGTTAAACATTTGAATTGAAAGGGACAACCACAATATTATATTTTCCTTTTAAGCCTTTTTCTTGGATGCCCCAGTTAGGGCGTAACATAGCTCTGCTAAGAACTGAATATTTCCCTAGATACTTAACTAAATCAAATAGTCTTTTTCCACTAGGTGGGGTCGTTACATGAATTTTTTGACGTTATTGTAATTTATCCGAAATCAAAAAATACATGCTATTGTACATAATCAAAAAATAGCTCGAAGATGCAAGCAGAGTATATTTATTTTGCTTTAGCTTCATCTGCTGCCTATATTTTCTAATTGAGGGTATTAATTAAATAACAGGCAAAGTACGTTTACTTTGCTGTTGCTGTTATTTGTAACGACAACAGTGATGAATTTATAACGGAGCCTTGAATTGACAAAAATTGAAAGTTAGAGGACTGAATTGACAAAACTGAAAGTTAACGGACTTAAATGAAAAAACATGAAAGTTAGAGGGTCACTTTTACATTTTTGCCTATTATTTAATATCATAATTTATCATAAATGATTTACATTAATTCTTCATAAATATATACATATAAAATATGTAATTAATATTTTTATTAAAAATAAATCACCAAATATCGATTTCTATGGTAATTAGCCATAATTTCTCGACTCTTAATTGAAAAATAACAATAACTAGTAAAAGAAAATAATAAAACGAATCTTAAACGAATAAACGAATTCATGAGCTTAAATTCGTATTCGATTCGTTTAATAAATGAATCGAATCGAATTGATCCATTTATTAAACGAATCCATTTTTTCAAACTCATATTCACTTTAAAGCGAATCGAATCGAACGACTAAATAAATCCTGACCTAAATTGTCACCCCTACTCAAAAGTGGTCGTTTTGTAAAAATAATCTCTTATGATTAGTTCGAGTTTAATTAAATTTTAGTTTTAATTTCAATCAATCATATTATAATCGCCCGCCGCTAAACTTTTAAGATGCTTGATATTTAAAAAAAAATATAAATGGATAAAGTCCAAATCAATAATGAGCTAAAGAAAGTTACTTTAAAATCATTCAATTAAGTCCATGTGGTCAGGGATGGTAATTTTTTGTCCGGGCCCGGCCGCTGAGCTTGATTCGGGCTTGGCCTAAAGGCTTAGGCCGAGTATATTATAAAAATAATATATATATATATATATATATTATCTTAAGTCCGAGCCCGGTCCGGCATTTTGTCATCCCTACTAATGACACTAATTGGGCTACTTATATATTGTGTTTTAAGAAGAAAAAAACAAGTTTTTTTTTTATTATTATCAAAGTTGAGAGTTTCGATTAAAAAAAAAAATTTTGGGAGTAGGCATCTCTCTCTCTTTTTTCTAAAACGAATTTTTACATTATAGTATTACAAATTTAAATAAATATATGAGAAAATAAATATTTGAAACCTTCTATGTTTTTTTTTTTTTTTGATGTTACAAAATATTTAACCAAATTACATAAAGATATTAAGCATTAGCTCGTTTGTCTACTATCTATATTATTATATCAATATAAAAACAATAGGTATCGATAACCAAATGATAAAAATAATTGTAATTATAAACAAGCCAAAAATTCACCAACCCATTTGTTAAATAAATTGATTGAATACCACAAACCTATATAATGTTGATGTGTGAATGGAGATGTTGAGAAAGATAAAATATTATTTTTTCTGAAAGACATGTCCGATAGTATATCCGAAATGATAAAATAATAGAGATATTATATTATAATGCATCGTTATTTTATCTATTCGGACATACTATCGAGAAAAATATTAAGGCTCGTTGAGAAAATTGGTTGTTGTCAATGTACATGTAACCCACAAGTAAATGGGATAAAAGCCAAAAAAACAAAAAAAAAAAAAACAAACAAACAGAAAATTAAGCACCATCTTTGAAATAAACTAAAGAAGTGAGGTACGGATCATAAATAATCCAGGGATGAAAGGGAATCCCCATTTTTTTGGGTAACCGATGTGTCCGTATCAACTTATGCATACCTCAATTTATTTTTGGGATACTTGCCTCGTGTCTTCATAAGTTTCCTAGTATATATCATAATAAAAATATACTTAATAAAATTCGAACCTTAAATATAAGAGAACACATTATTCAAATTGAAAAACGAAAACCTTTACCCTGAGATAACCACTCGGGATTAAAAGGAAATCTTCATGCTGAAAGCAAATGGGATAATAAATAATATATGAGAAATATTAACGAGTGCTTTAAGAGCACTAGTTAATGATCTATTTTAGGAAAATTTTCATGGGAAAAAAATGAAAAAGTAATTAATTTTTTGATAATTTTTTGCATTTCTCATAAATTTTATGTGAAAATTTTCTTAAAATGGATTGATATTAGGGAGCTAAAATCTCAAAGAAAAATAATAAAGAAAATGATTCCATGCATCACGGACCACCGTAATCCATCATCCACTCGCACTCAGTCGTTGACTAAAACGTCAATGATGACATCACAAGCGTCAAACACACGGCTCTGATTACACATAACATGTAATAATCGTACGTCACACGTGGGGGTCTTTGCATTTTCCATAATTAATCCACGTATTAATTAATTAATTAAATCTCTGATTACATTTAACGCTTTTTTTTTTGAAAATCATTTAACGCTTATTAATTAATAATTTAATTAAATCTCTTGATTACATTTAACGGTTAAGACAACATTAGTTCCAAATAAGCGTGTTGTTTCAGGATCTTACTTTGAGGTCATTAATTCGAATTCAGGGATTGCGTTATTGTAAGAGTCTGGGACAGCCGGAAGTTTCACCTACTTCGCTTGAGCCCATAAGGGATGGTTTGGCGGTGGGTTTCCAACAATTTAAAAAAAAAAACTTAACACAACATTAGGGTTGGGCACGGTATGGTCCGATTCCGTATGATTATGAAAAAAATTATAATTATAATTATAATTATTCAATTCATTTTTTAAATTATTGTACATTTTTTATAAAAAAATTTGTGATTATTTTAATTATCGGTTCGGTTCGATAAAATTATTTTTTTAAATTTTTTAATAATAACAATAAAAAAAATTAGTAACATTTACTGAATCTAATATTTACTTAAGTTTTTTTATACTATAACTCTTCTAATCATCACTACACCAATAAATTTTTTATAAGATATAATCATCATTTAAATTATTTAAAATTTAGGAAAATAAAAATCAATAATAACCAAAGCAACAAAATTATATATATTTCACGAAATTAATCTTCACTAAATACTAAATAAATTAAATAATATAACAAGTATAATCATAAAGTAATACGATTATATGATTATATTTTAGAAAATTCAATAAATTAAATTATTCAATTAATTCGGTTCAATTTATTTTTTAATTAAAAATATTATAATCCCATTCATTTTAATTTTTTAATTAAAATATCGACCGATTATTTTTTAAATTAAAAAAATTATCGCTCCGACTTAATTTTTCCGACTCGGTTGGATTTTCCAGTTTGGACTGGACAACAGTACAATTATTTCTCACTTAAAAAAATAAAAATAAAATAAAATAACACGCCCCTCTCTCTTTCTAAAAAGTTCGTATTTTTCTCTCTCTTCATTTCCTGAACTTTGGTCTGGGCCTGAGCCTGAGACTGAACCTTTTCAGTTTCTCTTCGTTGTGGAAACTGAGGCATACACTTGTATACTGTAAGTAATGATTTGGGTTTTGATTGGTTTTTGTTTTTGTTTTTGTTTTTGTTTTTAAATATTTTGAGTGTCAGTTTTGAGCAGCAAAGTTGGTAGCTTTACTTGATTTGCTTGTAAATCTGGATTTTTGTGAGATTTAATGAGATTATGAACTGGTGGAGAATGAGTTTTAAGAGGGTTATTCGAGTTTTTGCTGCTTTAATTTGGATTAATTTTGCAATTTCGATTATGGGATTTTGTTTTTAAGGTGATTGTGAGACTTTGATTTTGGTTTAGTTATTATAATCTTGTTGATTCTGTGTCTGTAATGTTAGATATATGAGTGGATGAGTTTATAGATCTATGCTGAAAGAGTGTGTGTTCTGTGTTCTTGAGCTTTGAGCATCTTGTGTTGCAATTTGGTGTCCCCGAAGGAGTGTGGCTTGGTGGCATAAGACTTAGATTTGGTTGCTCAAGTCCTAGGTTCGAGTCCAGGGGTGCACTTCTTGTAAGAGTCTAGGGCAGCTGCGGTTTTACCTGATCCGCTTCGGGACGGTGGTTTGGCGGCGAGATTTCCTACGTTTCCAAAAAATAAGTGTTGCGTTTTGGTATAAAATGCGAGTTAAATTTGAGGATCTCACTTGCATTCTTTTGCTAATACAGTAAAAATGATACCTGCTATAGATTAGAGGTTATGAAAAACTATTATGATCACTATCATCCCACATCCACATACCAGAAGATGTTGCTTGAGTTTTTTGTGTTTCCTCTGCCTCGGACTTAGTCCACTTAAATCTCCTATTTTATCCGTATTTGAAATTTGTATTGGAATTCATTTGAATTTCTGTTTCTATCCTTTTAATTTTGTAAGTTTTACTCTTCTAATTTAGTTATATGCCATATTCTCAGAGAGATTAGTGTTGGTGAGACTCCACACCCGATCTTTTCCTTATCCCCTGACGCCCCTGCATCATGATGTCTAATGGACAAGTAAAGGATACGGAGACAAATATTAAAGCATCTTCATTTGTTTGTAGCAGTAAACTTCATGTTCAAAATGTGTTTGGATAAAAGAAAAAAATTCTTGTTGCATGTATATCTGCTTTGTGCCCTCATCCTATTATGGTTTGGAGGCCTGAAATTATTGGTATGTGATGAATTTGAATCTTGCTTGCTATTGATATGAATTACCTTGTTATTTTCTGTTTAGATGTGATTTTTAACATTCCAGATTGTAAAGCATGCATGATTGTTCTCTGCAGTTTCTTTCAAGTCACCATCATCATATGGTTGGCATTTTGGGGCCTGATTTTCATTTTACAAGCTTCTGAGTTTCAAGATTGGTCGTTAAGTTGGCACACATGTGATAGTTTATTTATATAATTAATTAGGGAACTTAAAATTGGATTTTGCCTGTTCTGCTGTCACTTTTATCATACAAATATGCCTTCATGGTGGGGGAAGTCTTCATCTAAAGACGAAAAGAAGAAAGTGACCAAGGAAAGTTTTATTGATGCAATACAGCGCAAATTTAAGACTGTATCTGATGAAAAGTCAAGCTGTAGATCAGGAGGTACTCGAAGAAGTCATAATGGCACTATTTCAGAAAGAGGATCTTTATCCCGTGTGCCATCAAGATCACCGTCACCCTCTACACATGTATCGCGCTGTCAAAGTTTTGCTGAAAGGTCTCTTGCCCAACCACTTCCACTGCCTGAGGGGCACCTTGCTAGCCTTGGACGAACTGATTCTGGAATTAGTGCTTCAATTAAACCAAGATTTGACAGAGGTTCCAAGCCTTCTATGATTTTGCCCCTTCCGACACCTGGATGTGTCCCTAATATGGATCCTATCGATGCCGAGGGAGATTTAGCTATCGCTTCTGTTTCTAGTGACAGCACTACAGATAGTGACAACCTGTCTGACTCTCATCTTCTTATACCCCTCACATGTGACTATGAAAATGGAAACAAATCTCCCGTGACCAGTCCTTCAAGGTAAGTTTTCCATCTCTTTTGATGAAGTTTGTGTTGATGTTCTTCAGAACGATATCTCCATCTTTCGCCCACACACAATCACTGACATACATTGACATCCCTCTGGATCTGTTTCATATCTGATAAAAAAAAATTGACCTTTACTGAAGCATGATGCAAAAGGTAATCAATCAGAAGAACTCCAGAGAGACCTTGAAGCCAGCTAATATTTTGTTCAATAATCAGACTCTGTCTACATCACCAAAGAAGAGACATTTGAGCTCTCATGTGCAGAATTTGCAAATCCCTCCTCCTGGTGCTTTTTTTAGTGCTCCAGACAGCTCAATGTCAAGTCCTTCTAGAAGTCCATTGAGAGCCTTTGGTCAGGAGCAAGTTCTGCATGCTGGTTTTTGGACAGGAAAGCCTTATTCAGATATATCATTGTTAGGGTCTGGACATTGTTCTAGTCCAGGTTCTGGTCATAACTCTGGGCATAACTCAGTTGGTGGGGTTATGTCAGGCCAGCTATTTTGGCCACATAACAGGTGTAGCCCGGAGTGTTCTCCAATACCTAGCCCCAGAATGACAAGCCCTGGTCCCAGTTCCAGAATACACAGTGGTGCTGTCACCCCTCTGCATTCACGATCCGGAGGGGCAGTCTGTGAGTCGCCTAGTGAAGGGAAACAACAAAGTCACCGATTGCCCCTTCCCCCAATAACTATCTCCAATACTTGTCCATTTTCTCCTTCATATTCAGCTGTGACATCTCCATCAGTGCCCCGAAGTCCAGGTAGAGTAGAGAATCCAACAAGTCCTGGTTCACGCTGGAAGAAAGGACGACTTCTTGGGAGAGGCACATTTGGAGATGTGTATCTTGGTTTTAGCAGGTAAGGAGGTGTCTACGCAACTTTCTTTATCTTTTTATGTTATGTACATTTTTGTAATGCGTTCTCTATTCTGCATCTATGATATTATTATAGTTTTCTGTCGCAACTCTATTGCTGCAGGAATACATGGAAATTTTTATTTTATGCTTCTGGGCATCATGTAAACCCTTGTTTTTGCCATAGAAATTTATATTGGGCATGTCCATTCTTCATACTCAAAGTTATCCTCTTTGGATTGCACAATTTTTTCTTAGAATTTTTTTCAAGTAAATCTGAATTTATCAGACTTTTTGGCCTATAGTGAAAGTGGGGATATGTGTGCAATGAAGGAGGTTACTTTGTTCTCAGATGATGCAAAGATGAAGGAATATGCACAGCAACTGGGTCAAGTAAGTTATTATTATTATTATTATTTTTGTTTGTCGGGTGCCTCTTTTTTTGTTGGGCAAGAATAAAATTTCTTGGTTTTATATATACTTCTAAATTGTTTCTTGGTAAAAAAATATACTTCTTAATTATTAATGGTATCCGCAGGAAATTGCACTGCTTAGTCGCTTAAGACATCCTAATATAGTGCGTTATTTTGGATCTGAAATTGTAAGTTCTTTTGGCTCCTGTTACATTTTTTTGCTTATGTATTTTAAATGTGTTTTACGAGTGGGTGGTATTTGGTACTCCCACAAGTCCACAACATAAGGTTTAGATCAAACACCTTATATCAACCTAACCAATTAGGCTCTTTTTTTGTTGAACAGAAAGATGACAAGCTTTATATCTACTTGGAGTACGTTTCTGGTGGTTCCATCTACAAAATTCTTCAAGATTATGGTCAACTTGGTGAGAGTGCTATTCGCAGTTACACTCAACAAATTTTGTCCGGGCTTGAATATTTGCATGCTAAAAATACTGTCCATAGGTGAGTCCACTCGTTCATATTTGTTGTTTAGTTATATTAGATACAACGATTATTAGATATAGACTTCATGAGTCCTTATTCCTTGCAACTTTATTGTTCATCTGGGTATGTTTTAATCTTGTTCAGAGACATCAAAGGAGCAAATATATTGGTAGATCCAAGTGGCCGTGTGAAATTGGCAGATTTTGGGATGGCAAAGCACGTAAGAGTATTCTTCTGATGTTTCTGGTTTATGTTCATAGCCAACAGCTATAAACATGTCAAACTTAAGCTACAACAATTTATCAATGTAGCTAACAGTGGGTTTCGTGTAATCTGTGAATAAAATCTAATAGATCTTGTGGGTTATTTTTTCCTAGAATAGTGAAAATTTGCTTAATTTATTTGCCTTATAGGAACTTTCGTTAAGTCAAACTTGAATAAGTTATTTGTGCAAGGATGAGGTTGTTTTCTAATATAATTCCAAAATAATTTGCAGATCACTGGGCAATCTTGTCCATTATCGTTCAAAGGCAGCCCTTATTGGATGGCACCTGAGGTCAGCATTGTTAAATTATCATAACTTTGTGTCAGCAGTCTCTTTTGATGCTTTCTGGTAATATTTTTTTAAATGGATCGATTTATTCAGGTCATAAAGAATTCAAATGGTTGTAATCTTGCTGTTGATATATGGAGTCTTGGGTGTACAGTGTTAGAGATGGCCACCACAAAACCACCTTGGAGCCAATATGAAGGGGTTAGTAAAATTTTAATTCAAATACTTTACTAGCTTGATTTGGTAAGATATCTTGTCTAATTTGTACATGCTAAAATACTTGTCTTGGTGTCGGTGTTTACATTCTGGAACTGTGATTGTTTCTCCTGTCTTTTTCTAGTATTTACAATGATGTTCTTTTCCATGCCTCTTTAAAGGTTGCTGCTATGTTCAAGATTGGAAACAGTAAGGAACTTCCTGCGATTCCTGATCATCTTTCAGTCGAAGGAAAGGACTTTGTGAGGAAGTGTTTACAGCGGAACCCGTTACATCGTCTTACGGCGACTCAGCTCTTACAGCACCCTTTTGTTAAAAATGCAGCCCCATTGGAGAGACCCATTTTGAGTGTGGAGCCTTCGGAAACAGTACCTACAGTTACCAATGCAATGAGAATACTGGTATTAAGCACATTTTTTCTTGTCTAAAGAGTCTAAACTCAATGCTCAGCCATCATTTTGTGCATTTGATCTGCTCATTATCACTTGCAAAGATTGATGATAAAATCCCTGCATTTTTCTGCTTTAGTAGTTAGCTGCTTTGTCTTTTTGGTTTTTGTTAACTGCTGGCTCGTGCTTTTCTTATTCTATCAGAGCTTTGGACAAGCAAGAAACACTTCAGGCTTTGACTTGGAAGGAGTGGCAAACTATCAGTCCAGGGGTTTGAAAAATGGTTCAGCAAGGTCTCTCTCTCTCTCTCTCTCACACACACACACGCACACACACTCCCACGAATAAATATATAGATACGTAGCTGATGTCAGGCACGTGTAATATGTGAATCTATAATGCTAGCTGTATTATATTTCACTCAACTTGGTATTATGAGGATCATGATTTTCTAACTCCTGAATGAAATAAAACAGGCAACGTATGACTTAACATTAATACGTTGATATTAGTTCAATAAATCCTTTCAACCTTGATTTTCATCAGCTTTTCTGTGTTATTTCACCAGACTTCTTTTATAAATAAAGATAGCCGTTCTTTTGTTTCGTCAAATTTTTCTTCGGGCTACGACATCATTCCTTCACCGGCCTATCTTCTACATCTTATTTTATTTTTTGGTGATTTCTTTTCGAGGAAAGAAAGCCTCCAGCTACGGCCTAAACACTACAGAATATCTAGTGAGTCAACTTAAATAGAGGGCATGAGGCTGTGTCTGCTTGGTTGTGTCACGATAAAACATGCTATGCTGTTAAGTGCAACCATTTATCTTTTAGTCCACTGAATTTAACCTTATCTATCCTATTTCTTCTCCACTCCAGTGATGCACATAGTCAGAGGAACTTGTCATGCCCGGTTTCTCCTATTGGGAGTCCTCTTTTATATCCAAGGACACCTCAACATACCAGTGGAAGGATGTCTCCCTCTCCAATATCTAGTCCCCATACTGTATCAGGTTCATCCACTCCTCTCACCGGTGGAAGTGGTGCTATCCCATATCATCACCTCATGCCTCCGCCTACTTATTTACATGAAGGCAATGGAACGGCCCCAAGATCTCAAAACAGTTTTCCCTCCAGTTCCAGCAACCTGTATCAAGATCCTCAGCCTGATCTCCTTCGAGGAACGTCACAAGCCTCTCATGTTTTCAGGGAAATAATTTCATCAGACAGGAGTGCCCTTGGAAACCAATCCGGACGGCCTGGCCATGGGGACCTCAGGGAGTTCTATGATGGGCAGCCAGTCTTGGCTGATCAGGTTTCTCAACAGCTTTCCAAGGATCATGGGAAGTCAAACCTTACTCTCCACTTGAATCCAAGCCCTCCAATGCTTGGTCGTACTTATGGTATATATTCCTCAAATCCTTGACCTGTTGACCATTGCTTCCGGGCATTTGAATCCCGTCTTATGCTCTCAAGGCCGGTTTTGTCATTGTAATTACCTTTCTTCTCTACAATAAGTCAATTCAAAGAGTTGGGTCTTCCTGAAGCTTGAACTGCAGAAGAGAGAATAATTTTTGCGGCCTTGGCGTTCGTGTCCAATGGTACGCAACTATCAGAATACTGTAGGATTTATTTGCAGGACTCATAAATTACCGAACAGGGTTGTGATTGAAGCATTCTTTTTTTCCTGCCAGCTGTATATTTCACCTTACTGTTAATTTGGCATAATCTTTGTATCAGCTTCGGTGATTCAATACAGAACAGATCCGGGAAATATGACATCACCGACAAGATGGCGTGCGGCAACTTCACATCAGCTGTTCTTTCAGAGTAAGAAAAATTTCCTTTAAAGAACTGTATATTTTCCATACGCGAAAAACCCAGAGGAGTTAGAACTGTTATTATGCGGTGGTTAAAAAGAATAACTGTACAGATGGCTGGGAGCTAAGCTTAGAGTCCTGGTTTTTTGAGATGGCAGAATCTGCCCAACTAAGGTCTTGTACCATTTTGTTTTTTGTATTGGGTTTCATAGCAGCAACCCAGAACTTGGCAAACAATTTGCTGCTGATATTGCTGTAATTAGTTTATGCATGCATCAAATTAAAGAAATATATTCAACCTGTACTTGTCAATTCTTCTGGACAATTATTTGAGCTCTGCATTTTGGATAATGATCAATAGGCTACTGTTTGATCAATTATACATTAATATATGTAACAATACTATACAGTACATTATAGGATAGTGTTATACTCGAGGGCGGCAATAAGAGTGGACTGTCCATGTCCAAGCTCAGTGTCGATCTCATAATTTTTCAATATTTTCTTTAAAAAATAATACTAATAAAATATTTAATCAACTAATGTCACACTTCTAAAATAAAATCATGAGATGCTAACTCAATTCTGCATTTGATTCCAAAAATGGCATTTGAGTAATTTTAAGCCATGTAATGACTATTGCAAATTCATCATTAACTAAATCAATATTTTGAATGGGGAATAAGAATTATAAGTTGCCCATTTTTTGTACAGTTCTATTTATCATGCTACAAGCTTAGTACTTGAAAGCTAATATTTAAGAAATTATAAAGCTGATAGTGCTTCTTAAATGACTGACTAGGCAATGAAAGAATAGTTCAGCTCACGAGGCCTCTCATTGAATCATTCCTAGAGTTTTACCTAAATGATTAGGCAATGATGGTCTTCAAGGGGCGTGACTTGGTGATGTAGGGTTCAAGACCTCACCTTGAGGTCCTGGATTCGAATATAGAGAGTGAGCCTGAAACAGTCGGGGGGTTTACCTGTTCCGCTTAAGTCCGAAATGGGTGGTTTGGCGGTGGGGTTTCCAACGATTCAAAAGAAAAAAAGAAAAAAAGAGACTAGTCAATGATGCCAAACTTTGTTACATTATTAAAAACAGAAAAAATGAATCCAAGATGAGTAGTTTATCTTTGAAATTCTAAATACATTGTCTCTCACACAACATATCTAAACATCCATGACATTGAATTGTTTACATCTTGTCTGTAGTTTTAGTAGCCATTACAAAGCACAAAAGCAGAATAATTGGAACAAACTACAGTACAATCTTATAAGGCAAGCTATTCATGGCAAAAAAAAAAAAAAAAAACAGATTTCAGATATTCAGAGTGCAATTAAATCTTTGAATCCTTGTGTGATTTAATTTAGGAAAAGAGCCGATAATGAAACTCGCCATAGATTGGTTGTTGGAAGGGGGAATTCCTTCCTTATTATTTCCTATAACTGATGTGATCCAGAATGTGTTCTGTTTGTTGGGCCAAGTTAACTTGAAGTTGTGGCTGATTGCATGGTTTGGTCAGATTGGTGTATTTGGACCATTTTGGTGGATTTATAAATTTCTTAGGTTCTGAAGTTTGGTCCATGTATGAGACTTTATATGTAGGGGTGTGCATTAATCGGTTTTAATCGATTAACCGAACCGTTCCGACCCATTTTTTTTATTACGGTTCGGTTAATTCGGTTAAGTCGGTTATTGTGGTTAAAATTTTTAACTTTTTCGGTTATTCGGTTCGGTTACGGTTATGAGATTCGTATAACCGAACCGACCGATTAACCGAAATTAAACTATATATAATATATATATTAGCGCGTGCGAATCCTTTAATTTTTTTAGAGTTAAAATAGTCTGCATGTAACTCTCAATTGATTGTAGTTATATTGATTTGATAATACTACCCGAAAATAAAATTGATAAAATTCAAATGACAAGCAACATTAACAGCTTGATTTTGACTCTTTTTAATTTCTCTCAAGAATTTAAAGGTAAAAATACATAAAATTTCAAATGTGTAGATTTTGCATCGTGGTGGATTCGTGACCCTTGAAATTTCTAACATGGCAGGTTTGGAAGGAAATCTGAGGCCGTGACAATCATCGAGGGTTTAAAAAATATTTCTTTCGCATGTAATTAAATATAGATATATTTAATCAAATGTTAGTTAGAATCGGTATTTTTAGAATCAGATATGTGATCGAATTAGTGATCCAAAAAAATTAATGCGTCAGTGGTTCGAATGGTTGAAACATTCCGAAAAAATCAGTAGAACCGACATACATCATATATAATTGTACTAATTAAAAATTATAAAAAATATTAAATTTTAATTTTTTGGATTGGTTAATAACCAAATTAATCATAACCGACCAAAATATAATGGTTAATTGGTTAATGGTTATGTGTCATAAATTGGTTAAATCGGTCACACTTTTATTTAACCGAAAATTTCGGTTACGGTTAAAAAATCAAGAATTAACCGACCGAACCGACCGATGCACACCCATATTTATATGAATGATTTATTATGTCTAAATCAAGAATGAAATGGGTTTTGGACGTGCATGGGCTGCTTTGATTTATTTTCGGCTTTATTTCCGAATGGTGCATTAGCAGTGGCGAGATTTGTGCAGTCTTCGTATTTTTGACGTAAATTTCTCGTCTGATGTCCGATTTTGATGATTCAAGTTTCATTGGAAAGAGAACTCGTAGCTCTATAACTTTGTAGCTTACGTCAAAGTCCAGTTCGGAATTATTCTTGGTCAAAATGAGGACGCAACATATCCCTACAGTTTTTATATTTTATATTTTTTTTAAGATTATGTGTCGTTAAGTGATGTGCTGAACTTTAATTATATTTCAAAGCCCATGCACGAAATTTTCAAATTTTATATGTTATTGGGTTTATTTTATTAGAGTTTTATTATATTTGGTAGAATTAGGGTTAGCCACCTATTTAAAGGGACATTATTTATTGTAATTGGGAATTAACTAAGAATATATATTTTTATAAAATAAATTGACTTGTGTCATCTTGAGGAAGTGGATTATTCCTTAGTTTTATGGAACAAAAGCTTATCAACGTGTGGCAAGCATTGTTGCGCTGTATCGCTGTTCAGGATTCTCCAAAGAAATAAAGAAATGTTCTTAAGGGTGGACTTGATCTTTGAAGGATTTTGTTATTACAAAATCAAGATTCGCGATTCTTGGGGCTTAAAACACGTGGAGGGGTTTGTTTGGCTTTGTTCCAGAAAGGTTTCTATCAATAACCTTTGATATGTTTCAATGATAATCTTTCCATTTCAAAGAAAGTTTAAAAAAAAAGTGACAAACATTGAGAAACACTCTTGTTGATTTCATTTCGAAGGGAAACAAATGTACATTGTCAAGACTCAGGAGCAAAAATCATATTGTCAATAATGAAAGCCAAAAGAAATGATTGATTTTTTACAATATAAGGAAAAAAATTAAATACTACAAAGAAAAGAATTACAGGTTGATTAAAAAAAATATACAAGACCATCTACTTGTAGATGCTAAGCTAAGAAATAATTACAGAACTTGCCAAGACCTAACAATATGTATGATAATGGTATCATATTCACTCCTTACCAACTTCAACTTAACCTTTACTAATCAAAATCCCCGAGTTGAACTCTGCCAAACCTCCACAGTTTGCTGACCCTTGCGAGTCACGAACATCTTGTTGCCTCCAAACGACAAGTTGGTTATCTTTGATACTCCCATATCCGTCACTCTTCCCATCAAGTTCTTCCTAAACACCCTCTCCTCTAACAACCCACCTTCCCTACTTTTCTTTGAACCCATCACAATCTCCGACCACAACTCAATTTCCCCTCCTTTCCCACAAAAAACTTGGTTGGCATGACACTCAATCTTACACCCAACCCCTTCTTTCTTCTTCCCATTAACCACTTTCCTCCTATCACCTAGACAAACCCACTCACTCGCATCTGACAATTTTCTTAAGTCCATATAGGAAACTTCGCCTGAATTAATACCAACTTTGTAGATCGCGGACAAATTATCAGACACGGTTACATCAGAAAAACAATCGACCTCATCCTTAATCTCCCACACAACATCACCTGACCTTATATCCCAAAATTTAATATTCCCCGTCACCTTAGAAATATCACTATGAGACCCAGCTGCCATAAGCATATTATAACTAGAAACCCAACTCAATTTCGTAGCTGGGAAAGCAGATTCAATATTGGCGCCATAAATCTCATTTTGACCAATCTCATTAACAGGTTTCAAACTATTAATATCATAAACCATAATCGAATTCGAATTCCTACGACCTGACTCAAAACTAACAAACAAATGTTTATCTGATGAACCAATCGCTTGAACCGTAGAACTAGACCTAGTTACATTTTCCCAATTCAAAGTCTCTTTCACATACCCGTTTTCGAGGTCAAGAATTTGCAACCCGGAGAAATCCGTAGCCCCAGCTGCAGCAACGCTCGGAGATAACGCTAACAGAGAATCAATGGCTGAGAAATGGGTCAAGATTGTTGACTTCTTCCTCATCGACCAATCAAACGACGTGATTTTGCTTCCGTGACAAACATGAAGCGTCCCGTAATTCGTCGTCGCGGTTGTAGACGGCGAATCACGTCCGTTTAACGGCAGAACCAACGACTTCTCGAGGTTAAAAGCGTCAAATTGAGATGGGTTCGATTGTGAATTAATCAAAAGTGACTCGATGTTGTAAAATCTGGACTCTTCAATAAGGTCTTCAACATCAAAAGCTTTCGCCTTTGAGGGTAAATTCCCGGTTCGTAAAAGAGACAACAAGATGGAGAACAACTCGGGATCTCGGTCGATGTATCGGTGAGTTGAATCGGCGAGTTGTGAGAGAAGGGATTTGGGACCGGCTAGGGTTAGGGTTTGTTTCGTGGTTTGGAAAATCTGACCACCAACATCAATTGTAACAATGTTTGAATCAATTGGTTTTGATGGTGGTGGCATGGAGTTTGCAATTGAGGGCATTATTAGGAAAAAAAATTGCCCTTCCAAAAAAAGAAACCCTAATTTTTGAATGAATCAAAATCCCTAATTTTGTGAGATTTTTGCAGATTGCTCTGATGAAGCCAATAGAATGAAGGTTCCATTTATATAGTGATGATTTTTCGAATTTCTAGAAGGTCAATGTTCGGGTTTTGGGTCAAATTAGTTGGAAGGATCTTAGCTAGTGCGGGTTTGGGGGCGGGTTTGGGGGCGCTGTAATAAATGGGTTATTACCCAGTGTGATAGGGTTGACAATGAAACGAGAAGGGACGGAATTTGATCCCGTCTTAATTATATAAACGGGATAAAAATATATTTTGTTATCGTTTTGTTTTATAAAAAAATCTAATCCTGACTTGTTTCATGAAAATTTTGTTCTATTCCGATTCAAAATTTCCTGTTTCGTTTTCAATATGAGACAAAAATATTTATCCTGAATCTTGTCCCAAATAAGACGAGACATGAAATTTTACCAACCCTACGCGACTATTGGGTCGTGATCCAACAATAACGATTTTTTATCTGATTTTTTTTTACCTCCATTCGGACCAGACTCATGGCCGATTTCCAATTCAACAGGTCGAACAGTCGGTCTGGTCCGATTTTAAAAACAATGGTCTTAACTTAAGTGATGTTTGAGGTCGTATATATACTCGAATTATAATATCTTACGTAGAATGAACAATAAGATTGTGGAATTATCCTAATAACTACGAGAAGGTTATAAATATGGATGACAATCGGGACTTCACATCCTAATTAGGTCTCATCTCATATCAATTATGATTCAAGACGAATAAATTATATTGAATCTCGATCAAATTTTAAATTATGACGATTTTTGATCAAGTAGTTCGAGATCTTCATGATTTTTTAAACTAAAATTCGGGATTCGATAAGATTTTTTTCTCCCCGAATCTCGGCCAATTTTTTAATCAAGACAAAAATAATCCCAAATCTAATTGAAATTTTTATTCGGGACTCTTTTTTACGAGATCCCAATTTTCCACCAACCCTAGTGGGAAGTTAAAAAAAAAAATACAAAAAATATAAGACAAAATCATATCAAATCTCCACCAATTTTTCAAAATCTTTATTCAAATTATTTTTCATTACAAATCCCGTATCAAATGATATAAGATCCCAAATCCGAACTGAGATTCAGATTTTCCGCCAACCATAATGGGAGGATATAATTTTAAAAAATGAAAAAAAAAAAAAATGGAAGGTTCTTAGCTAGCTCTGTTGTGGTAACTTGTAATTTTTTTTTCTTTTTTTGACGTATTGAATGATGTTCAGGTTGGGCCAGCCGGCCAACATAGACTTTATGCTTGGAATTATTTGCTACTTCATTATAAATTGAATAATTTACTTAGAACATGGAAGTAAATTGCTATATTTTATTTTACGTCGTTTAAATTATGATCTAAATTTTATATAATATTTATTTGAGGGTTTATTGTTTTCTTTAAATATATATATATATATATTTCGGTCCAACAGTTTTACAATAAGTAAGATTTATATCATACACGTTTAAAATGTTAATTTATAAGTGAAGTCTATATTATACACGTATAAATAAGTATGTTCTAAGGGGTGTTGTTTGGTGTTGTAGGATCCAGGATCTCACATTGAGGTTCTGGGTTCGAATCAAGGGGGTGCACTTATTGTAAGAGTTTGGGACAGCCGGTGGTTTTACCTGCGCCGCGGCCCAGAATGGGTGGTTTGGTGGCGGGGTTTCCATCGTTTTCAAAAAAAAAAAGGACTTGGTGGTGTATGGCTCAAGATCTCACTTTGAGGTCACGAGTTCGAATTTAGATAGTGTATTTCCTTTAAGAGCATGAGACAGCAAAGAGTTTTACATGCTCCGCTTAAGCCTGTAAGGGATGATTTGACGGTGAAATTTACAACGATTTAAAAAAAAAAGGTGTAAATAAGTATTTATTTGGGAAGAATATAACAAGGTTTTAAATAGAAACTCAACTAATATACATATTGCTTTTATGATATTTTAACCTTTACAGTTTTGAAAATATACGTTGTATTCTCTGTCGTTAAATATTTTTCATTAATTTGGAGTCATTTTTCATTTGATTAATATTAAATGACTTGAATATCTCAAAAACTGTCCAAATACAATAAAAGATTGTTTCAAAATTAGATAAAAATGACTCAATTGACAAAAATATTTAATATCATAGACTAAATCTTGTATTTTATAAATTATATGGACTAAGGTGTCATTATGGCAATCTATAAAATAGTTGAGTGTCATTTTCTCTAAATTATTATTATTATTTTAAGAGTCTTTAGGCGAGTTCCTAAAATCGAGTCATATCAATAAAGATAAAATTTTTTTTTTATAAAAAACCATATTATATAATTTAAATTGAAATTTTATTAAATTTATGCTCTAATTTTAACCAACCAACCTATGTATTATTAGTGCATAACTAAAATAAATTAAATGTCATTACTGCGATGGTTATCACATAACAATTTAATAATACAAGGAAATGACTGCATCACTCTTATGACTTTAATATATTTTTCCCAGCCTGAGGAAAGTTCATGCCACCTCTCCAATGGAAATAATAATAATAAAAAAAGAAAAAGCATGATTCATAATTTTCACATGTAAATTTCAAAGAAAAGGAAGCACGGTTCCGATTCGGAACCGGAATCGAATAATAAGGAATCATTCGATTTCGATTCCAGTTCTGTACTGTTCGGTTGGGGTTCCCGTCTTAGTCGAATATATTTTTCGTTGGAATCGGACGGTTCCAATATTAATATAATAAAATTTAAGTTCAAATGAATATTTTTTTAAGTTCAAGTTTTTTTTATTTAAAAAAATATTAAGTTTTTAATTTAATATAGTAAATTTAAATAAATATTTTTTATTATATTTATTTGATAATAATATACAATTATAAATTTCCATTTAAAAAAATAAAAATAAATTAAACCGGAACCGTTCAATCCGATTCCGATTCGGTTAATGGTTACAATTCCCCAATCTTATGGAACAGTAACCGTTTGGTTCGATTCCGGTTTAAAACCGAATCAAACCGATGGCGATCCTCTACTCTCAAGTCTCCATCTAAACACACCAAAATTGACATAAAACAGATTCTAAATTTCAAATTTGAAGCCAGAAGGTTGTGCAAAAAATTATGATATTGCTTCTAGAGACTTGGGCCAAATAGTTTTAAAGAGGAAAAAAAAAAATATGGGCGTGACCAAATAATTTCAAACTTGTTTTTGAATTCAAATACATTGCATTAAGTTGATGTTAATACGTCTTTTGGCAGCCTAATCTGTTCATTAATGTTACACTATGTGGTGGTGGATCTACTAATAGGTGGCCGATCAATTAATGTTTTAACTACGTCACTGACTTTATCGGAATTAAACCCGGATAAAATTAAGGGTGTCCACCGGTCCGTTTCGATTCCGAACCGGCCGGTTCCCGATTCGGTTCCATTCCGGTTTTTTTTTTTTAAAAAAATAAATTTTAATAATGATTTTTTTTAAAAAAAAATTAAATAGTTCCACCGTAGAACAGTTGGAACCGAACGGTTTCGGTTCGAACCACTGGAATCGTTCGGTTCCAGCGGTTCGATTTCGGTTCGGTTAGGGGAGAACCCTAACTGAATCGAAATATTATGGTTCCGGTTCCGGAATCGTCCGATTCCAACCGGTTTGGTTCCGGTTCGAAACCGGAACCGTGAGCGGATCTAGGTAAAATATTCCAACCTGCCTGAAGACCTAGTTCTTGATGGCCCCAGTTTCCTTTTTGGCCAACTTCGCATTCGCGTTTTGGTAATTCAACCCATTCAAACGCTGTCTAAACACCGCCCAAGCGCGGCATCTAACCAGTCAGAAGCAATGTTGGGATCTTTCAATTCTTTGGTGGAACCAATTGTTTTAGATGGGTGCTTCCGAAAGGGAAGAACAATAGCAGGTGCTGGCTGCAGAAGCATTACTTTCGGAGGTTGTTCGTTCAGGAACAAGGCAAGCAAGCATGCCCTATTCGTTTTATGTGTTTTTGAAATCCAATAACACCGGTATATATGCATTGCTCCAGCAACTACCCCATCTTTTAAGAAAATGATGGTCCAACGCACGATACTTCTCATACCATTGCGGGTTATGGGGAGGATTTATTATGTACGCAGTCTTATCCTCGTTTATTTTGCAAAGAGACTGTTTCCGCGACTTAAACCTATGACCTCTAGGTCACAATACAATAATCTTACCGTTGGCAAATGACCGGGCCCGGATGTTATCGGGCCGGGCCGGGCCAGGCCCAACTAACTTTTATTTGCCGTTGGCAAATGACCGGGCCCGGATTCAATATGTACGCAGCCTTATCCTCATTTAAAAATGAATTTTTATTTTAATTTGCAGGGCAGGAAAAAAAAACAACTAATTTTTTGAATTTGTTAATATCTAAAAATGATAAAACTTAAAAATTTCAATGTTTTTTTTAGATTGGACCTTAAAAATTTAGTTAAAATTTTTTATTTATAATTAAAAATTAATTTATATAATTAAAAAAATATTTTCATTAATAAAAACAGAGATCGGATTTTTTTTTATCTAAACCCGACCAGGGTCTGAACCCTTAAAAATTACATTTGGACTGGTCGGGCTTGGACGAGCTCGGATTTTTCTGCAATCACTAACCAAGGCTCATCCTCAACTACCCTATCTTCTCTTCTGCAAAAAAAAGAGAGCAGGAAATGATACCAGGAACCCATTGTTGTGACTAGAAACACATGAATAAACTGAAATAATATGAACAATTCAAAGAAAAACTAAAACCATGTCCATTTTCATCAAATTAGTTGATTCATTTAAGCCGATTACATCGGTTTAACTCAATCGAAAAACTAGTTTTAGATTATAAGATAATTCAATATTTATATTTTAAATTTATTTATACATTTTAAGTTTTTAACCGATATAAGATATTCTCCTCAACAATTTTCCGCTAGGACCGGGTAGAAAAGCCGATCGGAACCGCATTTACAACATATAAACTTGATATGCTTACAAGACCTCCCAAGTTTTGGAGATTACTCATGCATTGAAGAGTCAAAAGAGTAAAAGACATCAGAATTCCTCTTGTAAATGCCAAGAAAACTTCATCATCTAAAAGCCAAGGACCATAAATCCAAGTCAAAAAATCACAAGAGGCTAATCTTGGGCCTAAGCCCAATTCTATTTGGACTTTCACTAACGGGCCAGAACGAGAAACAGGAAAAAAAAGTTATATTGGGCCCACATCAAAAAAATCTTGGGAAATTTTTCATTCCATTTATTTATATTATTATAATATCAAACTTGAATTCGATGTTGAGTTGAATCTTTTTTTTTTTTTGAAATTTTTATAAATTGTGATTGATAATTAGTGATTAATAATTTAAAAATAAATGAATATTAACTTTACATTACTATTAAATTATGAAAAATTTAACACAACTTAAATTAAAAAAATAATTACAAGTGAATATGAGTTTTCTTGAGAACTCGAATTCATTCCCTTCATCGAAAGAGTCTTCGTCATCCGACCAATATATATTTATAATATAATATATTTTTTTTAAAAATAAAATATTTGAATTCAACTTTGTACCACCCGAAAGTTTACATGTATTTCTATTCAAGAAATAATAAATCCCTTTATAAATTAAATTTGGGTCTAAGGATGAATGTGTTAAGTTTTTTCATGATTTTCCACGTGTTATAATAATAGTATACGAATAAAATTCAATTATATATACATAATTATCCCATAATTATCAATTATAATTTATATATATAAAAAAAACTCAGCTTAATATCAATTTTAAATCCTTATATTTTCCATAACATAATGCTAAATATAAATCTTTCTTTGAATATAAAATGGGGTGAAGAGATGAGGCCATAGCTCTGTCCTTTTTTTTTGAATTGAGGTGTCTGGGGTAATTTACGTGCATCTCGATTAATTCTTGTGATCCGTGCTCCGTGTCCTCGGGAGTTTCCTAATACATATCAGGGTAAGTCGTTAGTTTTTTAAATCATGGAGCATGACCTCAATGAAATACATCTAATGATATTCGAATCTTGAATTTGAGAGGGAGCAAACCACTCAAGTTTAAAATCTTTTCCCGAGACCTGTGCTTAGTGCTTTCGGAAATTTCATAACACATATAAAAATAAATCGTTGATTTTTTATATCATGAGACATGACCATAATAAAATACGTCAAGCGAAATTCGAACATTGGGGTTGCTTTGTCCTTCTCAATACAACGTTCAAAGCATATTATGTAACATGTTGAATTTCAATTTTTTTATCCCAAAATCCAGCTGTCAAAGTCCAACTAGTTTCATCCAAAGTAATAAAAAAAAAATCGATTAAATTATATTAATTTTTAAACATTTAAATGAGCCAATCAAAAGCTGCCACATTGTATATAAACAATCTTCCAAAACACTCAAATCTCTTTTGCCTGCTTTGCCGGCAAGTTCCCAAATTTCAATATAAGTAGGCATTAGGCAAGAATGGCTCTTGATATCGATATTATAAATTAGTTTATAAATTTTGAGATAAATGTTATATTATGATTGATAAATATATTGGGTTTTAAAAATTTCTATCATATTTTAAAAATTATTTTATTTTATTTAAATTTGTGCCTTAAAAAACACAATAAGAATATCTATTCAAAATTTAAGAAATTACGTTTTTCTAAATCTTGAAAATATTAACAAACAATACTTGAATTTAGAAATAGACTTTTCCAAGCTCGGCTCATATTTATTCTCTTTAATTTTGTGGGAATATAAACTAGCATTAATACTAACATTAATTATACATTTGAAATTATATTTAAATGCTAAGTCGCTAACATATTTTAGTTTATAAATTTATTAAACTTTACATCAAATGATGTTTTAAAATTAATAAAAAAATTACATATAAAATAAAAAAGCACAAGTCCTAATGAAATTGTTTATTGAAATAATAATAAAAAAGAATATAAGGAGATTCCTGACAATGGGGCTAATTATGGGGCGGGTCCTACGACTAACAACTTTCCCAGTTAATTTCTACGCTTACAGAGACTGTGCTATCGGAAGATGGGGTATTATTGATTAATCATAAATCGTTATTTGAGTTATTTGATTTGATCGGTTTTGACCGTTTTAAATCGATATATATATATTTGAAAGATTTTGAGCGATTAATCGATCGATATCTGAAATTTGGTTTTCTTGAAAATCGTCAGATTTCAATTTTTAATCTGCTTTAAAATTTTTCAATATTTTTTTACGGAATTTTGATTAATGATTTTGTGTGAAAAATAAAATGATTTCATTAGAAAATATGAAAAATGGTGAAAATTTATTTTAATTTAAAAAATTATTATCGTGATATGACTTAACCAAATATTCTTAGATTGTTTAACCGTTTTCATCATAAATAAATGATTTTTTTGAGGATTTTGATAGTTGAGTTTTGAAATTTTTTCATTCTCAATCATGCGAAATATCAACTTTATTTTTTTTCCGATTAACTTCCGATTATGTTTTATTAATCATAAATCACTCAAATCGCACTCGAAATAATTTATATCAATTTCCGATTAAATTATCTATCCGTAGCAAAAAGCACTTCTATAGTAGTAACACTAGAAGGGGCTTCTTGGATTATTTGTTGGGTCTCAAGTAAACCGACATGTATCCCAAAATTCCCAATTTGAATTTGGTAACATGAAATTGAAATTTTGAAAATATTTTTTCTCTAATGGCTAGAGGTTTTGTCCACAACTTCTTGTTGCCCAAAAGCAGACAAATGTCAAATCAATACTTGGAGTTTATTGATCAAACTTATGAGGTTGACAATTTTCTTCCTCTTGCCCCCACATTCTTCAATTTGTAAGTTTTTGCAATCAACAAACCACATAATTATATCCGTTTAATTCAATCAATTGGTACGAAAATTATTTTCTTATCTATCCTTAATGTATAGGGCCTCACAGTCTCCGTATAGGTCCCGGTTTATATGAAAATTTTACTTTTATTTGAATAAAAATGTTAATACTCGTATCTGACATGTCCAACTATCATGTATAGGAAATTGTTCTATTATCCGCCTCTAATATATAGGACTCCCACGGCACGGGCCCATCCACACGGAGATTTTTACCATCCCCAATTAGAGATGGTAATATTATGGGTCTTTGTCAATTATGGTTTCATCACGATTATGAATTTGTCTTAAATTTCGGATCAAATTATTTGAAAATCTTGAATCCCTATACTGAATTTAGGTTCATTGATGAAAAATCGTCTTAAATTCCGACCCGATTATTTATTAATAATGAAAAATCATCTCAAATATATACCAAACAAATCCCAATTTTATGCCATCCCTGTATATGATCTCGCACTATTTCATTAAAAACTCCCAATTATTTTGGTTATTGATCCAAAATTTCATTCACGAACACCAATTTAAGAAATACAACCACTATTTTTTTTTTTATTGTTCATGGTGGCCTAATTCTAAAACTCATTCCCATAAAAGTTTTGCTTTTGTTATGGACCAAAGTCTACTCAAAATGTCTCTTACTAGTTAAGAAAGTTCATCAATTATAAGCTCGTCACGTCCCAACATCATTTTCAAGTGATATATGATGTCACAATTCACCCTTGAGTCTAATAATGACATACACACACTTCTTATTTTGGAGTGATTCTGATACATATGTGAAATCCTCATCCCACTAATAAAATAATGTCTATTTTAATTTATCATTTATAAATTCATCCCAATATTCTTGACGAGCGATATGAGATGTCGCATTTATAATAATCTAAAGTATGAATAAAGGATAAACGTTGTACTAAACATGATTGTAATACTTTAGCCCTAAGTTGGCTACAAATTAGGGACAAAGTTTGGGGTAGGTGTGGGAATGCATTAAAATTGGCTTCTTCAAAACTTCACTCACAATTATTGCAATAACAACTAACAAGGTTTGTCTTGTTGTTTGCAAATATTGAAAGCCATTGATTGCATGGAAAAGCTAAATAGTGTGAATGTATCAAAGCTATAAACAAAAATGTTGGGTGGAATCCTCAAGGGGCGTGATTTGATGGTATATGATTTAGGATATCACATTGAGGTCCTGAGTTCGAATCCAGAAAGTGCGTTTCTTGTAAGAACCTGAGACAGTCGGAGATTTTACCTGCTCCGCTTAAGTTCAGAAATGATGATTTGACGGTGAAATTTTCAATAATTTTTTTTTAAAAAAAAAAATAGTTTGCATCACATGAAAGCATGTGCTAACACAGTACTTACAAAAGGGTATTTTGGATTGATGTTGAAACAACAAAATCCAAAAAATAAAATATCATTTTAAGTCAACTTCATTTTGTAGTTAATTTGGTTGGTAGTAGACATGTTATTATCTCATAGATATTACACTCTAATAATGATACATGGATAAATAATACTAATAATAATGTGTGGGCAATTCTGACCCTTAGAATGTTATGTAAATTGAGATTTTCTTATCAACCAATGTACATTGACTTGGTTGTCTGGTTTTAGTTCGAGTTTATGGGGTGTATTTTTTTTTATAAGAGTATGAGAGAGTCGGAAATTTTATCTGCTCCGTTTAAGCTCGAGTCGGATGATTTGATGACGAAATTTTCAATATTTTCGGAAAAAAAAAAAAAATTATATTCTGACTACACTGCATTATAACACAAAAAGACTTATAATCATTATAGTTTATATAATTTACATTTATGATTATATGATATAGTGTGTGTGACATAAGAAAATGTACTTGCATTGCATAGAAAATCATCTTAGAAAAAGAGCAAAACCAGAAACCCATGTAGTGATTTATAGTTATGGCCAAGAAGCAGCAGCAGCAACAGCAACACAGTAAATGCTTTAATAAAACAAACACTTGCACCACCCACAAGAACAGTGAGTGACACAGGAAAAAACCAAATCGAGTGCGGAGAAATTTTAATTTTTAATATATAATATGATTTATTTATATTTTAATTATAATTTTTTTTGGAATACAGAGAAATCTCACGTCATTCAATTACTGCGTGGGTTAATCGACGATGTCTTAGACTCTTATAAGAATACTACCCAGGATTTGAATGTAGGATCTTGTCAAGGTCCAAAACTCAAACTGTTGGACTGCGTCCCTTGGGATTAACGATAAATTCTTTAACATCGCTTAAAATTTAAGGAAACTCAGAATCGTCTAGACCTATAGTGAGTGTCAACTGTGTTTTGTCCATTGGTGTCAAATGTGAACCGACCAAACCCCATACCAAGTCAGATCCGTTCTTTTGGGTCCCATCAAAGTTTTCAGTTCTTAGAAAAAAATATTCACAAAAAGAAGAAATTTTCTTTTTCTTTCTAAATTTTGTTTTTGTTTTCTTAGACAATTAACAAAAGAAAAACAAAGGAGTGTCTTTTACTTCTAATTGAGTGTTTTTTATTTTCCAAGAACCAGCTTGTTTGATTTGAAGTTTGAATCTCTAAGAGGGTAAGCTGTATTTTTTTTTTTTTTTTTGGCATTTGGTTAAAATTTGATGTTGTCACTTTTTCTGGTCTCTTTTGAAACTGGGGGTCTCTTTCAAATCTATCACTAAATGGTAAAAATTGTATTCACTTCAAAGTCCCACCATTTTAGAACCCTCTCACTGCCATCACTGTTAAGCTGTAAAAGTTGAGTTTTTGATGCAAATTTGTTTCTTGTTTTGCAGATTGGTTAAGTTCGGTGTACTGATTGTAAAGGGTAAAAAGATTTGATTTTTGGCTCAAAAATTGTAATTTTTTTTTTTGTGTGTTTATCATTGGTTTAAAGCAACTGGGTTGATTAATTTGGAGGCAAAGTTTGAATCTATGATACATAATCAAAATTTGAAGCCTCGTAAGTTCTCAGTTCTGAATCACTTTTGTAATGTTATATTTTTTCTGTTGTATTGAGAAGTTCTTAATCTTTCTTTTTTTGTTTTTTTTATTGTAAATTGCTTCTTTAGATCTGTAATCCTCTGTGTTTAAGCTTAAGAGGTGACAGTCACAGTGTTTTTGTTCAAATTTAGGATAAGGGTCTCATTGTTTTTAATGTTTATGACTTGTTTGAATCGGATTCTGTTGATCTTCGAAGCATAACAACTGTACAAATTTCGACACATTATTGCTTTATAGATTTCTGAATTTGCATTGCTTCCAAAGTTTTTCTTTTTCATATCTGTCAATTTTCCCTTTTTTTTTCTCATTAAGGTAAGCATGTCAGTTAATTGTGAAGTTGCCCAATTTTGCTCCTTATGACTCATATAGCTTGTGTACTATTGTATATTGATTTTTCGTTCTTGCTTAGGATTAATGAGAGATAATGCTATCCTGTGTACTCATTTGGAATTTGTTACTAGAATGACAATCTTATTTCGTTACGTCAAAAATGATAATTACGTATAAACTTTCAATTTTACTAGTACTTTCCTGATATTTCTGTTCCATTTTAGGGAGTTTTGTTACTAATCAATGCTATTATCTGTTTTCAGTATGGCTCCCGCTATTCTGGAGCATGAGTTTCGATATCTTTCAGAGGCGGGAAATTTTGTAAATATGGATGTAGGAGAAGACAGCTCCAGGTTTGGGTCAGTACCTGTCACGACTTCAAGAAACATGTCATCATCATCTTCGGTGTTCTTTTCAGCAGATCAATCGCCTTTCTTCTCTCCTAGATCACCACCATGTCAACTATCCGAATCAACACGTTCTGATGCTCAGTGTGATGGCGTTTATTTAAGTTCTGATCCTTTTAGTTCCAGTTCAGGAATTCCAGACCCAGAATCAATAGCAAATGTCAGATTCACTATGTCAGACATTTCCGCGGCTCCTGCTGCATCTACTTCAAGCAATTTCCAGAAGTTTGGTCATGCATCTTCCCCAGCAGACGTCTCCAACAGCAATATATCTAGTTACAGCCTTGCCCATGATAATGGTTATGCAGGGCTAAGAGAGAATCATAGAAAGCATGGTAGAAGCTATGGCATGTCATATACTCCGGTCTCAGTTTCACTTTCCTGTAACAGACTGAGGAGTTGTGATGTTTTCATTGGTTTGCATGGGCGCAAACCCTCTTTACTGAGGTTTGCTAATTGGCTTCGTGCAGAATTAGAGGTTCGAGGGATGAGTTGCTTTGTATCTGATAGGGCAAGATGTAGAAACTCTCGCAAACTTGCTATAGTAGAGAGAGCAATTGATATTTCATCTTTTGGAGTTGTGATCCTCACGAGAAAGTCCTTTAGGAATCCACATAGCGTTGAGGAGCTACGATACTTTTCAGGCAAGAAGAATTTGGTTCCAATATATTTTGATTTGAGTCCAGGTGATTGCCTAGTCAGGGATATAGTTGAGAAGAGGGGAGAGCTGTGGGGAAAAAATGGAGGTGAGCTTTGGGTTTTGTACGGAGGATTGGAGAAGGAATGGAAGGAAGCTGTTAATGGTCTCTCTCGGGCTGATGAATGGAAACTGGAAGCTCAGGAAGGTAATTGGAGAGATTGCATACTGAGAGCTGTCACACTATTAGCTATGAAGTTAGGAAGAAGGAGTGTTGTTGAGCGGTTGACCAAGTGGAGAGAGAAGGTAGAGAAAGAGGAGTTCCCTTTCCCTCGAAATGAAAATTTTATTGGCAGGAAGAAAGAATTATCTGAGCTAGAATTTATACTTTTTGGCGATATTAGCGGAGAATCAGAAAGAGATTATTTTGAACTCAAGGCTAAAACCAGGAGAAAGAATTTGACAATCGGGTGGAGTAAGAGCAGTTCATTGGAGGAAAGACGTAGGGAACGACAATGGGAGGGTGGCAGCAGGAAAGGTAAAGAACCTGTGATATGGAAGGAGTCAGAAAAGGAGATTGAGATGCAGAGCACAGAAGCTCCTCAAAGGCAAAAATCAAAAAGCAGTGGACGGTATCCTAGGAGAAAAAGATCAACAAAGATTTTGTACGGCAAGGGTGTTGCATGTGTGACAGGAGACTCGGGAATTGGGAAGACAGAACTTCTTTTAGAATATGCTTATAGATATCACCAGAGATACAAGATGGTTTTATGGGTGGGAGGGGAAAGCAGGTATATCAGACAGAACTATCTAAATCTCTGGTCATTTTTAGAAGTTGATGTTGGGGTTGAAAATTGCTCAGATAAAAGCAGGATAAAAAGCTTTGAAGAGCAGGAAGAGGCTGCCATTTCTAGGGTTCGGAAAGAACTCATGAGAAACATACCATTTTTGGTGATCATTGATAACTTAGAGAGTGAAAAGGATTGGTGGGATAACAAACTTGTAATGGATCTTCTTCCCCGTTTTGGTGGAGAGACCCACATTATAATCTCCTCACGCCTTCCTCGTGTGATGAATTTGGAACCTTTAAAACTCTCTTACTTGTCTGGGGTTGAGGCGATGACTTTAATGCAGGGAGGTGTAAAAGTCTATCCAATCGTAGAAGTTGATGCACTCAGGGTAATTGAGGAGAAAGTTGGAAGGTTAACTATTGGCCTCGCTATTGTGGGTGCAATTTTGTCTGAGCTACCCATAAATCCCAGCAGGCTCTTGGATACTATTAACAGAATGCCCTTGAGGGACTTGTCTTGGAGCAGTGGGGAGTCATATTCATCGAGGAGAAACAATTTCTTGTTGCAACTATTCGAGGTTTGTTTCTCAATATTTGATCATGCAGATGGGCCAACGAGCTTGGCAACCAGAATGGTGTTTGCATGTGGGTGGTTTGCACCGGCTGCTGTTCCGGTTTCCCTATTAGCCCTTGCTGCTCACAAGATACCTGACACAAATAAGAGTTCCCACTTATTGAGGAAAGTAATACGTTCCCTAACTTGTGGGTTTACTTCCTCGTACACCAAGAGATCAGAAGCAGAAGCATCTTCCATGTTGTTGAGATTCAAGATTGCAAGAAGTAGTACCAGGCAAGGTTACCTCCACTTCAACGAGCTCATCAAGCTTTACGCTCGCAAGAGAGGAGTTACTGGTGCTGCTCCTGCCATGGTTCAAGCTGTCATCAACCGTGGATCTATAACCCATCATTCAGGACATATATGGGCAGCATGTTTCTTGCTATTTGGGTTTGGCAATGACCTAAAAGCTGTCGAGCTCAAAGTGTCAGAGTTGTTATACCTTGTTAAAGAAGTAGTTTTGCCTCTTGCAATCCGTACATTCATTATGTTTTCTCGGTGTAGTGCTGCATTAGAACTCCTGCGTCTATGCACAAATGCTCTGGAAGAAGCAGACCACGCATTAGTTACCCCAGTTGAAAAATTGTTGGACAAATCACTTTGTTGGAGGCCCGTCCAAACTAATGCTCAGTTGAATCCATCCCTCTGGCAGGACTTAGCACTAACAAGAGCCACAGTGCTTGAAACTAGGGCCAAGCTAATGCTAAGAGGAGGGCAATTTGACATAGGGGATGATCTAATTAGGAAAGCTGTTTTTATTCGAACTTCAATTTCTGGTGAGGATCATCCAGACACCATAGCTGCTCGTGAAACCCTAAGCAAACTCACCCGACTTCTTGCAAATGTTCAAATTCATACTTCGCCATATATTATATAATTCTTGTAAGCACAGCTCACATTAGAATTATATACAAAGTTCACCAATAAGACTTCTGTAAATAATTCATGAGGAATTTTCATACCATTTTTTACTCTGAATGAGATGCCACTACATTTTGAATTTATTCCTTTTCTGTTACATTGATATGAATCATATGAATTTTTACCTTCTTAAATTACACCATTGCCGATCAATCTTTTAGCTAACCTTGTGTTGATTGGTTTTGAATTTGCAAATGACTCGTTAAATGCAGGTGGAAACCAATTCTGATGGTTTCGAGACTTTCCATGCTGAAGACTAGCATAACTGAAAGAATGCCACTTTATGATATTTACTCTTTTGTGTTTACACTCAGTGATTGATACTTTCATTTGAATTACCTCTAATCATTACTTGCTAATGTATGTTTATTAATGGTAGGTTTGATATCTCTCTGTTAACTCGTCTTTACATTGTGCTGGAGTTCATGAGTTGATTGCGTCAGGTGAATTGAGAGAATCTTAGTGGCTTAAAGGGACTTTTGATTCAAAACATGATTTGGTATCCAATAGGAATGTCAGTTTTTAAATGTATATTGATACTACTCTCACTAGGACTTGCTGATTGCTATGTTATTCTCCGAAATGATATTATTTTTTGCATTCATGGGCGAAAATTGAGTCATGCCAGTGGAATCAACACTGGAAACTTGTCACGAGCTCTTGCCAGGTTTGGTTCCTTAATCTCCATTTCATTTGTTTCTATGATATCTATCAATTTCATTTTGTTTCCCCAAATAGTAAATGTTTTTCCCACATCTGCAGATATAATGCATGGACTTCGCAAGTTATGCAAAGCTAGTAACTCATTTATGTAAGTTGATCCTTCTTTTCTTTTAAAGTTTTTTAGTTTGGCTATGAAGAAGATGTACCTGTGATCAAGTAGGATTCAAATGTCCATTTCTGTTATCTGGCAAATTCTGGAGTAAGAATTTTGAACTTTACCAAGATAGGCAATTCATTAGGTGACTAGGATGGAGGCTTCAGAGCATGCTGATTATGACTTCATTAAGTTTCTTCCACTGATTATGAATCCCTTGCAAAGAGAACCTGGAGCATGGCTTGCCTAATGTGCTTCTGTTAGGAGAGGGAGACATGGTGTTTCTTCCACTAGTGATTAGTTCGCCTAGTCCCAGCCGAACACTGCAATATCGGCAACTAGGAGACATGGTATTGGCTTTGATACCTCTTGTTACAAACCCATAGGTAGAACTCATTCTTGAAAAACCGGCTTGTAAGGAGAGGGAAGTCATAGCCAATATGCGACAAATAGACCATAACAGTTTCGCTTTTCACTAGGATGTTTATTTTGAGGATTTTTATTTAAACTCTAAGAACATAGTTAGCATACTAATTTATATTCCGAATGGCTTATGGCTATATCAATGAATTACTTCATGTTCCAGGTATCTTTTGGGCAAGGTGAAAAGCACCCTTTTCGCAGAAGCAGAAAATTCAGATATACTGAAAATATAAACTGGACCGCAGTATCTCAAACTCCATTTGTAAGTGAAACCAGTGTGGATATGCTGCTTCTTTATATCTTCTATTTGTTGATTTATGTGAACTTGAGTAATTTGGAAAGTTTGTATGTCAGTCCTGGGAAAAAAAACGGATAAAACCAAGCGATGTTTTCGTAGGCGTTTACCCGGATCCAATCGGGGGAATAAATTGATTCTAGAAACACGACTTTAATTAGTCGATTTCTTAGCGAACAAGAAAAAATATTATCTAACCGGGTGAATAGATTGACCTTAAAAGAACAACGATTATAATGTTGAGTTGACAGAAATGTTGATTAAACATATTTTATGCTGGAGGTTTTGTTGATTTATTGTCATCACTGTTGTTTAAACAAAAGCATTTCAGTTTCAATACCCATTAGTTAAATATGCTTGCAAATTACCATAAATTAGGGATCCGGATGTTATTACTCAATGGACCTTCGGTCTACAAAAATGAAGTCACAAGACTCAATCATACATTGTAGCGATCGTGAACGATGTAATTATAAGACCGCGATCCAAATGTGATCGTGAACGATGCAATTATAAGAACGAAAATTCAACTCGAATAACTCTTAAGAATATTTAGGACTCAAATCCTCTACCACAGAACAATAATGGTTGTTTCTTTAGCTTCCAAAGCACTTTCTGCAACTACAGATGGTACTTCTAAAGAAACAGAAAATACTTATCAAGGCATGAACACCAATATGCATAGCAATAGCAAAAGAAGGCAAGTTTCAAGTCTCAACAGTGAATGAATTTCAAACATTAAGACAGTTGATTAATTTACACAACATCCATGGAAAATAAAGACAGAAGGTGCAGGAATTTTTCCACAAGCCCTTCGGTTTTTTGTCAGGTTAAGTTTTCCAGGAGCTGAAATTTAATGTACAGACAGACATACATATTAATGGGGTTCATTTTGTGAACCTAAAGATCAGGTTGGCCAGCCACTGCATCATCACTGGAGGCATATTCATCGTCGCTTAGTTCCTCATCACTTGATTTTTCCTCTGTGGCTCCTCTGATATCTTCTGGCTTCGCATATTTCTCGCAGTACTCTGGAAAATGAAACATGTGCAAATGATGAATAACTTCACTGAAGATATAAGAATATTTTCAGCATGGCATAGTAAAACTCGATGTTAAAATTGAACCTCATGCAGAAAAATACCCTCAGATTTATAATTTCAGGCCGAACACACACTGACATCTAGCTTTTTCAACTAAATAGACCAATAGGGGGAAAAAACCTTCTAAATCATGCGTATAGTGTACTCTCAAAATCACATAACCAAGATTTGTATCTACAACTGAAACAAAGGACTGCCACAAACAATGGCCATTTTGCTTTAGGCATCCGAGTATTCCCCATCGAGTTTCATATACTCCGAGTGGCTAGATGGTACCATCTCAGTCCGTGGAAACTAATAATCTCCCACTGGACCTATCAATGATACATCACTGCTGGCCCTGAAGCCACGTCATATAAATTCACCACCTTGAAAAACAATACAACATTACACAGTTCCTCAAGCAGCAAAGGAAATTCTGGGAAAAAAAACTATCAAGACCAGAAAAACTGCAGTAATTTCAATTTGCAAACCTCCAAGGCTCATGACTTTCTATTTTCAGTTTCACATAACTGAATAGTAATAAATGGGATTTTACAAGTCACTACCATGAACTTCTACATTAAGTATAGTATCTGTAAAAGGTAAGGGTTACTGAAGAAAGTATCTGATTCAATAGCGTTACTACATGAGAAGGCATATGCAAATATAGTATATATGATTGAGAAGGATTGTTGCCTTTCACTCTTTGATCATAAGCAGTGCGATCGCGCATCATCAAGGCAGCGGCTTCTCCATTCAATGGATCAGATGGGTTAGGATACAAGAGAAGTTGAGGAAGAAACACTTCAAACACATTAACCAAATCTGCAAAGGAATACAAGGAAAATAAAAATAAACGTAACGACACCAATTAACATGCTAGAAAGTAATAAATTATTGGGATCTGCAATATTAGCAAATAGTTTACATGTATAGAAGAGAATAAAGTGGTAGGTTTACCAAACATGGGGCTCCAAGTTTGATTGATAACATCTAAACAAACTGAACCAGACCTGAAAATCAAAAAACAATTAAAGAATCCAAGGCTTCAAACCAACTCAACGAAATTTTAAGTTCTATACCAAACCATAAAACTACACCAACATTTAAACTAGGGAAAATTATAACAAAAAACTCACATTTCATCGACATTTGGGTGATATATCTTATTGACAAAGCCAATAGATGGAGATTTATAAGGATAAGCATCAGGCAGCTCCACCCTCATCTTCCACACGCCTCCCTGATAAGGGCCTGTCACATTCCACACAAAGCTACTTCATTTTAAAATTTATAAAATGATTTTGTTTTTATACACAATGAGAGGCCTTTATATAGGCATTATACAACTACCATATTAAATACACAACTATCATATTAAATACACAATAACACAACTACCAACTACACATTACACAACTACCAACTACACAACTAACATACATATTAATTGTTTGGTTGAATATAATCTAACATCCCCTCAAACTCAAGATGGTAGTGAGGAAACAGGATTGAGTTTGGAAACGAGGGTTGTGTAACAGCCATGAAGATAACAGCTATTTGATCACGGAGCGTAGATACACCTGTTTGGAGAAAGGGACAAAGAGATAAGATCTGTTTGGAGACAGGGACAAAGAGATAAAACTTGTTTAGAGAAATGGACAAGGACATATCCAGAGATCGGAACTCTGGCGTCTGATACCATGTGAGAATTTATGAAGAAAATGTGTATCCACGTTTGCTTGAATTTAGAACTACAAAGAAAGGCCTTTATATAGACATTATACAACTATCATACTAAATACACAACTACTGTATTAAATACACAACAACACAACTACCAACTACACATTACACAACTAACATACATATTAATTGTTTGGTTGAATATAATCTAACATCCCCTCAAACTCAAGATGGTAGTGAGGAAACCAGATTGAGTTTGGAAACGAGGTTTGTGTAACAGCCATGAAGATATCAACTATTTGATCACGGAGCGTAGATACATCTGTTTGGAGACAGGAACAGAGAGATAAGACTTGTTTGGAGAAAGGGACAAACAAATAAGATCTGTTTGGAGACAGAGACAAGGAGATAAGACTTGTTTAGAGACATGGACAAAGATATATCTAGAGATCGGAACTCTGCCGTCTGATACCATGTGAGAATTTATGAAGAAAATGTGTATCCACATTTTCTTGAATTTAGAACTACAAAGAGAGGCTTTTATATAGACATTATACAACTACCCTATTAAATACACAACTACTATATTAAATACACAACAACACAACTGTCAACTACACATTACACAACTACCAACTACACAACTAACATACATATTAATTGCTTGGTTGAATATAATCTAACAGTTACAGAGGAAAACCAGTGAACAAGAAATTTGTAGCTCATTTCACTAGAAATAACAAACAGAAATTCCATTCAACTATAGATATAAAGAAAAAAAGCAGCATGTAATCAAATCATAATCAAAATATAAAAATCTTTACTCAAGATTATGAGAATTAAAAGAAATTTTATTTGCTCATTATTCAGGAGTAAAATGAACAACTTTTAGCATCCATCCCATACCCCCAAAAAAAAAAAAAAATTTCAACTCAAAAAATGAGAAAACCCCAGAAATCAAATATAGTTAAATTATACACCAGAAAATCAAAAATAGATGATAAAATAAGATTTTAAAAAAAGGGTGTTGATGAATTTACTCTCTTTTGGTCCATTGAATTCCACAAAGAATTCTTGCATGCCATCATTGATCATCTCCACCTTATAGTCACTCATCATCCTATTTCACATCAATCAAATACACAAAAGCAACAAATCAAAATAAAAAAAAAAATAAAAAAAAAGAGAGAAAGAAACAGCATTAGATTTAACATAAACCCAAAAAGAAAAAGAAAAAAAAAAGATAACTATTTTCCATATGAATTCAAAAAAAAAAAATTACAATTTCATCAAATCCATTTCTCGGCGTTTGCTTGGAGAAGACATTTGTGTGTGTGTGTGTGTTTTTTTTTTTTGGAATTTGGTAAAATAGAGAAGCACAAGTTCGGACAAGAAAGAGTGAGATTAGGAAATGTGTGTGCCCGCATTTTAAGTCAGCGACTGTAAATAAACGCAGAACTTTCTAGTTTTAAATTTTACCCGCTGTTTCAATCTCTTACAAAAAATATATCTTTTAGATTCGAATTTATGACTTGACAATTTAATTATAAATAAAGGTGGGCAAATGTCGGTTTGATTCAGTTTCTGAGTGAACCAAATCGAACAGAAAACCAATCGATTTAAGAACTTAAGAACCGAACGGTTAAAACCGAACTGATTTAGTTCGATTTGGTTTTGTTTCAGTTTGGTTGATCGGTTTTTTTTTTAGAAGAATTAACCCTCAAACCGATAGGTTTAGTTGATTAAGTTTACGATTTTATAAACCGATTGATTTACAAGTCCATTTCACGATTCGAACAGAACCGAATCAAACTGACCAATTTAACTCAAATATAAACCAAAAAACTAAACCGAACAGATAATTTTAATTCGGATCGGTTCAATTAGATTATTTTATTCACCCCTAATCATAACACTTATACAACCAACCCACATCCGGGGTAAATAAATAATTTCAACACAATCACAATTTTGTCACATTTTGATACACATATCATTATTCTATAAATATAGGACACGTATCCATTTCCTCAATCGAATTAGTTTGAAAAGTACAAAATTATTCTTGAAACATTAAATGTCTGACATACATTAGGATAAGTTTTAGGGGGTAAGCTTTTTTATAATTTTATTTAGGATGTATGTAATAAGAATTCGACCAATTTTATGTTGATTGTCGAAATCTAATATGATAATCTATTTTTATCTTGATTTGAGATCGATTATTAAAAAAAATTATAATTTAAGCACTACTCGATGGAGTTGGAATAACTCAGATGATTCAAAGTACGTAGAAGATAGATTTCTAAGTGTGCTAATAAGAAAAAAAATTAAATGATGTCATACATGTTAAGTGAGATAAGAAAAAACCTAAATAAATATAGATAAAAATCATAAAAAAGATTTAAAATTTTATCGAATTAAATTTTATGATTTTTGTATAAAACATAATAACAATAAAAGATATATGGGCCCCCAAGGGGTGTGGCTTGGTGGTGAAGGGTCCGGAATCTCACCTTGAGGTTCTGGGTTCGAATCCAGGGGGTGCAACTTCTTGTAAGAGCCTGGGGCAGCCGGGGGTTTTACCTGCGCCGCGGCCCAGAATGGGTGGTTTGGTGGCGGGGTTTCCAACGATTTCAAAAAAAAAAAATTACAATTTCATCAAATCCATTTCTCGGCGTTTGCTTGGAGAAGACATTTGTGTGTGTGTGTGTGTTTTTTTTTTTTTGAATTTGGTAAAATAGAGAAGCACAAGTTCGGACAAGAAAGAGTGAGATTAGGAAATGTGTGTGCCCGCATTTTAAGTCAGCGACTGTAAATAAACGCAGAACTTTCTACTTTTAAATTTTACCGGCCGTTTCAGTCTCTTACAAAAAAAAAATATATCTTTTAGATTCGAATTTAAGACTTGACAATTTAATTATAAATAAGAGTGGGCAAATGTCGGTTTGATTCAGTTTCTGAGTGAACCAAATCGAACAGAAAACCAATCGATTTAAGAACTTAAGAACCGAACGGTTAAAATCGAACTGATTTAGTTCGATTTGGTTTTGTTTCAGTTTGGTTGATCGATTTTTTTTTTGAAGAATTAACCATCAAACCGATAGGTTTAGTTGATTAAGTTTACAATTTTATAAACCGATTGATTTACAAGTCCATTTCACGATTCGAACAGAACCGAATCAAACTGACCAATTTAACTCAAATATAAACCAAAAAACTAAACCGAACAGATAATTTTAATTCGGATCGGTTCAATTAGATTATTTTATCCACCCCTAATCATAACACTTATACAACCAACCCACATCCGGGGTAAATAAATAATTTCAACACAATCACAATTTTGTCACATTTTGATACACATATCATTATTCTATAAATATAGGACACGTATCCATTTCCTCAATCGAATTAGTTTGAAAAGTACAAAATTATTCTTGAAACATTAAATGTCTGACATACATTAGGATAAGTTTTAGGGGGTAAGCTTTTTTATAATTTTATTTAGGATCTATGTAATAAGAATTCGACCAATTTTATGTTGATTGTCGAAATCTAATATGATAATCTATTTTTATCTTGATTTGAGATCGACTATTAAAAAAAATTATAATTTAAGCACTACTCGATGGAGTTGGAATAACTCAGATGATTCAAAGTACGTAGAAGATAGATTTCTAAGTGTTCTAATGAGAAAAGAAAATTAAATGATGTTGTCATACATATTAAGTGAGATTGAGAAAAACCTAAATAAATATAAACAGAAACCATAAAAAAGATTTAAAATTTTATCGAATTAAATTTTATGATTTTTGTATAAAACATAATAACAATAAAAGATATATGGGCCCCCAAGGGGTGTGGCTTGGTGGTGAAGGGTCCGGAATCTCACCTTGAGGTTCTGGGTTCGAATCCAGGGGGTGCAACTTCTTGTAAGAGCCTGGGGCAGCCGGGGGTTTTACCTGCGCCGCGGCCCAGAATGGGTGGTTTGGTGGCGGGGTTTCCAACGATTTCAAAAAAAAAAAAATAAATAAATAAAAAATAAAAGATATATGGAACCAACCCATATAATGACAACATAATTATATTTGTTTGGTTAAGTTTCCCATAATTAAGAATTTTAAATATGTGTAAAATATCTAAATAATGTTGATGACGTGACAAAGAAGTTAGCTTTATACATTGTATTTGAGATGTTGCGATTTCCAATTTGGTTTATGAGTCATTTATTGTTTCAAAGAAAAATGATTATATTGTTGCTCAAACCAAAATTTTATTGAAATGTATTTTAAAAATTAATGAAAAAATTAATTTTATTTTATCCCTGTTAAATTGAAAAGTATCCACTATATTTTATAAAAATTAAATTATGTCTATTGAATAAATATTCTGGCTATGTTAGAGTGTGGCTCTATGCTAAATTAAGAAAAATGAAAGAGAACATTAGGTGTATATGTGTTTTTTTTAAATCTCTTTATTGACTCTCTTGCAGCCACCTAATTATGTTTTCATATGTTGAATTTTGATTTCTTCTTGATGAAGATGCGGAAATATTGGAAATTTCGTCGTCAAATCATTCGATCCGGATTTAAGCAGAACATATTAAATCTTCGGCCGTCTCAAGTGCTTACAAGAAATGTACCTTCTTGACTTGAACCCAATACATGCAACCAAATTTTAAGCCATTTGTCGCCAAACCACACCCCTTGAAGACGCCATAATACATGTTTGTTTGTTTTTTTTTGGAATCGTTGGAAACCGCACTGTCAAACCACTAATTTCCTGGCTTAAGTGAAGCAGGTAAAACTCTCGGTTGTCCAAGACTCTTACAAGAAATGCCCCATTGAATTCGAACTCAGGACCTCAATGTGAAATTCTGAATCCTACACCATTAAACCACGCCCATTGTAGACCGACATAATATATGTTCCCAACACGCAAAGGCAATCTTTTACTTTAATCTACATTTGAGACATCTTAAAATCATAAATGTTGGGGGATGAAAAAAAAAAGAAAATGGTTTCATTTTATATTGTAATAAAATTTACAACCGTTCAATGGACATAAACACATTACCTAACTATTTCAATTAGTGTGTCTCTCTTTGAAAAAAAATGAGGAAAAAAGTCTAGACAAGCACCAAGAAAAATTCATGAATGTGGACAACATGTGCACATTGGTGGTCTTAAAAAACTGTGGGTGAAACAAGAAAGAAATTTCAAGAGAGTTTCGGGTCGGTGATAAAGAGTTTATGATTTTATTGTCAGATTTTGAGTTCGAGTTCATGGAGTACATTTTTTTATAAAAGGCTGTGACAATCAAGAATTTTATATGCTCCGTTTAAGTCCGAGTCGGATAATTTAATGACGGAATTTCTAACGTTCAAAAATGATTAAGAATTCACAAATGGCTAGTACTATAAGCACAACTTCCAAACATTTAATAACAAGTAAAGGCCTAAAGGGTCCATGTAATTACTTGATATTATCGTTATATAAGTGACGTGATTTTATTAATTAATAATTATATTATAAATCAATTAATAACTATATGATACATAAGAATTACGTAAATAAAACTATTATTTAGTTAGTTTTTTTTTTTTTTTTACAATTTAACACGAATGATCAATTATTATTAAATTATTATATGGATTACATGATATCACAATTTTATACAGAATTTTTCCTACAATGTTACCATCCTATTTGATAGCCAAGAGGTTCCTAGCTAAATATAAATGTAATAATTCACAACTTGAAAACTCTGACAGCAACAGAAAAGAAATTTCAGTAGTACATTTTACAAAATTTGTTCTCTGGCTTGGCGAAGAAACCTGAGAAATATGCCTCCACCACCGAGGGTATAAGTCGTATCCAATGCATAAAATTCCCGTTTTAAATAACGTCTAAAAAAATCCTAATATACGTAGTATTAGTTCCATTTTTTTTCCGTAGAGATGTTTCTAGGTTCGAACCATGAAGAGAGGTATAAGTACAACGTCAAAATTGCATCACCCTTCTAAGTCTTCGGTGTCTTTTTATGATGCTTTATCAATATATATGGAGAAATTAAAGATACTATTTAAAGCAACATAAATTTGATGAGAAGTGATAGACATACTTGCACTTCTACATAAAATAACTACACCGTTCTCACTGTAGCTACAGTGAAAGGGATGTAGTTATTTTATGTTGAAGTGTACGTATGTCTATCATTTTTTAAATTTGATACCCAATATGTCCGAGGTTGCATGGCAATTTATCAGAACCATGAACTGTGACAGCTTCATTGCCAAAACTGTCACTCAGAGATCCAAATTCTGATTTATCACCATCATTGTCAATGTCTCTTGAGAGTTATAATTCTGATAACTTATGCGGCGGATAAGGAATACAATGAAGTAATAGTTTACAAAATCTTCCCTCTTCTTCCTCAGAATCCGTTTAGATGTACTACTTCAGACAGCCATTGAATATTATTACTATTATAGAGTTTGATGAGCTTATAAGCTAATTTTATACTCTTACTCTAATACTTATAAGTTAACTTATACTTTCAATCAATACTCTCTACCAAACGATACCTATATCTCTAAACCTCCGGCTCAAGCTTCAATTTCATCCTAAGCAATGTGAAACCTAATACATTCGACAATACCTTCCCTTTATAGAAGGATCCATTTCAACTAGTGAATTGTGTTCTCACTACTACAAAATAATATAAAGATGACGCACAATTTATGACGGTTTAACAAAAAATAGATATTATAAATATATTATGAAGGTTATTTAAACATCCGTCATCAAACTCTCGGCAAATAATGGCGGTTTATCAAACAACAATCTTAAATTTTATCAAGTTAGTAACAATGACTATTTCTTAACATAACCGACGTTATTGTTGATAACATTTAATGATAGTTTTATAAATTTTTCATTGAGCTATCTGCAACCATTTTTTTTTTTCAAATCGTTAGAAATCCCACCGCCAAACCATCCATTTTGGATTTAAGCGGAGCATGTAAAATCCCCGACTGTCTCAGACTTTTATAAGAAACGCATTCCATGTAAAATCCCCTTTTGTGAATTCTGAGTCCTAAACCATCAAACCACGCAGATTAGGGACCGCCAAAATATATGTTCCCAACACGCAAAGGCAATCTTTTACTTTAATCTACATTTGAGACATCTTAAAATCATAAATGTTGGGGGAAGAAGAAAAAGAAAATGGTTTCATTTTATATTGTAATAAAATTTACAACCGTAAAATAGACATAAACATATTATTGAACTATTACAATTAGAGTGTGTCTCTCTCTTTTTTTTTATTCTCTCTACGCATTTATATTTCATCAAAAGTTTTTGCTATTTATGCTCACATCATTCTATACAACACGACATCCAATTTTTTTTAAAAAAATGAGGAAAAAAGTCAGAAAGGCACCAAGAAAAATTCATGAATGTGGACATGTGCACATTGATGGTCTTAAAAAACTGTGGGTGAAACAAGAAAGAAATTTCGAGAGTTTCGGGTTGGTGATATAGAGTTTATGATTTTATTGTTAGGTCTTGAGTTCGAGTTCATGAAATACATTTCTTATAAAAAGTTATGATAATCGGGGATTTTACTTTTACATGCTCCGCTTGGCGGAATTTTTAACGTTTTCAAAAAAAAAAAAAATCAAGAGAGAGCCAAAAATGATTAAGAATTCACAAATTGCTAGTACTATAAGCACAACTTTCAACCCTTTAATAACAAGTAAAGGATCCTGAATCTATAATGCTGGTAATTATTTGATATTATCGTTATATGAGTGATGTGATATTATTAATTAATAATTATATTATAAATCAATTAATAACTATATGATATAAAAGAGTTATATAAATAAAACCATTATTTAGTTAGTTATTTTTTTTACTATTTAACACGAATGATTCATTATTATTAAATTATTATATGAATTGCGTGATATCATAATTGTATAGAGAATTTTTCCTACAATGTTACCAAGGAGAAGAAACTTGAAAACTCTGACAGCAACAGGAGAAATTTCAGTAGTACATTTTACAAAATTTGTTCTCTAGCTTGGCGAAGAAACTTGAGAAATATGCTTCCACCACCGAGGGTACAAGTCGTATCCACTGTATAAAATTTCCGTTTTAAATAACGTCTAAAAAAATCTTAATATACGCGGTCTTAATCCCATTTTTTTCCGTAGAGATGTTTCCAAGTTCGAATCATGAAGAGAGGTCTATAAGTACAACGTCAAAATTGCATAATCATTCTAAGTCTTCGGTGTCATTTTGTGATGCTTTATCAGTAAATATGGAGAAATTAAAGAAACTATTTAAAGCAACATAAATTTGATACCCAATTTGTCCGAGGTTGCATGGCAATTTATCAGAACCATGAACTATGACTGCTTCATTGCCAAAACTCACTCAGAGATCCAAATTCTGATTTATCACCATTACTGTCAATGTCTCTTGAGAGTTTCGTGATTCTAATAACTTCTGCGGCGGATAAGGAATACGATGAAGTAATAGTTTACAAAATCTTCCCTCTTCTTCCTTAGAATCCGTTTAGATGTACTACTTCAGACAGTCATTGAATATTATTACTATTATAGGGTTTGGTGAGTTTATAAATTAGTTTATACTTTTACTATAATACTTTAAAGTTAACTTATACCCAATTAATATTATCTATCAAACGGTACTTATATCTCTAAACCTCCAGCTCAAGCTTCAATTTCATCCTAAGCAATTTGAAACATAATACATTCGACGGAACTTGACAGCTGACAGCCACACAAGCCTTACCTTCCCTTCATAGAAGGATCCATTTCAACTAGTGAATTGTGTTCTCACTACTACAAAATTATATAAAGATGACGCACAATTTATGACGGTTTAACAAAAAATCGACATTAGAAATATATTATGAAGGTTATTTAAACATTAGTCATCAAACTCTCGGCAAATAATGATGGTTTATCAAACAGTCTTAACATAACCGACATTATTGTTGATAATGACAGTTTTTATAAATCACCGTCATCGAATACTTTTGCGAAAAATGATGACGGTTATTAAACATAAACCGACATTATTTAGCAGAAAAAAGATGACGGTTATTACATAATAACAATCACAGTTTACCTCGCGACTTGAGAGTGACTCTCAAGAACCACACCAGTCCATTCAGGGACACTAGCTTGAAAGAGAGGACACACAGAGACATGCCTTTCTCGGGGCTCATCCCCATAAGAGCTCACTGTTGTATCCATGGCTGATAAAGTGACTTGACAGTCGTGGGTGTTTTCCTCTTCGGCCCAGTCTCCATCTCTCGCCAATTTATTTTCATTGGCTGAACATGAACTGCAACAAGAGCATGCACAAGATTTCACTATAGCAGGAAGCTAGTAATAGCTTGATGAATTTTTCATTGAAAGTCGGATCATGAACCCTACACCACTGAGTCACGTCCCTTAAAGACTATCTGAACCTTATTCGCTAAATAAGGAAATTCAGAGTCACTTTCAAGAATGAGGAGATTCTCTTTCCAATTCACCCTGAAAATGATGAGACCAAATGCCCTTGAAATGGCTCAATAAGTGATTATACTCGGTATGAGATAGCCAAATTTCGAGTAAAGAATCAACTAGGAGGAACTAAAATAGATACAGATCTTTTAGCGTTCACTAATTCATACAAGTAATTACAAAAACCCTATATATGAGAAAAACTAACCTTTTTTTTTTTAAACATTAGAAATCTCGTCGTCAAATCACTTAACCCAGACTTAAGCGGAGCAGGTAAAACCCTCGGCTGCTTCAGATTCTTACAAGAAATGCATTCCCTAGACTCAAACCCAAGACCTGACAATCAAGTTCTAAACCTTTTGCCACTAAAGGGACGAGAAAAAACTAACACCTATTACAAAGAACAAAAAGGTTGGTGATAAAGAAACACTAGAAGGTATCAATTGTACCTGCAAGAGAGACTGTAGAGTGTTCAAATTAACACACCTTCTTTGTAGCAATGCATCTCGTGGCCTGAATGCCAAAGCTCATTTGTTGAAATTCATGGGCCTAACTCAACCCAAAAACCGGCTTGAGAGTTGAGGATTGCCCAATGTTTATATTTTGAGTTTAATTATTTATCTCAGCCGATGTGTGATATTTTCCTCAACATCCTTCCACTTAGATGGCTCTGCAATTACTCCTATCGAAGGATCATCTCGATGCTTTGCAATCTGGATCTCCCAGTTTGCAAGCTATTACCTCAAGTGGTACTTGGAGTTACAGAGGAGACAGACAAGATGGTGACAGCTCCAAGATTAATAATAAGAGTTTTTGTCTGAGCAAATATTGAAATCAGATTTTGGACTATGGCAGCTCATTTATTGTTACACTTGACATTTAAATCATAATTTAATAACACTAACTCTTACACCAATTTCAATTATAATTGCTAGCAATTACCAATTTAGTTCAGTTGCCGAGCCAAATATATCAAAGAAATAGACATCGTAGAGTATTGATTGAAAATATAAACTAACTTATAAATATTAATATAAACTAACTTATAAACTCAACAAACAGTGAGTATGTTTTTAATAGAGATGAGAATTTTTTTTAATCCCAAAGTTTTTTTAATAAGTTTTAACTCAGAATATACTTGATCAGGTCTGACAATTCAATTTCATCTGCTTCATAAGAATCAAAGTAGAAAGTAGAAAGTTGAAAGTTATAAATTATGAATACCTTTTGGTATAACAATCCAAACTTATTGACAGACTAAATTTATATAATTATAATACATTCTAAATATTTGAGGGTTCAAAAAATTTATTAAAATAACCTGCAAATCTATCAAGTATACTTAGAAAATCTACATCTAATAAGAAGAAATGACTCCCTAGCTATGCTGTCAAATGCACTAGGCAACCTGTCCAAGCATCGTCTTTGACCAATCAAAGGGTGATTAACTAGTCAAATATGTAAAATTTTATCTAATATATAAGAAATCATAACTTACAATACCTAGGACGTCGTCCAAATGCCGCGAGCGACTGTTTGAAAAACCCGTCCAAATACTGTTTAGACGGCGCCTTTAACAGCATAGCTCCCACGTCCCCAACAGATAGACAAACTCTCCAATATAAAAGAAGAATGGCATATTAATACCATATTAGTTGATGTGCCATGGCTAGTATCTAATAGTATTACTATCCCTGTATTGCTTTTAGAGTTACACATCAAGCCCATAATTATGGGCGTGTTTGAAAAAGCAACTATAGGCAACATAACACCAGGAGAAATAAAATATGTATAGCATTTAAAAACTCGCTCCTTGAAAAGAAAACGAATATCGGAAGTCTGTTAAGACAGCAAACTGTATCAAACTTAAATGTGAAAGCTGCATGAGAATATATATGAACAAGTAAACTACAGAATTCATTTGATCCTTCCAGATTTGTACTACCGAAATCTTGAAATCCTTCATAACTGCGTAATGCCAGAAGTGCACAAAATGTAACAGTAATGGCATGCCATTCATAAGCCAATTCCAAGGGGAAGGTTAAAAAAAATAATCAATCTCTGATGTGATTCTACCAACTATTTTGTGTGAAAAACTAACCAGGCTTTTTTGACAGATGAAGTAACTTGTATGCAGTTTTCTCTTCGCAACTTGCGGAATTATATCACTAATCACATGCTGATCTACGCCCTAAGGATGTGTGTATATTCTAGGCAATGAAAAATGAAACTCAGAGATGATGTCACACTATGCATTTGAAATGTGCTGCGACTCTTTCCTGTACAAAATTTCCAAACTCCGAGAAACAGCAGAAAGACCGTGCATTCGGAATGGGTTGTGAGACTATAAAAACAAAAAAGAGTGAATCAAACAGCAGCAGGCGCCAGGCAATGAACTGTGAACCAAAAAAGGAGAAACAAAGACGAAGAACTTCCACGCATTTATAAACTTGAATTCGTAAACCCGACTTCAAATTACTAAGAAGCTGAACTCTGCAGGAGTCATTGGCTAGCTACTAATCAGTAGGAAGGTCAAATATCATTTCCTGCATTATAAGGAAATAATATGGAAAATCTAATTAACATTCATGTCAATGGACAATCTATACTTAATCCAATCGCAAGAGATGAAATTCTTTTCAGACGAACCTGATTGCACACTGGACAGGTGTCACTTCTTTCCATCCATTCGAAAATGCATGCAAGGTGAAAATGATGCTCACATTTTGTAATAATTCTCGGATTCTCTGCATCGTACTCTACAGAGAGAATTGAAAATATGACTATCACAATTTTCCTACCCAGAAACACAATGGACTAAGAGTCGCACAATCCCGAACAATGCAGATAAAATGGTCAAACTTTCTGAAACTAATACCAAGTCCCACAATGAGCCAACAGTTTATAAGAGTTTCAGAAAGAGCACTACCTTCCAGACATGTGGGACAAACATCCTCCTCCTCTATCACTGCCACAACAGGCTGAACAGACTTTGAAAGCTCGACTTCCAGCTCCTTAGCTGATTCAATTTCAACATTGGTTACTGTTTTACATTCTGGTTCCTTCACGTCATCACACACAGCTGAAGTTTCTTGAGTATTGCCACCAAGTGTTTCTTGAGCAGGATCAGGAGTTGTTTGCACTGAAGGATCACTCTTATTGCTGCAAATTTCTTGAGTCACCGGTGGAGTTTGAGGATGCCCTACACCCGCATCAAAAGGTATTGGTGCAGGAGGAGGTCTATAAGCATCAGGAACTGATGTTTCCAGATTTGTATCAACCAGGAGTCCTGTTGGGAATGCAGAGCCGGGACCATGGTGAGATGACAAAGGCAGACGCTCCTCTGATGCTCTAGGATACTGCTGAAATAGTGAATTTGCAAGAATAAAATAAAAATAAAATGGACGCAAGAAAAAACTTCTGCTAAAAACTAATTAAGAGTGAAATGGATTAGAAAGACATCTAATGGCAAGGAAAACATTATACTGACATAATAGTACGCTGGAGCACTATTTCTCTCCACGCCTTGTGAAAAACAACAGCAACAGCCTCCCATTTCCTTTCACTTATCTCTGATTTACCTGATGCATTATATCCAGTCTTCATTGCAATAAAATGACGCAACGGGTTTAGTGCAACATTAAACTAAAGGCCTTAAACAGCTAAATATTCCTTGCATAAAATTGGAATTGTGACACACAAACCTAAAAGTGCAAGCACCACAGCAACAAATATAAAACAACGACAATAAGGTGGAAATATTATCAAGCATTCCAAAAAGTAAACACAAATTGAATTGAAGTAACAAATTTAATTCACAAATCTCCTCACAGATTTTCAATGAGCAAAGCTAGCAGAGAATCGAACACCAAATGAATATCATAAACTTGTGCGCATGAATTAAAGCACACTTTTCTCATCAACTAAAGGATGGCTCAGCGCACGAGGCTTCCCACACTATCGGCTTTGGGAGAATTCAATATGTACGCAACCTTACTTTGTTTTTTTTTTTTTTTGCAAAGAAACTGTTTCAGTGACTCGAATCTGTGACTTCCAAGTTACAGTGAAGTAACCTTACCGTTACACCAAGACTCGTCAACTCTACAAATTAATTAATCAAAGTATCAAACGGTGTTATGGCATCCACCTAATCGCTTAAACACTAGCATACATGCACAGTGAAAAGAAATAATCATAATTCTGATTTACCATAGGCAAATAAACCCTATCTAGCCCCAAGAGGTGTGACTTGGAGGCAAAGCGCTTAGAACTTGGTTGTCAGATTCTCGGTTCGAGTCCAGAGGTGCATTTCTTTGTAAGAGCCGGGTTTTACATGCTCTGCTTAAGCTCGGGTTGGAAGATTTGACGATATGATTTCCAACCTTCCCCAAACAAAAAAACCTATCTACAATCAAAAGCTCAATCCAAATTCATACAAAACAAACAACTATGCGAATAACATCTAAATATGAAAACAGTGAAACTACAATTAAAAATCATTAAAATTCCAACGTTTCAAAACCAAAATAAAAAAATTAAATAGTCAAAAAGCAAGTGATCCAGTCTAGTCAGGGAGTTCGAATTCAATACAAAAAAATACAAAAAAATACAAAAAAAAAAAAAGAAAAAAAGAAAAAAAGGGAGCTTCGATTGTTACCTTTTTTTTTTTTGGGCTAGACAACTCGGTTATCAGAATTAGCGCTTCATTTTTTTCTCTTTTGGATTGAGATTCATAAGGAAAGTAGAATCTGTTACTGTTTTTGTTATTTATTTTTTTATTTGTTCATGTGACGTGATTTTTATTATTTTTTTAATTATTGCCTCAAGCAAAAGACTTCCCTAAATTATAGAATTTTCGTGCGCATTTATTTCATTTCGCCGCCACACGCTGACTTTTATTGGCACGTGGAAATCTAACATATGATTTTATTTTTTTTATTTTTTTAATATCGGAAATCCTGTCGAGCTTAAACATAATAGATAAAACCTTTTTCCGAACTCGAACTCAATATCTGACAATCAAATCTTAAATCATTTATTATCAAATCATACCATTTGAGGACAAATCTAATTTAACATATGATATTTATCCATAATCGAAAAAATTAATAACTATATCGGTTTTTCATATCCCAGGCCCAGACTTTTTTTATTTTGCCGGGCTCGGACCAGGCTTATCAAAACCCGGACCCGACCTGGCCCGTTGCCACCCTTCGACAGACCTGCACTTTTTCCATCCTTATTAGTAGCTGCGTCTACGTTAATCTTGAACCAGTTTATTGTAAGAGCTTTCCATTTTAGCGTATCAGATTTGCCTCCTTGATCTACTTCACTGACAATACGATTATGAGATATAATTATTTTGTTATTTACAATTATTATCATTATAATTATTTTTATATATAGTATAGTTTTATCAGATATCAAATATTTAAAATTATATTCAAAATATCCCAGTAAATTATATAAGTGGGTCGTAAATTTTTAGATAAAGAGAAGCCGATTGATGGATTAATCAAAAGTGACAACCTAAATGTAATTGGGCTGGGCATTTTTTAGAGGGCAATTTATTGGGCTTTTTAGATGGCACTAACTATTGGGCTTAGAACTCCCTGATAACCCAAATGAGAGAAACAGCAGCCCAAACAATTACTTGGAAGAATAATGTGATCTAAACAATTTTTTTTTTTTTTTTTGAATAATATGTCATCTAAACATTAAATGATCAAAAAAGCTGAAATGGTGGGGCTATTATGTGAATAATGTGACTTTTAAATTATTATTATTTTTTTAATCGTTGAAATCTCGTTATCAAATCACTCATTTCAGACTTAAATGAAGCATGTAAAATCATCGGTTGTCTCGGGTTCTTACAAGAAACCCACTATCTGAATTCGAACCTAAGACATCAAGATAAGATTTTGAACCCTACATCATCAAATCACATCTCTGGTGGTCTTCGAACCAGAAAAAAATAGGCTTACTCTTCAATTAAATCAAAATTCCAATCCGAACTCAAACCCAAATGGACGTTTTGTTCAAAAAATCCGAGAAGCAGTTGTGTCGTAAGAAAAAAAAGAATTGGGGAAGAAGAATAAAATCAATCTTTTTTTATTGAGCGTGTTCGCTCATTTTGACGATTTTATCATATTATTTCTACTCTACCTTCCCGGAGTTCATTCTCCAGAGAACTCCGTTTAAAAATTATAATGGATTCCTTCCAATTTCCTTATTTTATAATCTCATTGGAAATCGTATAAAGACAATTCCTATTTGATATAGCTATTTGTGCAAATATCTTACGATTAAGAACCAACTGCGGGACAATGTGACTTTTATAGGATTAACAAGATTAACAACATCTTATAAATCACCATGTGACAACAATAAAATGATTAAAGTAAATAATTAGTAGACTTATGATCAATAAAGCCAGATGTGTGTAAGTATTTTTTTTGGAAACAAAATTCCGTCATCAAACCACTCTATTCGCCTTAAGCGGAGCAGATAAAATCTCCGATTGTCCCATATTCTTACAAGAAATGCACTTCATAGACTCGAATTTAGTCAATACTCTTACAAAAAATGCACTTTATAGACTCGAATTTAGGATCTTACAACTAAATCCTAAATTATTTGTCACCAAATCACATCCCTTATAGCGAGGATATGTGTGTACATACAAAAGGGTCGACATACACATACCCCTTTGAGGAGGAGAAATTGAATAATCTTGATATTTTTAAAATTTGGTGGAAGCAACATATATGATCTCATTTTACAGCTATATATAATATTGGATCAATTTGATAGACAATCATGAAGACTCATGTTACTTAATGTAGAGTAGCTGTATTGAATAATTTGATTTGATGTAAAAATGAAATTTTATTTGAAAAGATTTAGACCAATGCACTCAAAATGTGCTTGCCCTACAAACAAGTAGGACCTACGTGCAACATTTGACGAATTTTCTCCTTTAAAAAAGAATTACGTTTGATTTGCCACAAGTTGTGTACTTGTTAAAAAAATTATACTATATAACAGTGATATCATATATATCATTCATATAATAATTCAATAATATTTTATCACGTGTGTTGAAATAATAAAAAAATTAATTAAATAAATGGTAATTATATTTAATATAACTCCATATAAATAGTTGATAATATCACGTCATTCATACAACAGTGATATATATCAAAAAATTATTAGTACTTACGTTAGGAAACATTAAACTAAGAGATATACTATTTGTCAACTGGAGTAATTCTTTGGTGGAATGAAGGTATTAATAACGTGGTATCACCAACAAGTTAATAAATGACATGTATGATTTAATACCTAATTTTTTTAGTTATTTTTTAATATTTTAGCACGTGTGGCAATGAATTATTGGATTGTTGTACGGATGACATAGTACCTTTGTTGTATTGTAGATTTTTTCAGTCAACTGACGGAAACTATGAAAAAATCAAAATAATATGTGTTTTACATGCAACAAGGCTGGACATTTTGGTCTTTTCATAGTTGGTTTTGGAATATAAAATTTATTGGGTCTTGTTTTTAACCAGAGACTCGGATAGTCAGATGAGTTCGGATCAGATTTTGATTTATTACAAATATTTTTTTTAACCAAATCTAATTCTAAATATATAAATGTTATGAGATGAACTAATAATGACATCATTTTAATGATAAAATAAAATCAAAATTACGTTATTTTAATAATACTTTTATTATCGTTTAATCTTGATTTAGTCTCCCTATTATTGTTTTTATTTATTTGTATTGCAAAGAGCCGAAGACCTAAGGACTCTAGGCTCTAGCATTTGACTGCTTTTGGAACATTCCTGGTGCAGCCTTTGCTTTAGTTTAAGTTTACATTTGATTATGAAAGCACTTACTTAGAAATTCATTTATCACCTCCCATTTATTATAAGAAAAGAAAAAGCTAATCTCCCTCCTAACATGGCAAATATGTTATGTTAGTGAAGCCTGATAATCCACGACTTGATTTGGATTCGATTCATTTTGATTGGTGATCCGTTAAAAAATATTATGAGATTTTTGTGAAATTTAAGTTATGAAATAGAGAGACAGACCTATAAATCTTACTGAAATCCAATTTGAAATGAGCCAATTAATCTCCCTCCTAACATGGCAAAATAATGCACGACTCGATTTGGATTCGATTCATTTTGGTTAGTGATTCGTTAAAAAATAATATGAGATTTTTGTGAAATTTAAGTTATGAAATAGGGAGACTGACCTATAGATCTTACTGAAGTCTAATTTGAAATGAGCAAATTAATCGTGTGTAATTATTTTTTTTTTATTTTCTACTTATTACTTTAACTTATATTCCTAACAAAATATTCACTTCATCAAGCCAAAATCAAGAGACAATCATCATTTCTCATTTCTTTGTTAATACCCACAAGTAGTGGAGACAAACCAGCCTAAAACATATGGATCATTCGATACTATAGTTCTATATTTAAAATTATTGTCTCATTAGACTCAGTAAATTAAGATTTCTCTTAAATTTTTCTCAATCTCGTTTGACATATATGATAATACTATTTGTTCTCGTTTTCTCAGGGAGTATTTAAAAATCAACATTGTACATCAATACATATCCGAACTCTATTATTCGTGTTTCTCTCATCCTCGTCTCAATCAATGCACATCCACTTTCTTTCAAAAAATATATATTTCTTATTATGTCTCTTATAGTCCACCCACACATCAATCTAAACATTATCATCTCAGCTACTGATTACGATTTTATACCGCACGCAAGCGCACATATCGCTCAAGTAATATAATGACTATTAGTCGGATATCGTATCCACAAAGACTTATTATTTCTCCTATTAATACCAAGACTAATCTACTTAACTTGAACTAAACTACTGGTTGAGAAATGAGTGTTTATTATGAAATTAACTGAAAGTAAATAAATAGTAAATAATAATTTTGGAGATAAACTTTATATGCGAGAAGAACCTAGAGTTGTAACTTCACCTAAGCACGCAAACAATGAGTTCAAACACTTTTCATTCAATTGAGTTATTATGAATTATTAACCTATAACATTAAACCATCATCAAACCTCTTTCGATCATCAGGAAAAAATATTCAACTTAAACCAATTAACTATATGTTTATATTAATTAATTTAAACCAAATTCATTAAAGTCGGATTCTAATAGTGGTTATGCGTACCCTGCATGTATATTTATATCTTGAAGGAAAATCTATTCAAAAGAACTAGATCATACACTATTATTCTCACGGCTAATTCCCTCCGTCGAGTTTATAAGGATTTATCAAGACTATTTTATTGTTGACAAAAAAATGCATCAAAGTACGAAGAATAATAAATAATAAATAAAAAATCCAAAAGAATAAAAATATGCAACTTAATTAAACGTTATGCTCGAGATCCATTACAACCCTAGAGTAATGATTTAATTACTCATGATATTCAATAAAAACATGTTAATCATTATACATATAAAGCAAGAACTCATAAAAGATAAACTAGAGAGAAAATGGGAAGAAAAAATTCTCATTTGCAGTCTTCGCCTTCAATCTTCAATACCAGTTAAAGCACTCGTCATTGTCATGCTTTAGACGTTCTTCTATGCTATGGGACTCCAAAATTGTGTTATGATGCTTCTTTTTATATTTTGGGACGAACTTGTGCTTATATAGGAGGTATGGGGGGTATTTCTCTTGTTAAAAATCGGGTTCGGAACGACCTGGGGCCGCATCTTCAGCGTTGCGAGCACATCTAGCACTTCGCAACGCTGCTTGTGAAAATCGGCGCGTCGTGACCCGCGGCTGCTCTATGGACGAATTCCCTTTATACGCGCATCTGGACACCCATTTTGATTCTGAAATATGACCTGTTTTGCTCCGTATTTTGTCATTTTCATCCATTGTTGAATCCATTACGTCTTGATACTATTTTAACCTACAAAATACACCCGAAACACATCAAAACGCTTATACAACGCGAAATAACACACAAAACATTAAGATTAAGAGGCGATAAAATATCTATATATTAGCCGCTCAACAACTATCTTAATTTTTGGATATGTTGATATTTTATTACTCAGTATTTTATTTCATAAAACATTATAAACCTCATGATTATCCTATAAAATTTTTGTTTAAGTTCAAAAGAAATTTTACGATCGACAAGACCACATATACACATCTCTATTTTTTAACCAAATATGCCCATCTTTTTCTTGCCTAAACTCTAGGCAACTTGGTACTCTGATATATTACTGGATTTGTTTTACTGTAAATTTTGCTTGAGATATATTCCATGCTATTAAAAATGCTCTGAACTTGGATCATTTTGATACAGCTGGCTAGCTGTTTAATCACTGCGAAACTTGATTCTTCATCACTAAAGAAACAACCCCCCGGAAAGCTTTCAATTTTTTTTTTTTTTAGAATCGTTAAAAGTTTTGCCGTCAAATCATTTCTTTCGGACTTAAGCGGAGTAGGTAAAACCCTTGGCTGTCCCGAATTTTTACCAGAAACACACTCTTTGAATTCGAACTCATAACCTCAAAATAAAATTATGAATCCTACACCTCTAAGCAATGTCCATTGGGACTATGATTCCTTTTGCCTCAACCAAAAGTTTCATCTTCAGTGACGTAGGGATCTTTCTTGTCTGCTACAATATGGAAATTATTTTTAAACATAAAGCTAGTCCACTTAGCAATCATAAAAACCATTCGTGCGCAACATAGATCTTTTTGACGTAATTATATTTTATCGGAAAATATTAATTGTTTCATTAAATTTAATAAAATTTGATCTTTTTTTATGATTTCTATTTATTTCAATTTAATTTTTTATTGATCTCGCTTGACATTCGATGACAATTGAATGATAAAGTGGGTGACTTCCTATCCCACATAGGAAGAGCATTGAGAGTAGAACAAGTTTATAAAGGCTTGTTACACCAAATAATTCAAATTGGTGTTGGACAGTTTGGAGGGAAAAATATAGGAGGGAAATATAATTGTTTGTTATATAATATATATTATTTAAAGTCAAAGATTGGCACATGGGCACTTAAAATTCGAAATTAATTAATTAGTTTAATTAATTTTTTCTTTTTATCTTAAAAACAATTTTTTAACTGTTTTTAAAGGCCAACAGTTGTGTCCTTTTTGAAGTGCTATGTCCTTTTGAAGTGTTATGACTTTAGAGTTCTATATATGCATTTCCACTTTTGATTTCCAAATATTACAACTTCCAAATTTTACTTACTCTTAAAAAACGATTCTTGGGTACATGTTATTGGAGAATTTCTAGAATTGCTATCTAGAAATTTCTGTCTGGCTTTGTATATTCTGAAGGAACTGCCATTAATCCGGTAGCAACATAGTAACAACATAGTGGGGGCATAATTCCTTTAAGGACAGTGAATACACGTCAAAACCTTCATCAATATTATTTGTTCTGCTTTTCTAACATAAAGCACCAAAAATTTCTAACTTTGAATGTTTGAAGTACCAACTACGATTATTTTTATATAAAGACAGTTGAGACTCAAAAACTTTTCTCATCATTCATTTTTCCTTTCGACAATATCTTTGCAGTTTAATGAAACAATAGCAGTGAAATGATAGGATATTGAAGATGTTTTTAATAATAATTCTTTCAGTATTGATGTGGTCAAAAGTGAGTCTTTAATTGGAATCATTTGTTGGTTTGGGTGCTTATGATCAAATATTATAATTATAACCATACTTTTGCTTACTGCTCTCCCCATTAACTCATAGGTGCTGCTGCTGCTGTCTATCAATTTCATTCACATTTCTTCTTGCTATCAGGGAGGTCTCTCAAGGTTTTATTCTTGCTACCATCATTATAATAAATTATAGTTATACTGACGGAATATTTCGTTTCAAAATTTAGCAACGGAATATAAATGGAATTAAAATGGATAATGACATTAGTGACGGAAAAAATTCCGTCCCTAAAAATGACGCCAGTAAAATGACGCAAATTTTAGAGACATAATTTACGACGAAATTAATGAAATTTTTAAAAATTTCCGTCGCTAAATTTCATCTCAAATTCCGTCGCTAAATTTAACGACGAAGGTTGAGACGGACATATTTTATGTCGTAAATTTCGTCATTAAATTCGTGTCATGTTACTGACGCTATTTTTAGGGACGAATTTTTTTCGTCGCTGATCTCATTATTCGTTTCAATTCTATCGTTAAATTTTGAAAATGATTTTTCTAATAGACATTGTGACCAACAAAAAAAAAATCAAATGATAAACTTTGGATTGAAAAGATTCGGTCTTTGTTTGCCTTGTATATCTTAATATATGCCAAATTGTTCCTTTATGGGTTTCAATCAGAAATTTTGATTGAATAAGTGGCCTAATAATATAAGCCATCTATATATCTAAACAAGGCAAAGGAGGTCAACTATTGACAAATATAAAGATTGAAGATGCCAAAGCGACTTGATACTTGATAGTGAAGGCATCTCTTTATGTACATCAAATTAAAATACAACAATTACACAATCTCTTAAATCTTGAAGGTGTTTACAAATATCAAAATCTCGAAGGGACGTAACTTGGTATTGTAGGGTTCATGATCTCACATTTTTAAAGTTTTTACTATTATTTCATTTGTTTATTACTTTTGTTGTATTGAAACTTTATATATATGATAATTTTCGGGACATAAAATAACTAATATTTATATTTCAAAATAATTAATTTATTAAAATAATATTTTTTGGACGACCCAACGACCTGACCTGATCGGGTTTCACCTCCGCATGACCCGACCCGAGTTTCCCCTTCTGTGTTACCCGATCTGATCGGATCTCACAAAATTTTAAAAAAAAACCTGACTTAATCCGATCCGTGAACACCCCTACATGCTAACGATATGGGATATTACAAATTGACATACCTTAAGTGCCTACAAAAATGTATCCTGAAGAGAAACTTGTATTGATCAGAATCAAAAGATATTTTGAGAGTCTTTGAGACTTCAAAATTCCTTATGCATTGTCATGAATGATTAAGGCCATGGATTTGACAACACTAAACGAGTTGAAACATAAACTAAATTATGACCACCACTGCTGGAAAATTCTTTTGACTGCTCTTTGATTGGAAATTGAAAATCTCATTTCAATTTTGCCCTTTGCTTTAAGCTAGTAGTCAATGGCTTGGTGGTGTAGGGTTCAGGATCTCACCTTGAGGTTATGGGTTCGAATTCAGGGGGTGCACTTCTTGTAAGAGTCTGGGACAGCCGGTGGTTTTACCTGCGCCTCGGCCCAAAAATGGTGGTTTGGTGGCGGAGTTTCCATCGTTTCCAAAAAAAAAAAATAGTAGTCAATTAACTCTTCATCCTAGGTTAGAAACAAATATACTAGTATCTCCAAAAAAAAAGCCAATATCTTAAAATACACTCAGGATTCAAAAGAGTAGTCGAGGAAAACATTAGGGCATGATTGGCCGTTGCCGAATTCTTAAAATATGATCCTGGCGATTTAAGGATATTTGAAGCCTTAGGCGAAATTTTTTCTATGAGACCTCATTTTATTCAACCACATAAACTATTAAAGAAACATAAAATAGCTCAAAATTCATTCTGAAGCTGAGTTAAAAGAGATAGGGAATGATAATTACTTGGATTATTTATTATGAGATGCTTATAAATTCAAGGCCTTTTTACAATACAAAATATAACTTTAAAAAAATTAATTTTATGATATTTAGATTTTTATTAGGGAGATATCTAAAAGAATAAGACATTCTTAAAATATAGAGCCCTAGGCGACTACCTAATTTACAAAATAAAAATATACAAGTCATGTTATATTCTTAAAATTAAAATTTCTTTAGATTCTTTCGAAATGTATCTAATGTATGTCACGAATTCATGGGTAAAACTCATCTTTAAAACCGACTTATAAGAAGAGAGAACTCAAGAACTTATATTCTCATTTATATTGTTTTATTTAACTCATGTGAGATTTGGAATTCTAATCATCCGTGAAATTGCTGCCATGATTGATTGAGAGACAAGTGTCAGAATACTCTGAATATATACTGAATTAAATTATTGCAAGAGAGATTTCAAAAAGTGCCATTTCTGACTACCAATAACTTGGCAAGAATTATGTAAATGACATACATGATTTAATATCCATATTTTTAGTTATTTTTTTAATATTATTTAGCATGTGTGGCAATAGATTATTGAATTTTTACACGGATGACGTGGTATCCCTCGTAGATATTAAAACCAAAGAATAAATTGGACTGTTTTTATTTTTCTTACGGTTTGATACCAAGAATCACAAAGTGTGTTTGATTCTCCAGTACAATAAAAAGAGAACCAACAATGAATGACCTTTGTTTTATATATTTTGCATTTTGAAACACTAAGTAAAGCTGCTTTTCCTTCCTGGGAAAAAGAATTTGATTCATTTTCTACATATAAGTTTTATATTTAATATTTAAAATATGGACGATGATACCTAAAGCGTATGTGACTATGTGAGCCCCTTTAAACGAGGCTCAATTGTATCACGAGGAAGTATCTTTGTATAGACCCGGCCGGCGGTTCGGTTCGGTTCCGGTTCCATCCGGTTTTTTTTTTTTTACTTTATTGAAAATAAAAATTTGAGATTGAAAAATCAATATAATTTAAAATTATAAATTTAAATTTATTACATTACATAATTACATTAAATTACAAATAAAATTATTATCTAAAAAAATAATAATAATAATAATATAAATTCAAACCGGTTCCAACCGGAACCTTGGAACCGAACGTTCCAACGGTTCCAACCGGTTCGGCTAGGGTAGGAACCCTAACCGAACCGGAACCGGTTGGAATCGGAACCGTCCGGTTCCAACCGGTTCGGTTCCGATTCCGAACCGGAACCTTAGCCAGGTCTATCTTTATATTTAGATGAGACTCGAATTTTTTCATTCTTACCATAAAACTATTTCGTGTATCGGGATTTGAGTCTCACTCCAATATAATGAGACTTCATCTACAAACATAATCATAAATCACAATATTTATTCATTTGAGACATGTAATCATACAAAGAGACTGTCACCTTAGGTCTCAAAGACCTGTATTTTTTTGTGAAGTCATTATTACCATCCACTAAAAAAAGTTGATATAACTATATCCTAAAACTTAAAATAAAAATAAAAATAAAAATAAATTAACCTCAGCGACCATGCACTAACTTATTCAAAGACCCTTTTGAATTTCTTGAACCTAAACATTAAAGCTGCTTCAACTAATTAATTATTAATTAATTATATATCTCAATAATAGCCATAATAATGGAGATGCTGGGGCTGGCCATGGCCAAAACTGCTAACAAAAGGCCCTCCTCCTCTTGTTATTGCACCTTCCTCTTCTTCTTCTTGTTGCATCCCATCAAACTTCAAGAAGCCAAACAAATAACACATTTAATTATGATTATCAGTTTAATAATATATCACTTTAAAGAAAGTAACTACTGGAGTGATTTATTATAATAAAAAGATAAAGTCGTGTATAAAGTTCCCATCGAGAAGATAACTTTACTCCTGTTTTTCCCTAAAAATACTGTTTAATCATTTTTCCATCCGAAGTTATAAGAAAACTATCTTTCTTACACATTTGATTTGTGGAATTTGATAAACTTTAAAAACTTCGAATGAAAATTTATACACTTTAATTATCTTCATGTTTGATTGAACTTTCGCCAAATTTCGGTTGAAAAATGATATTTTTCCTATAACATATAATAAAAAGGGAATATTCTCATTCAATTCCTATATTTTAAGACCTATACCCATTTAGTTTCTATATTTTAAAAAATGCCCTAAAACACTCATATAGTTAGTTCGGTTATAATTAAAAATTAAAGCCGATTATTTTTCAAAATATAGTGACTAAATAAATATTTAATATAAAATATAGGGACTAATATGAAAAATTATATTATATTCGGATGTATATGTCATCTTTCTCACAGCAGCTAGGTCCCACACAGTTGTGGGACTCAGCTGCTGTGAGAGAGATGACATATACACCCGAAACATGATATACTATCTCAACTAATAGAGGCTTTATCATAATAAAAAAAGGTCATGCTAACGAATGCCATACGGACACTCATTAAGGAGATCTATTTTAGAAAATTTTTCACATCACATTTAGGGGAATGTAAAAAATTATTAAAATATTAATTATTTTTTTCTTTTTCCCATAAAAACTTTCTTAAAATAGATCATTAACGAGTACACTTAGGGCATTCGTTAGCATTTCCCAAAAAAAAAAAAAAATAGTACAGTACCCAGAGATCATCTTCGTCTTCATCTCTCGCAGAACATGCAGTTTTGGGAATCTCACCAGCTTCATCGTTGCGTGCGAATCTGCCACGTATACGAGGTCTGCTGTCGGCCAGCGTTTTGCGGCAAGCATACTTGCCAAAAAAAAAAAAAAATCACACTAATTAATCAAATACAAACACATGATATAATTCTATAATTAATTGTTATTAAGTACCTTAATTGTCTTGTTGAAATTCCTTTGATTTCTCTTGGCTCTGTACTTCAAGATCCTTTCTTTTCTCTCTTCGGCACTGTAACGACCAACTTTAATGCTTGCTTCCTCCATGAATGAGCTCTCTGTAGCTAAAGGACTTGAAAATGACCTTTGGGTTTTATCATGTGGGATTCTTGTATTCTTCAAATTCCAAGAGAAAAAAAATAAGAAAAATGACTGTTTATTATAAAGAGAGACTTAGAAAAGACGGCCGCATCACATCATTCATGCGTCCGTTTAATTATAAATACATGATACGTATATATTTATTTTAATAATGACCAATCGAAATAGAGAGATAAAAATAACTTAAGAAGATCTAAATATCTTTTACTGACTTGTAAATCTCCTGTGCTGCAAACCCTCCTCATTTGTCCAGCAAAGAAGCTATCTTCAGGTGAGCTAAAGGATTGATTATAGAAATTTGGAGACTCCATTAGAGAATCAAAGCGAGGTTGAAAGAGGAAACCAGGCTTGTTGTTGCTTCTGCCATCAAAAGAATTGCTGCTGTAGCTTCTTTGCATGTACTTAGCTACATTTTCAACACCACCACTATAACTATGAAGCACCATTAAAGGTTCTTGTTGAATTTGATTATAAGAGGAAGAAATATCAAAGCCAGCTACAAGAGAATCCTCATTTTTGACCTCCAAAGAGTCCAAACAAGAGAAATCTTGATACCCATTTGCTGCAAGAAGAGGCTGCTGCAAATGGTTAGTGGTTTGATAAAGGCTTAGATTTTCAAGAAGGTTGCTTGGTGGTGAACAAGAAAGGAGATTATGAGCAAGTTGATCAATAGAGAAAGATTCATCAACTGGGTTTTGGTTATTTGCTTGAAGAATATTATCAATGGAAGAGTCTTCACAAAATGGAGAGAAAGAATCAGTGAACAAGTTATCAAGAACGTAAAGATCAGAAGACATTGAACAAATTCTTTGATTGAACTTGATGCTTCTAGACAAATTTGCTAATATTTTTTCATGCAATTTTGGTTTAGAAACGGCTACAGAAACAGGAGTGACATTTGACAGAGCTGTTTCTCGTATCTCTGTCTCCCTTTAAAAAGAAAATGAACAGAGATTTTCTGACGAGAATGGAGACCAGTCCACTTCAGGAGTAATTCTTTACGGAGGTATGGGTGACGTGAAATCACCAACAAATTAGTAAATGATATGTATGATTTAATATTCATCTTTTTAATTGTTTATTAATATTTTAGCACGTATGACAATGGATTATTGGATTGTTTCATGGATGACGTGTTACCTTCTGTTGAAGACAGCTTGCAAGACAAGCTTATGAGACAGCTTGCAAGACAAGCTTGTGAGACAGCTTGTAAGACAAGCTTGTGAGACAGCTCACAGCTTGCAAGACAAGCTTGTGAGACAGCTGTGAAAACGTGTGAACAGTGCACACGTTTTCTAGCACTATAAAATGGAGCCTTGAGTCCATTATTCATCATCCCATAAATCCCGAAATTGAGAGAATAGAGAGTAAAGAGGGTTGAGAGGTTTTTTGTAAAGTTTGTATAATAAACTTTGTAATTCTTTTGTTGGTAGTAATAAAAGAAGAGTTTTCCTCTCACATCTCCTCTATTGTGTGTGTTTTAATCACAACAAGTGGTATCAGTAGCTAAGGTTACTCGGAGGGATCCCGAAACTCAGAAACAGAGGTTCGATTCGGAAAGTCGGTTCCGACAAAAGTTGTCGAAAATCGATTTTGAGCATACCATCAGACGTTTCACGGCGAGACGAGCACGGTGGTATTTTCCGGCGATCGATCGGAGGTCAGACGACGCGTCACGGCCGCACGCTCCAGGCAGAGGCTTCATCAGCGCGCGACACGCGCTCCACGCTCCTGTACGCGCCAGCTGAGGGGAAGACGACGACCAGTCAGCAGTCCAGTCATCGCCACGTGTCGCCTAGTCAGCGCACAGTCAGCGCCAGTCAGCTGCCACGTCAGCGGTTCCTGGTAAATTTCAGATAGGTCCCTGAACTTTCTGGAAATTACAATTTAGCCCCTATACTTTCAGAAATTTTCAATTTAGTCCCTGAACTATTTGGAAATTGCAATTTAGTCCCTGAACTTTTCCGTAATTGCACTTTGGCCCCTGAACTTTTGGAAATTGCACTTTGACCCCTGTAATTTCTGAAATTTGCTATTTGGTCCCTGTGTCGGATTTTGACAAACGAAGTGTCATTTCCACCATTTTCGACCATTCCGAACGCAACGGTGAGGTCCGTTTTTTTGAAATTCTGCTTAGAATTTTTATGATGGAGGGGAGCAACGGAAAAATGATTTTGTTAACCAGTACAAACTATTTCACATGGAGAGGAAGGATGAAAGACCTTCTGTATGTGAAGGACTATGATGGATCGGTGTTTCTGGGAGAAAACCAGAAGGAATGACCGATGAGAAGTGGGCTAATCTTCACCAGAAAACATGCAGTACTATTCGTCAGTGGATCGACGACAGTATCGTAAACCATGTCAGTGAAGAGATAAATGCACGTGTTTTATGGAGAAAGCTGGAGGAGCTTTTCCGAGCAAAGACTGGAAACAACAAGCTGTACTACATCAAGAAGATGATGGGTTTGAAATACCAGGAAGGTACAGCTGTGGCAGACCATATCAACGATTTCCTCGGAACCATGAAGGAATTGTCTGGATTGGGCATAGACTTCGAGATGAGGTAAATGGCTTAATACTCCTTAATACGTTACCAGAATCTTGGGAAACGTTCAGATCTACGGTGATAAATTCAGCCGCAGATGGGAAAGTCACTATGGAGATGGCAAAGACCAGGATCTTCGAGGAGAAAAGAGGACGAGAATGCAGGAGTCAGCATCAGCCTCAACCTCAGAAGCTCTAGTGACAGAAAAGAACACCAGAAGGGGGAGGAGTAAAAGCCGAGGCCCAGGGAGATCAGACAAAAACCGAGGTAAATCAAAAACTAGAGATATTGAGTGCTATTACTGTAAAAAGAAAGGCCATATGAAGAGGGATTGCTACAAGCTGAAGAACGAGCAGTCCAGGAGAGATGGCGACTCTAATCAAGAAAGAGTTGCCACTACCACCGAGAAAACCTCCAAAGAATTTCATATTATATATGAAGAAGATGTTGTGAATCTTGCCAGCCACGAGACCAGTTGGGTGATAGATAGTGGCGCCTCCATACACGCCACATCTCGCAGAGACTTCTTTTCATCTTACACACCATGGGACTACGGTGCTGTAAGGATGGGGAATGACGGACAGTCCAAAGCCGTCGGTATTGGAGACATCTGCCTTGAAACAGACAACGGGACAAGGCTAGTGTTGAAGGGAGTCAAGCACATCCCAGACATCCGGTTAAACCTAATCTCAACAGGCAAGCTGGATGATGAAGGTTTCTGCAGCACCTTTAGTGACGGATGCTGGAAGCTCACTAAAGGATCAATGGTCGTGGCACGAGGTAAGAAAGATTCAACTTTGTATTTGATGCATGCTAAGCTTTCAAATAGTAGCATAAATACAGTCAACAGCAATGAGGCAGCCGAGCAGCTATGGCATAAAAAGCTCGGTCACATGAGCCAACAAACAGGGATGGAGATACTACGCAGGCGGAATGTTCTTCCGGAATTGAAGAACTCACACTTACGGAAGTGTGAACACTGCATGGCTGGAAAGCAGAACAGAGTATCCTTCCAGAGCTCCCCGCCTCAACGGAAACCGGAGGTACTAGATCTCATACATTCAGATGTATGCGGTCCGATGCAGACACGAACACTTGGTGGGTCACTGTATTATGTGACATTTATTGATGATCATTCAAGGAAGACATGGGCATACACCTTGAAGAGAAAAGATCAAGTGTTAGGAGTGTTCAAGGAGTTTCATGCTTTGGTGGAGAGAGAAACCGGCAAGAAACTGAAGTGCATCAGAACAGACAACGGTGGAGAATACAGAGGTCCGTTTGATCAATACTGCAAGACGCAAGGAATCCGACATCAAACGACACCTCCGAAGACACCTCAGCTGAATGGCCTAGCTGAGAGGATGAACAGAACCTTGTGCGAGAGGATCAGAAGCTTGCTGTCACAAGCCAAGCTGCCGAAGACATTCTGGGGGGAGGCACTCATCACAGCAGTACATGTTTTGAACATGTCCCCAGCAGTCGCACTGAAAGGTAATGTTCCTAACCAAGCTTGGACAGGTAAAGAAGTGTCTTATGAACACTTGCATGTCTTTGGGTGCAAAGCATTTGTACACATCCCAAAGGACGAGAGATCCAAGCTTGATGCAAAGACGCGACAGTGTGTCTTTATTGGCTATGGTCAGGATGATTTCGGCTACAAACTGTATGATCCTGTGGAGAAGAAGATTGTCAGAAGCCGAGATGTTGTCTTTGTTGAAGACCAGACCATAGAAGATATCTGGAAGGATATGAAGACAATGCCCCAACAATACAGAAATGTGAATCCAGAACCTCACACACCGGTGCCAGTACGAGTTGAAGATGAGGTTCCCAGACAGGAGGGTACAGGTGATGAAGCTCCCAGAGATGATGATCATGATCAACTACCAGTACCAGAAGCTACACCAACAGTTCCACAGAGAAGGTCTGACAGAGAGAGGCGACCTTCAACCAAATACTCTGCATATGAGTATGTGCTGCTTACTGACGGGGGAGAACCCAAGAGCTACCAGGAGGCTGTGGAAACAGAGGACAGAGAAGTGGGAGGAAGCCATGCAAGATGAGATGAAATCTTTGCATGACAATCACACTTTTGAGTTGGTGAAATTGCCAAGAGGCAAACGGGCTTTGAAGAACAAATGGGTGTACAGAGTGAAGCAACAAGAACATACTTCACAACCCCGGTACAAAGCCAGGCTAGTCGTCAAGGGATTCAATCAGAGGAAAGCATTGACTTCGATGAAATCTTCTCTCCAGTTGTGAAGATGTCATCCATCAGAGTGGTACTCAGCTTAGCAGCAAGCCTCGACCTGGAAGTTGAGCAGATGGATGTCAAGACCGCATTTCTTCACGGGGATCTGGAAGAAGAAATTTACATGGAGCAACCAGAAGGCTTCAGAGTCAGCGGGAAAGAGGACTATGTATGCAGACTCAGGAAAAGCCTATACGGTTTGAAACAGGCACCGAGACAGTGGTACGTGAAGTTTGAGTCAGTTATGGGGGAGCAGGGATACAAGAAGACCACTTCAGACCATTGTGTATTCGTTCAGAAGTTTTCTGACGATGACTTTATCATCTTACTGTTATATGTAGATGATATGTTGATAGTTGGCAGGAATCAATCGAGGATTGATAATTTGAAGCAGCAATTGAGTAAGTCTTTTGAGATGAAAGACTTGGGGCCAGCTAAACAGATTCTTGGCATCAGGATCGGTCGTGATCGGAAAGCCAAGAAGTTATACTTGTCACAGGAGGAGTACATCGAGAAAGTACTTCAGAGATTCCAGATGGACAAGGCTAAAGCGGTTAGCACTCCTCTTGCTACCCACTTTAGATTGAGTACGAGACAGAGTCCCTCTACTGAGACAGAGAAGGAGGAAATGAAACAGGTTTCATACACCTCAGCAGTGGGAAGTCTCATGTATGCCATGGTGTGCACGAGGCCAGACTTAGCACACGCAGTTGGATTGGTCAGCCGGTTTATGTCAAACCCAGGACGGGAGCACTGGAATGCGATCAAATGGATCATGCGGTATCTACGAGGCACATCCAAAATGAGACTATGTTTTGGAAGCAGCGACAAACCAGTGTTGATAGGCTACACCGATTCAGATATGGCAGGAGATGTGGATACCCGAAAGTCTACTTCGGGGTATCTGATTACTCTCTCAGGAGGAGCTGTGGCATGGCAGTCAAGGTTGCAGAGGTGTGTTGCACTCTCTACAACAGAGGCAGAATTCATTGCAGTTACAGAAGCTTGCAAGGAATTGCTATGGATGAAGACATTCGTCCAGGAATTGGGTTTCAAGCAGGAGAAGTACATTTTGTACTGCGATAGCCAGAGTGCTATCTATCTCGGTAAAAATTCTACTTTTCATTCGAGGTCAAAATATATCGATGTGAGGTATCACTGGATACAGGACGTCCTGAGCTCAAGGCTGTTAGAACTCAGGAAAATTCACACCGACGACAACGGTGCCGATATGTTCACGAAGGTTTTACCGAAGGAGAAGCTTGAAATCTGTCGTGCCATAGCCGGGATGACAAAACTCTCCACATAGTCAGAGTGGGGAGATTTAGAGAACTACGATTGGCTTGATCCCAACTCAGGGTACGTAGGCAGTCATACAGATGCAGCCAGGGGAGGATCCTTTTGAGGATCCGATTTGGATGATTGATGGTCGGCTCAGATTTTGGGGAAATCTTCACCGATGGGGAGATTTGTTGAAGACAGCTTGCAAGACAAGCTTATGAGACAGCTTGCAAGACAAGCTTGTGAGACAGCTTGTAAGACAAGCTTGTGAGACAGCTCACAGCTTGCAAGACAAGCTTGTGAGACAGCTGTGAAAACGTGTGAACAGTGCACACGTTTTCTAGCACTATAAAATGGAGCCTTGAGTCCATTATTCATCATCCCATAAATCCCGAAATTGAGAGAATAGAGAGTAAAGAGGGTTGAGAGGTTTTTTGTAAAGTTTGTATAATAAACTTTGTAATTCTTTTGTTGGTAGTAATAAAAGAAGAGTTTTCCTCTCACATCTCCTCTATTGTGTGTGTTTTAATCACAACACCTCCGTTGTATTGTAGATTTTCTCCCACTTCCGCTATAGTGATATAAAATGGAACACACTTTGCACTTTTGCCCCTTTACTTTGCACTAATTCGATAAACATCTTAAGAAAATACTCTTTTATTCCATGCACGGACACAATCAATTTCCTTCTTAGATGCCTCTAGACCCGGCCAATGTTATGGTTCTGAATCGGAATCGGAACCAAACCGGTTGGAACCGGACGGTTTCGGTTCTAACCGGAACCGTAATTAACCGGTTCGGTTAAGGTTTTGACCTTAACCGAACCGATTGGAACCGCTGGAATCGGGTTCCCCTAATGGCTTGGAACCCTAACATCGTTTTCCAAATTTTTTTTAAAAAAATTTAATAATAATTTTTAGAGAAATAGTAATGAGATTTAAAATTTCAATACTAAAACATGAATGCCCACACCCACATCATTTTTATAACCAACTCCCGGTTATTGATTTCTTCATATAAACGATGTGGGACACAATAGCCATTTCTTCATATAAACGATGTGGGACACAATAGCCAAGTAACAAATATCTCACATCGCTTATATGAAGAAAGCATTAACCAAGAGTTGGATATAAAAAGAATTCTATGTTAAATTTTTTTTTTTTATAAAAATGATTCAATAAAAATGATTTGATAATCTGAAAAAATATTAGGATTAAATAGTCGTTTTGGTATAGAATTTTTTCTATTTTTTAAAATTATTATTAATTTTTTTTTAAAAAAAAAAAACTGAAGGGGAACCGTAATTGAACTGGAATCGTCCGGTTCCGGTCCAGTTCGGTTCTCGGTTCCACACTTGTGGAACCGACAACCGTTGGGTTCGGTTAGGAACCGAACCGAACCGCCGGCCACGTCTAGATGCCTCTATGATTAGGGATGACAATTAGGATTTTCCGTCATGTGTCAATCTCATCCCGTCTTAAAACCCGATTGTTTTTCTGAAGTGAGATAAAAATTTATCGCGAATCCTAATTGAGATTCGAGATTTTTATGCTAAAATTCGAGATTCGCGAAGGAAAATCGTCTCAAATCCCAGCCTGATATAAGACGATTTTCCGTTCGGAATTTTCTATGAGTGGCAATTTGGGTCAGGATTCGTTTATTCGTTCGATTCGATTCGCTTTAAAGCGAATACGGGTTTGGAAAAATGGATTCGTTTAATAAATGGGTCAATTCGATTCGATTCGTTTAATAAACGAATCGAATATGATTTTAAGCTCATTGATTCGTTTATTCGTTTTATTATTTTTATTTATTAGTTCTTATTAATTTTCAATTAAGATTCGATAAATTATAGCTAATTATCATAGAAAAATTAATATTTTCGATATTTGGTGAGATATTTTTAGTAAATATTTTCATTACATATTTCATATGTATATATTTATTAAGAATTAATGTAAATCAAGTGTGGTAAATTATTTTATTAAATAACTAAACGAATATTAGTATTCGATTCGTTTAATAAACGAATCGAATACGAATCCTGATATTATGATTCGTTTAATAAATGAATCGAATACGAATCCATCACATTTCAATTCGATTAGTTTAGAATTCAATACAAATTCGATAACTACAATAGACTGATAGAGAATTGATCACACCATCTCTTTCTTTCACGCAACTAGCTCCAAGTTTTGGGCAGCCAAGACGAGCCCTTGAAAATAGAGACTTTCACGTAGATTAAAATTATTAATCAAAAACGATATATGAAAAGATTTGGGGCCCTAAATTTTTCCCCTACACGATTTGGGGCCCTAAGATTCATTACATTTTATTTTAGTTACTAAAATAATAAATAATGGAGGTTAGTTAAATATATGAGATCAAAGAGGCTTCTTCTTCTTCTTCTTTTTTTTTTTTTTTTGTAAAACAAAAGAAAAATAATAAGGAAAAAATAATTAAATAATTAAATGAGATCTTGAAATTTTATCAAGAAGTGATGACCCTAAACGGTGGTCTATATATGTATGTATGTTATATAAAAATTAAATATTTAAAAAAAAATTAACGGGTTACGTGTCACTTAATTAATATTGTAATTTAATAAGAGGACATATAAATCCTTAAAATCTCTAAGATATTTAGTGTGCCATATACAAATGCATGAACATTAACTGTATAATTTTAGATGCATTTGGTTAAATAAATGTAGAATTTATGTTATGTAATTTTAATTTAAAGAGCATGTATATGTTATAAAGTTTGGTTCGAAATAGAATATTTCATTGTTTAATTAAATTAAATTAATGCAGTGATTTAACTTGATTTAATATTAAAATTTTTTTTTCCAATTTATGGTTCTTGAATTGAACTAAGATATGGAGGCTCAACAAGGATGTATTTAATGTTAGTTTTAGTTCATTTTGTATTTTGTTTCACTTGTAAATGATTCACGTATTGGTATAATTATGTCTTGTGATGATCTAAGTTTAATCTAACTTAAAATACTTTTCGCTACTAATAAGTGTGTAGATCCGCCGGTGGAGATTTTGTCTTTTGTTTCACCTGTGTTAGCACCTTTTTTATTGGCATGTGTCCGTGACAAAACAAGTTTAATTGAGTTGTAATCTTTCATGAAGATCTTTGTGCAATTGGACTGGTTTCTGGCTGCTGTGCATCAGACATGCGTTCGTGGTGCGTTCGTTGCAGTGTTCGAACGTGTTGCGTTAGTGGCACGTTCTTTATTGGGTTCGAACAGGATCATTCCAGAGAGCAAACGTTCGAGTCACGTTCTTGGTGGGTTCGAACGAGATCATTCCAGAGAGCATCCGTTCGTTGTGCGTTCGATGGCCGTTCGAACGAGTCTTTCCAGTGGGCACGCGTTCGTGGAGCGTTCTAGTAAGCGTTCGAACGCCAGTCGCATCTGGACGCGTTTTTGGCCTGCAAAACCCTAGTTTTTCACCCTACCTATAAATATAACACTTAGCCGCCATTCTCATAAGTTGAAGCATATTTCTCTTGAGCCAAATACTCTCAAAGCTTTCAACTCTCTTTGATTTCACCTTGAAGACTCTTTGAATCTTATGTCTTCTTTGTTAATGGTGAAATCCATTCTTTGATAAACCTTCAACACAACTTAACCCAAAATCCCTAATCCTTTAGAGTTCTATAGGAGGAGTTTTGGTAGTCGGAGTTCCGGCTTTCAGAGGTGATACAATCTACTCAGAGACTTCAGAGGTTCTGAAGAAAACCGTAGGTCGCGGACTTAATGAGTTGCCTTGAGTTCTTGCAGTATTGAGGTACTTGAGTCGGTGAAGTTGTCATCATGGGTCTTGACCATCGCTGTAAGTTTATCTCTATATAGTGGATTGGGCTGGTAGCCGATATACCCGGAGTTGTTTTTTACTCGGAAGAATTTTCCACTTCGTCACCAAAATTATTGTGTTGATTTTGTGTGATTGATTTACCTTTCCGCAATTTACATTTCGTATTAAATTAATATTGTGAAATTTATTGTTGTTGGATATTGTGGTTGGTAGTTGATTTTCCATAGACACATTAATTAGGACTTGTCTCAATTAATTGTGATTATTTCCACATAGGGTCAGAACTTTGGATAACCCCGAATTTTCAACTTGTAAATGATTCACATTGGTTATTATATTTTGTGATGATCTAAGTTTAATCTAACTTAAAAATACTTCTTGCTACCAACAAACGCGTAGATTCATTTAATTGGGATTGTTCTAGCTTAATCAAGGTTCTCATATCGAAATTTGGAAATACAACTGCATTAAATATTTATTGGAAGAATTTTACCTCCCTTGTGGTTTTACCTGTCTCGGACTCGGGCCGGGCAGGGCTTTACCCGTGTCCAATTTTTTTTTTTTTTTAAATTATATATATAAATATATAAAAATATTTTTATTTATTTTAAGCCCGAGCCAGGCCGCTCATTTTAAAGCCTGGCCCGGGCCGAGGCTTTTTTGCCATCCTTGGCGTAGATCAGCGGGTGGAGATTTTGTCTTTTGTTTCACTTGCAAATGATTCACATTGGTTATTATGTCTTGTGATGATCTAAGTTTAATCTAACTTAAAAATACTTTTTGCTACCAACAAGCACGTAGATCAGCTGGTGGAGATTTTGTCTCTTGTTTCACTTGCAAATGATTCACATTGGTTATTATGTCTTGTGATGATCTAAGTTTAATCTAACTTAAAAATATTTTTTGCTACCAACAAGCGCGTAAATCAGCTGGTGGAGATTTTGTCTCTTGTTTCACTTGCAAATGATTCACATTGGTTATTATGTCTTGTGTTGATCTAAGTTTAATCTAACTGAAAAATACTTCTTGCTACTAACAAACGCGTAGATTAGCTAATGGAGGCTGTTCTCACTTAACTAAGATCATCAGTTCGAGACTTACAAATACAACTACGTTAAATACTTATTGGAAGAATTTTACCTCCCTTGTGGTTTTACCCGACGCGAGCCTTTAATAGAATTTATCGGTAGATTTGACTTTTGAAAATTAATGATCCGATATTCAACCATTATTGTAGTTGTTTGGCTGAAATCTTGTTTGAGGATTTTATGTTGCTTAAAAAATCTTATATTCCACCTCTTCTTAATAATTATGGAGTTTGAAAAAGTTTTGGATGTCAAGACTCTTTGCGTTGAGATGGAGAAAAGTCATATAAAACTTGAAGTTTACAAATTATGTCAATTAGCGATTTTGAAGTTTAGTTTTAGTTTTTTTTTTTTAATTATTAATTAAAGATTATTAACTGAAAAAAAATATGAATTTGAGTTTAGTGTTAAATAATTGTAGTCCTCAAAAGACATGACTTGGTGGTGTGGGATTCGAGATCTGATCTTTAGGTCATGAGTTTTAATCCAGGAAGTGTGTTTCTTGTAAGAGTCTGAGACAGTCAAGGGTTTTACATGCTCCCCTTAAATCCAGAATAGGTGATTTGGCGGCGAAATTTCCATTATTATTTTTTTTTAAAAGAGCTAATAATTGTAATTAGTGTAAAAAAAAAAGGTTTTATGATTTAAATATAGTTTTTGAACATAGAAGGGAAACGTCAAAGTATGAAGATAGGACAAATTCAGCAAATACAAATCAAGTAATTGCGGAAGAATCTTCTAAGGAGAGACAATAAATTTGAAGGTTAGTTATTTTTCTTTTGCTTTTGCTTTTTTTTTTTTTTTAATTTTTTATTATTATTAAAAATTAAAGATAAAAATTCTTAATTTATAAGATTGCCTCAATAACCATAATTAGGGTAAGTGGATATTTCAATATATTATGGGTAACGTATGAGATACGAGATATTTATATTTTTCCTAAAAAAATCTTTATAATTATTATTATCCCTGTTTAATTTTCAATTCGTCTCAAACCATCGAATCAAATGCGAATAACATGTCTTCCTCTCTTTGAAACAAAAGAAGTTTCCGAATAATTTTGCCATGAGATATAACACCGAATGCTCATCAATCACATGGAAAAATATTATTACTAAAGCATCCAAATTCCTAAATTAATAAAATCCGCATAAAGCAACAAAAGTTAAAAATTCTTAAAATCAATAAGAATCTCATCTTTTTATATTCTCTCAGAAACTAATACCCCAATAAGTCTAAACACAAATAAAAAATTACAAAAAAAACCAAGAAAATAAAAAAATAAAAAAATAAAAAAGGATTTTCATAATCGGAATTGCTATAAAAAATATGTTCAATCCGCATAAAATAAATGGTTCTTGTATATAACGACACCATATAATACACTAATAGATCAACTGTTCATTGCCAGATCAGTGAAGCCAACACTAATAGATATAATCGGAAACCGATCGTGAATGCAGTTTAATTAAATCTTAAAAATCGATATGTAAAAAATGATAAAATAAGTGAAATTGGTAAATTGACCCGATAGATTTTTAACTAAATTTTTTAAATAAAAAAATAAATATAAATAATTTTTATTATTTTTTAATTAATTAAAATTAATTATAACGTTACCCGATTCTGCCGGTTCATTCGGTTCAAATTCAATAAATGACGATTTTTCAAATAATTATACAATTGGAATTAGACGAAAATACAGATGCTTTCAACGTGTTTTTGTCGCGGTCTTCTAGAAGTCTTTGAATGGACTTGTTATCTAGAAGCCTCGCCAAAAACGACGTCGTTTTGGGCGCTTCTAACTGTTCTGTTGTTCCTTTAAATCACCTCAATTTTGAAATCAAACGCACACCGGAGCTTAATCGATCAACCAATCGCCGGATCCTGTAACCATGGCGGCGTCGGCCGATCACTTGCAGAAGATGGAGCTCCGTCAAAAGTACCAGAATCTTTGGCACACCAACCTCATGAACACCATAACTGCAGATCCTCTCTGTATGTAAACGACGTCGTCGTAACTTTGCATATTTGTTATATTTTGCTTTATATTTTATATTTTTGATTCGTTGTTTTGTTCGTTGACTCTGCAGATTGTTCCTTTTCTTGTTTCTGGTGAGTAATCTATATCTAATTGATTTATTTGTAATTAATTTAATTTATGGATCTTTAGTTTCCGTTTAATGTAAAGGCTTAAGTAATTTATAGATGGTAAATTTGTCAATTTAGGATAAGAAACTTTTGATGATTTGACTTTGTACAAACAGGAAGTTAATCATTTTGGAATGATTATTGAAATTTTCACTGATCCTGTTATGCAAATTAATTGTTGTAACTTCTTGCTTGATTTTTTAACTTCTTGAATATCTTATTTATATATATATTCTTGAATTGCTCTCGCCTTTGTGCCGCTATATATCTGATTCACGTTTGTTTGATTTGCAGTGGGCCATGTGTATCTTACTTGCTTCGGAAACGAGCACTCTACAATGACATGTCCAGGTCATTGATACTTCTAAGTCTCATTAAAGTTGATCAGAACTGATGTAGTACGAAATATTTTGGAGTGAGTGTGGTGCTTTCTTGTTTGTAATAGGTATGTTTGTTGCGCTGGTTATATGCCCTGTAGCGGCAGGTGTGGAGAAAGTAAATGCCCTGAATTTTGCCTCGCCACTGAGGTACGAAGTTTATTTGGCTTTGTTGGTGTTGCTGCTTCATTCTGTCTTGACTTGATCTGGAGGTTCTTAGTTTAACTCATAAGTCATTTCCTAGAATTTTTTGGAGGCGAAGGAAACCAATAGCATGGATAGGGCGTATGAACTGCTACTAAAGAGGAATTGGATTTTACCTATTCTGACATGAGTTAAAGTCCATGTAATGTGTGTTATGAATTATATTCCTCTGTGTGTTTGTCTGACCCAGCTAGTTTGGGCTATATTTGAAGACCTTAATTCGACCACTTCTAATTGCAAGAGCTTAGAAATTTTGGATAGATCCATACTGTTGCTGCACTTATAATAGTAGTCAATGGCGTTTACTTACATGGAGTATCGCATTGTCAACAAAACTAACATCGCTCCTAGATCTTTCACCTTTATATGGCCAGTAAATCTTCAAACTCTAAATCTCAACTTCAAGCTCTCAGTAAAATCTGTATGTACATGACTACATGTGTATGGAATTGTTGAGGTACTAATGTAAACTATCTGCCCTTGATTATGCAAGCTAACCCTGAAACTCTGTAGTCTCTATTCTCTAGATTAAAGCAGTAAGTCAGCTCACTTTTTCCATCTCGCCAAAGAATTCACTTGGTAATGATGTAATGTTAGAGACTATTAGCTATGGAAAGCAAAAAAGGGAATGAAATTTATTGTCATGGTCCTTTTGATATCAGTCCTCACAGTTGGTATTTTTCGTTAAACTCCACTAAACACTACATATTATTTAGCTCTGCTCGTATTTTGGTTTATGTCCACTAGATATGCCTTACCCCTTTCTTTTGCCTTTTAATATCAAAAGGATAACTGTCTTTATTGGTTCATTAGTTTCTTAGCCCCTCATCTTGCAACTCTTGAATAACCTATGAAATACAACATGCTTTCTTGTGAGAAAAAGTTATAATCTCATATACTGAGTTGCAGTTTATAAACCAATGTAGCAATTGTAAAGATCTTCTCTTTTATTTATTATTAACACCATTTCTTTTTGAACATCCAGGTTTTTTGCTGCTTTGCAAATTCTGTGGCCTCTACCCGCTTTCTATTGCAAGATGAATTTAACATCCAGACAACTGCCTGTGATAATTGCATCATTGTATGGTCACCCACATTATCTACTAACGCTAAGATTATAAGTGTACACCTTTTTGATTTGTTTCGTGATTCTTGTTTGTATTCAGGGCTTCATGTTTTGCCTCCAACAATTTGCATGCATATTTTCATTAATTGCATGTATTGTTGGAAGTGATGAACTTCAGGATGCTTCACAGATACTGAATCTTTTTGCTGATGTAGTTTATTGCTCGTAAGTGTTTTCCTTCTTTCCTTGCAGAAAGCTTTTATGCAAAATGTCCTACTGATGGTTCTTATATGTTTTGCTTTTCAGGGTTTGTGCCTGCATGCAGGTATGCAAGTGATCGAACTGCACGCAAATGAGATTATTAGAATGAAATATTTCGTCACATTATTGTAATTGTCTGCAGACACAACACAAGGTTGAAATGGACAAAAGAGATGGCAAGTTTGGCCCACAACCAATGGCAGTTCCCCCGCATCAACAGATGTCTCGCATCGATCAGCCATACCCTGCTTCAGTTGGATACGCGCCTCAACAACAAGCATATGGTTATCCTCCTCAAGGCTACCCACCACCCCAGGGTCAAGGCTACCCACCACCCCAGGGTCAAGGCTACCCACCACCCCAAGGTCAAGGCTACCCTCCAGCTGGAGGTTATCCTCCACCTGCATACAATCAGGGCCATTACCCACCTCCTAGCTATTAGGTGACCTATTTTGGATATGGTGCGTGTTTGATATTGGTTTGTGAAACGAACTTCTGAGACTTTTGAGGTACCAATATTCGAGCTGCCACTTCCAGGCGATTGGTACATTACTATACCTGTGTGTTTGATATAATAATCATTGACTAAAATACACATAATTACTTTCTCATACTGATATTACTATTATTATCGTTCTTTTTTTGCGTGAATCTTGGTATATGTAGTCACTTGCTAAGACTGAAATGATATAGTTGAGCTGCATTAGCTTCGAAAGCATAGTCGTAGTGTGAGTTGGTGACAGGACAGGAACTTCATAGGAGTATGAGATTTGCTTGCCAACTTCTCTTAGGACGAACATGCCTATTAAGCATTGACATATAGATTTGATTCTGTCTTTACATTTCAACTTCAACTTCATTGACATGGCTTGTGTTACAGCAGGTTATCGCGGCTTCCACGAGTGACGATGGAAGTTGCATCAAAACGACACCGCTGCCTGTACATGTGACGTAAGTTGCGGTGGCCCGATTAAGAAGTAATCGTTAAGCAATTTGTCATATAGAGAGTAGTTTGTTTATGTAATCTTATTTAGCAATGAACTTTGAACTGCTATAAGTAAGATAGGAGGATTTTTAAGCAAGTTGCTGGGAATTGAAAGGAAATGAAGAGGAAACAAAATATTAAATTGAACCATGGCTGGTATTATGATATTTCTTGATGACTTGGAAGTAAATTTCAAATTGATCCATCCATTCTAGTTAAATTATTAAATTTGTGTAAAATAGTCAGAAATGTACCACATTTAAATCAAAATAATTGAAGGTGATTGACAAATAGACTGGGTTTGAAAAAGACTAACCACAATTTAAATCTGAAAAAATTAAAATGAGTATTAATTTAAAATTTAAGAAAATGATTTTTTTCTCTTGAAGTGTTGGATTTTGATCTAACGACCTAGATTTTGTACTTGAGCCCCTCGATTTCCTGATTTCACGGATAAGATTATAATGACAGTTCCATTAATTAATGTCTCAGATTATGAGTTATATTTATTAAAAAAATTTGAAAAGTATAATAAAAAATTTAGTGTAAATATAATCCTAACGGGTATGAATGATGAGAATCCCAAAAAATCGATAACATTATGATGACCAACTATAATTTTAATCCTCTCAAATCTCATTATGATAACGATTACGTGTTAACAATCACCCTATTCAAGTTATGTTTGATATTGTGATCTGATTTGTGATGAGGTAAAAAATTATGTCATAAATTTTGTTTTTTTAAGTTTTTGATTAATGGTAAAAAAATTACGATCAATATGATTTCTTTTGAAAAGTGAATTTTGTGAAAACTAAATTTTTTAACCCTTATCCACATCAAAATAATAGAAAAACACCCGAATTATTTTTTTAATATAAAATAAAATTACACTACATCATTTATAAACCACTATTTATAACAGGAGATTTACAACTTTCTCACGAACTTTCAAGAAGAAATAATATTTTTCTCTCTTAGAATACATGTGATTTGATTGATAATGCAATGGAGAAAATAATGAAACGAAACCTCTATTTATAAGTATGAGATTCACGGTGTAAATAATGAAAATAAATAATTTGCATGCAAAAGATTAATTGTCCGAATATGCAAAGAGGTTTGAAGTTGGTGGATGAGAGCTTTTTGGAGACGTGTAATGGTGAGCAGGAACGAATTACAACTAAAACCATTTGATATATACAAAAAAATACACTAGAGACTAATAATTATATGAATTCTTAATTCCTTCACGCTGTCATGAGAAATCGAACACAAGACCAACTATACAAAATAACGGTGTCTTGAACAAGTGAATTAGCACTTATTAACAAATCTAATTAGGCATTACTTTTTTGTTTTATATCTCCTTCCCTTTCTAAACCAAGACTTGAATTTCTTATGAGAAAACGCGTTTCGCGCAATGGGATTATTCCTTCACGGTGTCTTGACTAAGTGACTTGAATCTTTTTGGTGATATATGACTCCAGATCTCATCTTGAGGTATTGAGTTCGAATCCAGAAAGTGTGTTTCTTGTAAGAGTCTGAGACTGCCGGGAGATATACATGTTCCGCTTAAACTCAAAATGATTGATTTGACGGCGAAATTTCCATCGATTCTCATGTAACCAGGCTTAGTCAGGAAGAAGACAACTTTGTCTAGGTGCAACTTCCATGTTAAAGGATTAGATTCTCTTTGTTTTTTATTTTTTATTTTGATGCTTGTGAGAATAACTTCTCTTGTATGATGGAAATCATATTCTTTTAGTGGAATATCGAATAACTTCTTCAATGGTTTTATTGTTTGTATGATATTCTTTGGTTAATTCTTTGTTGAGGTTTTGGAATTTGAGCTTTATGCAAAGCCATTAGTTGTGGGAATCTCATTAAATTATCAAGAGCTTTCAATGTTTTTTTTTTTTTTATATGTTGGTAAAATCTAAAATATCAATCGAGTAAATACAATTTCCATGTTAGTTTTGTAAAACAATTTTCTTATTAATGATTTTAAATAAGAGAAAAATGATTTCCGATAAAATATAATCATATCAAAAGTCCTCAATGGACGTGATTTGGTGGGGTAAGATTCATGATCTCACTTTAAGGTCATGAGTTCGAATCCAGAGAGTACGTTTCTTATAAGAGTCAGAGACAACCGCAAGTTTTACCTGTTCCATTTAAGCTCGAAATGGGTGATTTGGCGGTGAAATTTCCAACGATTTCAAAAAATTAAAAAAAAAATAATAATAATAATATAAAAAAAAAACTATATATCCGACTTTCTTTAGTGGGACAAATCTTGATTAATTTGGTTTGATTTTCAAAGATAAGGAAAGGAAAAAAAAATTGTTGAGGGTTTGGAATCATACATATAAGGGTTGTTAGGATTATCCAACAAAATACTTGAATGAAAGGACGACGTCGTTTTGTGGTCTATTGGTCTCATTTAATGTATATTTTCTCAACTCTTATATTCCCACTGACCATGCATTTGAACACATGATTTTCTCTTTGGGGAAAAAAATGAAAAATATAACATTAGGTCAAAGAAATATTAGCCATTAACATTGCAATCTCGCTAAGCATAATGGGTAATTAGTTATTTTTTTTTCTTTATTATGAGTTAATATCGAATTGTATGGAGTATTTTTTTTGATGAAACGGAGGTTTAAGTGATGTGATTTTTTTTTTTTGGAAATATTGGAGATTTCGCTGTCAAATCACTTGACCCGAGTTTAAGCGGAGTCGGTAAAATCATTTATTGCCCCAGGTTCTTATAAGAAATGCATCATTTCAATTCGAATTGAGGTCTTTACAATTAAATTATAAACTCTTTATCACCAAATCACACCTGGCATAGGTGACATGATATCATCAATAAATTAATAAATAACATATATTAGACCCGGTCACGGTTTCAGTTCGGAACCGGAACCGAACCGGTTGAAACCGGAACCGTGGCCTACCGGTTCGGTTGGGGTTCGACCCCAATAAGGTTCCACCGGTTCTACGGTTCCAACCGGAACCGTTTAAAACAAAAAACACTGCCCCCAACTTGGGCTACTAGCCGTTGCTAAATAAAAAAAAAAATGTTTTTTTTTTTAAAAGAAATTATAAAATAAAATCTAAATTACTAATATATCTCTAATAACGGTAATAAAACGGTTATATTTATGAGCATTTTTGGTATCAAAAAAATTCCTCTATAAATAGGATTCATTTTTCATTATTTCAACACACCAAATTCTCAACTCTCTCATTTCCTATAATTCTCTTATTCTCAATCTCAATTCATACAATTCTCTTATTCTCAATAATTCATACAATTATCTTATTCTCAATCTCAATTCAATTAGTTATTATCATTCGTAATTAGTCAATTTTCTTATTTTTCTTCATAATTTCTCAAACGAAAATGACAAGCTCATTTGAGAACATAATGTCAAATATGCCAACCCAAGAGAGCGGCCCTAGTGTCGGTGCACAATCATTGGGAAGAGAAGTTAAGGCTCGTTCCTCGGATGTTTTCAAAATTCATTTTCATTTGGAATACCTAGAAGATAATACACAACGAGCAATTTGCAACTATTGTGGGGTTACCTATAAATTTTCTGGTGGATACGGCAATATGATCAAGCACCTGGAAAGACATCATCCGGTTGAACTTGGAATTGATACGACGCAAACTCAAATGGCCAGGTACGCATCATCTAGTAGAGGTACGAGTGATGTAGATTTATTTAAATATTTAGATGCAAAAAATAGAGAAGAATTTGTGAAATTAACTTGTATGACACATCTTTCTTTAAGCTTTGGTGAAAAACTTCATTTTACTAATTACGTGCATAATGCTTTAAACCCTTCTGCATGTAGAATGACTCTAAACACAACAAAACGTCATATTTTTAAATTATATAAAGATGGAAAAATTATTTTAAATGAAATATTTAAAGAGATGAAATGTCGTATTTCTATATGTTCTGATATTTGGAGTGACAATTGACAAACACACTCATACATGGGTGTGACTTGTCATTGGATTGATGCATTATTTACCATGCAAAAACGACTTATTGCATTTAGAGTTTTTGATGACCAACATACTGCACATAATATTTATATAATAATGAAGGTAATTTTTGATGAATATGGTTTAGTAGAAAAAATTTTAACAATTGGATTTGATAATGCATCTGCAAATACTGCATCCATCAATGATTTAAAATCCTTATGTGAACCAAATTTAGGGGGTCGATTTTTTCATATTCGTTGTACATGTCATGTCCTTAACTTATATGTTCAAGACAGTCTAAAATTATTATCACATTTCCTTGATCCAATTAAAACGACACTTAACTGTATTTGGTCATATTCTCAAGTTATGAGAGAATGACGAAGTTTTGTAAAATAAATGGTATTAAACCGATTAAATTTTCAAGAGATGTTCCAACACGTTGGAATTCAACTTATTTTCTTTTATGTCAAATATTTCAATACAAAGATGCATTATGTAGTTTTTTTTCTCAATATGTTCAAAATATCACACTTTATCCCAGTCAATGGGGTATTTGTGAAATTTTTTTAGATATTTTAAAAGTTTTTAATGATGCTACTTTAATTTTTAGCGGTGTTTATTATCTTACAACACATTTATTTCTTATTGAAAGTTTGAATATTGTTGGTACTTTGGATGAATATGTTGAAAGTAGCGATCCTAATGATCATGTTTTGTTCGAAGCCATTACTGTTATGAAGGTAAAATGGTTGCATTATTTTAGAGAAATTCTTTTATTTTATCTTATTGATACTGTTTTTGATCATAGATTTAAATTAGAAGGTTTGAATGGTGCTTTACAAGCTTATTATGGTTATTTAGGAATATTAGATGAAATTGATATTACAAGAATAATGACGAAATTAAGAAATGATTTAATTGATTTATTTAATGATTATATTGTACGATATAACTTAGGAACATTAGGTGAATCTAGTAGTAGCGAACCGGTAATTCAAACAAGACTTAGCGCATGGGATCGTTGGTTATTGCAACGAAATAAAAAAGCTAGGGATATGACAACTAATAACCATGAATTAGATAATTATTTATCTACAAATTTCGAGTTTTCTACTGAAAGTTTAGTTAGTAAAAATTTTAAAATCCTTGAATGGTGGAACCGACATCAAAATATATATCATGTTTTATCAATTACTGCTAAAGAGATATTGGCAGCACCTATTTCCACTGTTGCGGTTGAGCAAGCCTTCAGCTTGGGAGACAATATATTGGAAGCTATGCGATCTTCATTACATCCAAGCACTCTAGAAGCAACAGCTTGTGTGGATGATTGGACTCGAGCTGATCTGAGATAACAAGAAGATGCCCATGATGATTTTGAAGATTTGTTCGATAATGCATCTGCAAGTGCAACAACAAGTGCAATCGGAACCGGAGTCGAATGATCAACTGATAATGATGATTGATAATTGTAAAATTGTAAATTTACAAAGGGGATATGACTTAAAATTGTAATGGAACTACGTGAGCTTTGATTCCTCTCACCCTTGGAGGATACGTAGACAACTTAAATTTTTAAAAATTTAAGCTCAAGCTCTTCAATGTAATAAATTTTTTTATTTATAAAATTAATCTCATTTATTTTAATTTATTTTCAAAATTAAAAAAAAAAAGGGTTCGGTTCGGTTCGGTTCAAGGTTCCGGTTCCACTTAAGTGTGGAATCGGAAACCGGCCGGTTCGGTTCGGTTTCGAACCGGAACCGAACCGCCGGCCGGGTCTAACATATATGATTTAATATTTTTTTTTAATTTTTTTAACAATAAATTATTAAATTATTACACGAATGATTTGATAGATCCGTTATATCGCAGATTTTCTTCGTTAACTGGAAGCCTGCTTGAATCCAAGTCTTGGTCTTGGTCCTTGGTCTATCGAAACAAAATTCTTTGGTAGGAAATTACGCAGAAACATCATGATTTAAATTTCAAAATTATTTTTAATTTCCATATATATATATTTGAGTTCTTGAAGGAAAGAGACAAAAAAAAAAAAAAAAAAACCCTTACAGTGGCAAAAGGATTGTGAAAAAAGAAGTGTCAGATCTAGCTGATTATTGTTGTGTGTGTTTCATCAGGTAAAACGACAGCGTTTTTAACCGTTTCTTTTACTTCTTTATGGAATGAATGTGTTGACTCGATTGGTCGATTGACGAGGATGCGGAGGTGATTAGTTTTGTTGATTTAATATTGAATCTTGAGTTTCTGTGGATTGTTTTTGTTTTTATATTTTAGCATTAGATCTGAGGAAGGGTTAAACGCTGCGTTTTTGGCTGCGGAGAGTATTAGTTAGCTTATAAACTCACCAAACTTTATACAAAACGTTACATTAACGTTTTGAGTTTGATTCTCATTGAAGACTGTAACTTTAGATCTGCTTCTACTTTGTCAAGAGTGTGATTAAATTGATGCAGTGTCTTCGCGGAACTATTGGTTGCGTGTGATTGATCGCATTTGCTTGATTTGATGTTTGGTAATGTTTTGCTACTTATTTGTGGGATTGCTTGATGTATTGTGGGATCAAGTTGGCCTTTGAAAGGAGTAGATGTTGTTATGTTTCAATGATCCAAGATTTGAAGGGTGCTCGTCGGCTGGTGGTTGTGTCAAGTTTTAACTGATCATGGTTGTTTTTATATCTCTGCATTTTCTATTTACTTGGCTTTTATGTTACTCATTTGATTGATTGCCTTCTTGGCATGGAAACTTAAAAGTTAAAGCTGTTTCAAGTGAGGTAGGTTATGCTCCAATGTCGCTGCTGCTTCCTGCAATCATGATGTAGATTCATGGTGTCATGTATCTTGTTTTCTATTGTGATTTGTCATAAGTGATGGTGTGGCATTGAGGATTCTTCGTTAGAATTAATATTCTATAGGTTGCGGTTCTCAAGTGATGGTGCAATTGCTTGACATTTCTAAATCGTGTCCCTACTTATGTGTTGTAAATGCTCTGAATGTTGTGAATTATTGTTCTCATATTAACTTGTAGTTTCACATGTTTTCTTGAACTGGTTTTCAGCTTCTGCTTTTCACATTAGCAGAAAATAATCAACAACGGCATCCTCCAAGAACTGTGGTGGAGAGCCATTGGGTGATGGGAGAGGGTCACCAGGTGATAGCATGCTGGGCAAAATTAATTTGAAACTTACCATCTTTATCAACTCTGATTTTGACTTGGAAGAGTTCAAAAGTAATAGGAGTTCATCAAGGCTGGCCAAGAAATCAGTTCAACAAGTGTCAAAGATTGTTGGGAGCTTTTGAATCTGAATTTGAAAACTGCGAATATGCCAATTTGTGAATCTGAGAAGGTTGAATTTAAATCACTGTAATTTTGATGTTACTATAATGCTAATGTGTGCACGATGAGATATTTCATGTTATGACTTATGCTATCATCTATCGTTCTATTTGCCAGCTTGGAGTTAGTGTTCTTGGATGCCGCTTTACTGACAAGGCAGAACATGTCCCAATTAAGAAGAGAAGATTTGTGTATAGATCACCATCTCCACCACCTAGAGCCCCATCACCACATTCTGAGGAGACTGAGATGGTCTCAAAGACCAAACCTAGGGTAATTGATTGCACTGCTTCTGCAAATGACTTGGGCCTGATTGTTGACCGTGGGTGTGATGTTGATAAGGCAAACTTGGAGAAAGTAAAAGCACAAGTTGATGACATTGAAGACTTCTCAGGTATTTCTATACTGGCAGCTGCTGCATGCAGTAAGGGTTTTGGAAGAGAAGATGGTCATGCTGAGGATGATTCAGGAGTTGAAGAATCTTTTGTGTGTGAAGGCCCCTCGGAACGTTCAACAAATAAAGAATCATGCTCATTATCAATAGAAGTTTCTAAGGATGATCTTTGTTCAGCTGAAATTTCGACTGAAGGAACTGGTTCCTTTATTTCTGCATTGCCTGTAGAAAACCCTGTTGCCTGCATAAAAACAGTTCACTCTTCTGCTAATGGTCTATCGCATGGAAACAAGGTGGCAGACTCTTCTGTGCAGGATCAACCTGTAGGTTCAGAGGATCTCTTAACCAACAAAGACGAGGAAACAGTTAGAAAACAGGGTTTGCCTTCACGAGATGGTCGATTGCACTGGGAGTTAAATAGAGTAATGGATTCATGGAAACATCTTTTTGACTATCAAGGTCTAGATTCTAACATCAATGATGCATATGGCTTTGATGAAGATAATGGTAAGATGGGAAACCCCGGAGGTTCTGACTTGCCTCCTGACCTTGGAGATAGTAAAACTGCTGCTGGAAAGGGGCTGCTACCTGGTGATTCTAGAGAAATGGCTCTTGGAAGAAAACAATCAAAAGTTGAGGATCGCAAATCTGAGAAGTCTATTTTTTCACAAGAAAACATGCTTTCTTCTGAGCTTCATCATGATGCGAAGGGACAGTTTGAGGAGGGTAAACAACCCTTGCATTGTCAAGAAATCAGCATTGATGCGGGATCTGTCCTTGTTCCAGCTGATGATGCTAAGAGGCTCTCTGCCTCTCTTAATGTGGATCAAAGTCGCCGCAATGTTTCTGTCGGGCACACACTAGGTAATGATGACTCATCATTGCACGGGGTTATCAGCTTGCATTTATGTGCAGCTAACAATCTACCCTCTAAATCAAGTTATAGTACTAGCAGCTTTGCTGCTAATGAAGATATGAGTGTTTCCTCCGACTCTCGGGTTGAGGAGCAAGAAGTTTCACCTCTGGTTACCTTTTATGGTAACTCCACAGGTGGTATTGATGATGCTTTAGATAAAGCTGTTGCTGATGCTAAGGAAATTTCTGGTTCACTTGATGAAACAAGTAACCTAACGGATATAGTTGCCTTGGAGACAGGTCAGCCACTGAAGATTGGGCATCTTGACAATGTTAATGAGAACCATTCTTCTTCTGCTCCTTTGGGTGATGAGATGCCAGCCTCAGCTACACTTGTTGAAGTTCAACCTGCATTGGTTGTGGAGTTGAAGGTGCAAGATGAAAAAGCTTCTGTGCATGTTACCGCTGAAACGGATACTTCAGTGCTAATTAATCGAGAGGAAGCTGCAACCAAGTGTACAGAAAAGTCTGAAGAATTGTTGCAAGGTTCCCTTGTCCATAGCTCTCATGGTCATGTGAAATCAAGTAAGCTAGAGGTGGATTATGACTATCAGTATGAAGATGGAGAAGTCAGGGAATCAATTATTCATGCGTGGGAAGAATATGATGGTGAAGACATGGAGGTTGACTGTGGATCTGACGATGCTACTAATTTGACATGTGATGCTGTAAAAACTATGAAGCATACCCAAGAAACTAACTTTCAACCTTGCTTAAGTGGCTCATCAGGATCTGGTAAGGAAAGATCAGTGAAAGGAAAACATGAACTTGAGTCTGGTGATCAAGCAGGTCCTGTCAAGGTTACTGGAGATAATCTTGTTGATAGAGAGAATGATTCAGAGAGACCAAGGCTGTCAGCTGATTCAACCGTTAAATTATCTGGTAGGAGGGATCACAGAAAATTTTCAGATTCGATGACTGGAGAGGGAGATGGCAGCAGTAGAAAGAACCTTACTGATGGCTATATGGATGTAATGGCCACTGAAGGTGCTAAGATGAGAATGGTTGGACCAAGAGAGAGAAGGAGGGAGTTGCGGTCACATATTGAGGGACAGGCATTGCAAGATGGATATATTAGGGACAAAACATACATGCAAAGAAGCAGGTACTATTTATATCACTACTGCTCTTTTAGTTTTAAGTGAGATTTGGTATTCTGGGTACATTGGTTGCCGATCATCCGTTCTTTGCTAATTCTTTTTGATTCTTTGATGCAGTGATGGTGATACCTCTAATCCTGGATATGTAGAATCTTTTGGTAGGGTCAGATATACTCATCGTGCCCATGCAAGAGGTGAGGAAGGTGATCATTGGGTCAACTCTGTAGACAGTCACAGGGGTCCAAAATGCTATCGTTCATCTAATTACTATGGTCCAACATCTTTCCATCATCCAGGTCCTGAAAATGCTTCATCACTTGGTGTTCATCGGCGTCTCAGAAGAAGTGGGTCGCCTGTTGGTAGAGATGATGCTTTTCGTTTGCGTATGGGTTTTAGACCATCTAGAGAGACGAGTCTGACTCGAGGCAGAGGCAGGTCTCTAAGATATGGTCCTCAGCTGGATGGGAGAGACCCTAGGGACAGATACCATGGGCCCGTGCCTGATGATTGCTATGGACCTTCGTGGAACCATTCTCATCCTTCTTCCAAGAGAGAAGGAAGCTTTTCTCCCGTTGAAAGAAGAGGCAAAGACCGTGCATGCAAATCCCACTCAAGATCTCCTCCAAGATCTAGAACTCGCTCTCCCAACTCGGGTAATCCAAGTTCAGGATCCCGAAGTAAATCCCCTAATTTCAGAGCTCAGGACAGAATGCAGAGAGGGAGATCGCCTTATCAGCGGTCTGCTTTCGTGGCTGATCACATGGTAGGAATTAGGAAAATGCACAGGAACCATGGTACCCCACCTTGTCATAATTCCAGACGGGCTGGTGATTGGAAAGATGGCATGGTTCGTTTTAGGGAGCAAGCCAGATTTGGCCCTCGTGATGAGAGATTTGACTTTGATTCCCCAAGAAATTATAGGCCTATGGATACTGGAAGATTTCTGGAAATGGAAGGAGTTGGTAGAGGACGACAGAGGTGTGATGGAGATGATGATACTAGGGAGAAACACGGTCATAGGTTTGGGCTGGTTCCTCCTGCAAATAGATTTGATAAGGATGGGCATATGAAGCGATTTCATTATAATGTTGACGAAGGTTTTGTAAAGACTCGAAATTCTCGTAATGGGGATGCTGCTGAATTCAATGGCAGAGGTGGTCCTAGGCAATTCGGCAGGGGTTCTGATGGACCAAGAAGGTTTAGAGACGAGAGAGACCCGTTTATACATCTCAGTGATCGAAAATATAATTGAAAATCGAAAATCCTTTGGCGTGCAGGAAAGTGGTGACGATGAGAGTGCTTGTAGCGGAAGGCCTTCTCGAGTCTCGACTCTGTACCAGTGGCGCTGTTTTTTGTTCTCTCATGCATCTGCAGGTAAATAGATATACCGAGTATATTTTGGGCATTATGAAGTAGTTTTCATTTACAGAAGGCAGTCATCTAAATCCTGCATTATGAAGTAGGTTTAGTTTTTTTTATTAGATCAAGTGGTTACTTCTTTCTCCACATGATTTAATAGATATATTTTTGTGGCCAATTTGGTGATGAAATCTCTTTGCTGCTCTGTTGAAATATGATCAAATCAATAAAAATTCAATAATTTTTATTTCATTTTAGCAAGTAATGTGGTTCTGTCCCAAGAGACGTGACTACTTGGTGGTGTAGGATTCAAGATCTCACCTTGAGGTCCTGGGTTCGAATTCAGGGAGTGCGTTTTTGTAAGAGCCTGAGACAGTCATGGGTTTTACCTGTTTCGCTTAAGCTCGGAAGGGGTGGTTAAATAATAATAATAATAATGTCCTTCCGCTGCCCCATTAGTTAATAATCATGAGTTAACTCGGTGTAGAAAAACAGAAAATTCACTGCTTTCCCTGATGAATCTTGTATTGCAAATTTTGATGCAAATTTAACTACACAATCTAATCATTAAATTTTGGGATATTATTTTTGGTCCATCTTTTATTTTCGGTCCATTTTATATGAGAGTATTAATTAATAAATTTATCTCTTTATTGTGATCGGCTAATTTCAAATTTATTATATATGTATCAAATCATTAATGGCCGATTATATCACATCATCCATACGTTCATTGTACACAAATCTTTCTCTTGCTTATAGGGAACTGCTTGGAAAATTCTTTTCACTTGCAAGCTTGCACCCCCTAATATTTTTAGAAGCAAAAAAAAGGCACTTGATTAATTCCAACAGCATCTCTACGGCAATTAAGGAGTTAATTTCCATGCAAATGCCGAGAGGCGGCCTTGAGTTACCATAAATTTTAGAAGGGGTCTTAAATGAATTTCTAAAATGATGTTCTTATTGATTAAAGGTAATATATATACACATAAAAATTAAAATTCCTTTAAATTTATGGTCAATCAACTGCTTAGGTTAAATATCCTAAAAGCATCTGCCATAAAGTATATAGAATCTTAATTATTAATAGATTAATACCAACCAATTGTTATTTTTGCAATCCATCATTGTAGACACTGGATTTCGCCCTCGGTCCACAATCGAGATTTGTATGATGAGGTACTAACGATCCTGTAAAATAAATGTAGAATGAGCTGAGAGTTTCTACCCACCGGTGTGGTGGTTGCTGTAGACACTCCGATGCTCAAGTCAGTGATGAAGACGAGCAATAACTGAGGGATGAGCAAGGTTTGAAGTTACATTGACCTCCGTAGACTGACGTGGGGGCGGTAAGCAAGTGTTTAAAGGGCGATTTATTTTGAGAGCTCTAATATGAGTGCCAAAGCTTGAATGGATCATAACTCCGAATTCTAAATCCTTTTATAGGCTAATGAATAAATTTAGCTTAAACATGTATTACATTTATGACGGTGGGTCCCATTATCATGTTAAATGCTTAGCTTCTTGATGCCCAAAATAATTAATCATGTGGAGAGTAATTAATTATGAAAAAGTTATTTTTTGATTTGGCTGTTAGAGACTCAATAAGTGGTCTTGTAGATTTTTCCTAATATATGAGCCGAGATGAGAAATGTTCAGATATTTATCCCAACCTTAGCTCATGAATTGACTGTTTGAAGGAATTAAGTTTTGTTTGATACGTGAATTTTAAGACGAAATGACATTTGGATCTTTAATCTAAATTTGACCCATAGAACCATAATTAATTACCTTGACTTTTATACTTTATAGACATGCATGTGCATGGAAAGTTACTTGAGATTATCTCTAATCTCACTTTCTATTACAGTAGCAAGGAAAAAAGGGTGACAATGAAAAGAATACGAGAAACTACAAAACAAAGAAGCTCTTTACAAATTTATATTAAGAGTGAGTGAAACAAGTTTTTATTTTTTTTTATTTTTATATATAATTAAAATATTTAAAAATCCAACTCGAGTATACCATTTAAGTAAGCACACTTTGTTTTTCTTGCAACCATTACATGTATCTTCTCTCTTTCAATTTCCTAATTTTTTTTTTTTAACACTCAAAGAAAGCGTCACTAATAAGCTCACTTAGTATAAAATTAGCATAAAAGATAATTAAATACAAACAAAAGAGTAGCTTTCATTAGATTTTTGTCTTTTGTAGTAATGGGGTTTCTTTGTTTAATCATCCAATCATAAAGCTAGCAAAATTTATAAGCAACGTCTTATAATTTATATATATATAAAATCCGGGTGTCCGTGTCAACTTACGCGCACATCGACTAATCTCCGTGATCTGTGCTCCGTGCCCTAAGAAGTTTCCCAACACAGATCGGGATAAGTCGTTGACTTTTTACAGTAGGAGGCATGTCCCCAAAGAAATACATTTAGTGGAATTCGAACTTTAAACCTGAGAGAGAGTAAGAATATCATGTTAAGCATACGTGCAAGCTTAGTTATCCTAAAATATTATTTAAATTGGCTAGCATTTCTTTAAATTTTAAATTCAATACCTAAATCTTTCAGTTTGGATTATTTGATTTATTAAAGCTTATATATGTAATAATTAATTTTATGAAAATATTACACAACACACATATATATAGATTATGTTTGCTTTGTATGGAATTAAATCATCAAAGGAAATGGAGCTAATCAATTATAGAAATAGTTGACAATCTTAGACTTTTGTATGCCCTCTTGATTTTAACCTCCTTATCATATTAATTATTAATTAATTGCGTACATTCCTGGAAGAGAAGATTAAAAGTTAAGACATGATATAACTGTTGTGATTAAACACACAATAATAGAGGTGATTGGAGAGAAAACTCTTCTTTTATATTACTCACAAAAGAATTACAAAGCTTACAAATCAAAGCTTTACAAAAAACTCTCACACCACTTTACTCTCTATTCTCACTCAATTTCGGATTTCTGGATTACTGGGATGATGAAGAATGAAGTTTTGGGCTCCTTAAATAGCCACCAAAACGTGTGCACTATTGCAACACGTTTTGGCAAAACGTGTTGCAGCTGGCAACATACCACACACATCACTTCTTGCTTTCAGCGTGTGTGTTGCAGCTGGCATCAACAAATCTCCCACTCGGTGAAGATTTCCCCAAAATCTGAGCCGACCATTAATCATCCAAATCCGGATCCTCAAAGGATCCTCCCCTGGATGCATCTGTATGACTGCCTACGTACCCTGAGTTGGGATCAAGCCAATCGTAGTTCTCTGAATCTCCCCACTCTGACTATGTGGAGAGTTTTGTCATCCCGGCTATAGCACGACAGATTTCAAGCTTTTCCTTCGGTAAAACCTTCGTGAACATATCGACACCGTTGTCGTCGATGTGAATTTTCCTGAGTTCTAATAGCCTTGAGCTCAGGACGTCCCGTATCCAGTGATACCTCACATCGATATGTTTTGACATCGAATGAAATGTAGAATTTTTACCGAGATAGATAGCACTCTGACTATCACAGTACAAAATGTACTTCTCCTGCTTGAAACCCAATTCCTGGACGAATGTCTTCATCCACAGCAATTCCTTGCAAGCTTCTGTAACTGCAATGAATTCTGCCTCTGTTGTAAAAAGTGCAACACACCTCTGCAACCTTGACTGCCATGCCACAGCTCCTCCTGAGAGAGTAATCAGATACCCCGAAGTAGACTTTCGGGTATCCACATCTCCTGCCATATCTGAATCGGTGTAGCCCATCAACACTGGTTTGTCGCTGCTTCCAATACATAATCTCATCTTGGATGTGCCTCGAAGATACCGCATAATCCATTTGATAGCATTCCAGTGTTCCCGTTCTGGGTTTGACATAAACCGGCTGACCAATCCAACTGCGTGTGCTAAGTCTGGCCTCGTGCACACCATGGCATACATAAGACTTCCCACTGCTGAGGTGTATGGAACCTGTTTCATTTCCTCCTTCCCTGTCTCAGTAGAGGGATTCTGCTGCGTACTCAATCTAAAGTGGGTAGCAAGAGGAGAGTGCTAACCGCTTTAGCCTTGTCCATCTGGAATCTCTGAAGTACCTTCTCGATGTACTCCTCCTGTGACAAGTATATACTTCTTGGCTTTCCGATCACGGCCGATCCTGATGCCAAGAATCTGTTTAGCTGGCCCCAAGTCTTTCATCTCAAAAAACTTACTCAGTTGCTGCTTCAAATTATCAATCCTCGATTGATTCCTGCCAACTATCAACATATCATCTACGTACAACAGTAAGATGATAAAGTCATCGTCAGAAAACTTCTGAACGAAAACACAATGGTCTGAAGTAGTCTTCTTGTATCCCTGCTCCCCCATAACTGACTCAAACTTCACGTACCACTGTTTCAGTGCCTGTTTCAAACCATAGAGGCTTTTCCTGAGTCTGCACACATAGTCCTCTTTCCCCTGACTCTGAAGCCTTCTGGTTACTCCATGTAAATTTCTTCTTCCAGATCCCCGTGAAGAAATGCGGTCTTGACATCCATCTGTTCAACTTCCAGGTCGAGGCTTGCTGCTAAGCTGAGTACCACTCTGATGGATGACATCTTGACAACTGGAGAGAAGATTTCATCGAAGTCAATGCCTTCCTCTGATTGAATCCCTTGACAACTAATCTGGCTTTGTACCGGGGTTGTGAAGTATGCTCTTGTTGCTTCACTCTGTACACCCATTTGTTCTTCAAAGCCCGTTTGCCTCTTGGCAATTTCACCAACTCAAAAGTGTGATTGCCATGCAAAGATTTCATCTCATCTTGCATGGCTTCCTCCCACTTTTCTTTATCATCTGTTTCCACAGCCTCATTGTAGCTCTCGGGTTCTCCTCCGTCAGTAAGCAGCACATACTCATATGCAGAGTATTTGGTTGAATGTCGCCTTTCTCTGTCAGACATTCTCTGTGGAACTGTTGGTGTAGCTTCTGGTACTGGTGGTTGATCATGATCATCATCTCTGGGAGCTTCATCACCTGTACCCTCATGTCTGGGAACCTCATCTTCAACTCGTACTGGCACCGGTGTATGAGGTTCTGGATTCACATTTCTGTATTGATGTGGCATTGTCTTCATTCCTTTCTGATATCTTCTATGGTCTGGTCTTCAACAAAGACAACATCTCGGCTCCTGACGATCTTCTTCTCCACAGGATCATACAGTTTGTAGCCGAAATCATCCTGACCATAGCCAATAAAGACATACTGTCGCGTCTTTGCATCAAGCTTGGATCTCTCGTCCTTTGGGATGTGTACAAAAGCTTTGCACCCAAAGACATGCAAGGGTTCGTATGACACTTCTTTACCTGTCCAAGCTTGGTTAGGAACATTACCTTTTAGTGCGACCGCTGGGGACATGTTCAAAACATGTACTGCTGTGATGAGTGCCTCCCCCCAGAATGTCTTCGGCAGCTTGGCTTGTGACAACAAGCTTCTGATCCTCTCGCACAAGGTTCTGTTCATCCTCTCAGCTAGGCCATTCAGCTGAGGTGTCTTCGGAGGTGTCGTTTGATGTCTGATTCCTTGCGTCTTGCAGTACTGATCAAACGGACCTCTGTATTCTCCACCATTGTCTGTTCTGAGTACTTCAATTTCTTGCCGGTTTCTCTCTCCACCAAAGCATGAAACTCCTTGAACACTCCAAGCACTTGGTCTTTTCTCTTCAAGGTGTATGCCCAGATCTTCCTTGAATGATCATCAATAAATGTCACAAAATACAGTGACCCACCAAGTGTTCGTGTCTGCATCGGACCGCATACATCTGAATGTATGAGATCTAGTACCTCCGGTTTTCGTTGAGGCGGGGAGCTCTGGAATGACACTCTGTTCTGCTTTCCAGCCATGCAGTGTTCACACTTCCGTAAGTGTGAGTTCTTCAATTCCAGAAGAACATTCCGCCTGCGTAGTATCTCCATCCCCGTTTGACTCATGTGACCGAGCTTTTTGTGCCATAGCTCGGCTGCCTCATTACTGTTAACTGTATTTATGCTACTATTGGAAAACTTAGCATGCATCAAATACATGGTTGAATCTTTCTTACCTCGTGCCACGGCCATTGATCCTTTAGTGAGCTTCCAGCATCCGTCACTAAAGGTGCTGCAGAAACCTTCATCATCCAGCTTGCCTGTTGAGATCAGGTTTAATCGGATGTCCGAGATGTGCTTGACTCCCTTCAACACTAGCATTGTCCCGTTGTCTGTTTCAAGGCAGATGTCTCCAATACCGACGGCTTTGAACTGTCCGTCATTCCCCATCCTTACAACACCGTAGTCCTCTGGTGTGTAAGATGAAAAGAAGTCTCTGCGAGATGTGGCGTGTATGGAGGCGCCACTATCTATCACCCAACTGGTCTCGTGGCTGGCAAGATTCACAACAGCTTCTTCATACATTATGCAAAATTCTTTGGAGGTCTTTTCGGTGGTAGTGGCAACTCTTTCTTGATTAGAGTCGCCATCTCTCCTGGAATGCTCGTTCTTCAGTTTGTAACAGTCCCTCTTCATATGGCCTTTTTTTTTTTTGCAGTGATAGCACTCAATATCCATTGTTCTTGATTTCCCTCGGTTCTTGTCTGATTTACCTGGGCCTCGGCTTTTACTCCTCCCCCTTCTGGTGTTCTTTTCTGTCACTAGAGCTTCTGAGGTTGAGGCTGATGCTGACTCCTGCATTCTCGTCCTCTTTTCTTCCTCAAAGATTCTGGTCTTTGCCATCTCCATAGTGACTTTCCCATCTGCGGCTGAATTGATCTCCGTAGATCTGAACGTTTCCCAAGATTCTGGTAACGTATTAAGGAGTATTAAACCATTTACCTCATCACCGAAGTCTATGCCCAATCCAGACAATTCTTTCATTGTTCCGAGGAAATCGTTGATATGGTCTGCCACAGCTGTACCCTCCTGGTATTTCAAACCCATCATCTTCTTGATGTAGTACAGCTTGTTGTTGCCAGTCTTTGCTCGGAAAAGCTCCTCCAGCTTTCTCCATAAGTCACATTCATTTGTTTCTTCACTGACATGGTTGACGATACTATCGTCGATCCACTGACGAATAGTACTGCATGTTTTCTGGTGAAGATTAGCCCACTTTCCATCGGTCATTCCTTCTGGTTTCTGCTCCAGAAATACCGATCCATCATAGTCATTCACATACAGAAGGTCTTTCATCCTTCCTCTCCATGTGAAATAGTTTGTACTGGTTAACAAAATCATTTTTCCGTTGCTCCCCTCCATCATAAAAATTCTAAGCAGAATTTCAAAAAATGGACCTCACCGTTGCGTCCAAAATGGTCGAAAATGGTGAAAATGACACTTCGTTTGTCAAAATCCGACACAGTGACCAAATTGCAAATTTCAGAAATTACAGGGGTCAAATTGCAATTTCCGAAAGTTCAGGGGCCAAAATGAAATTACGGAAAAGTTCAGGGACTAAATTGCAATTTCCAAAAAAAGTTCAGGGACTAAATTGAAAATTTCTGAAAGTATAGGGGCTAAATTGTAATTTCCATAGAGTTTAGGGACCTATCTGAAATTTACCAGACACCGCTGACGTGGCTGACACGTGGCGCTGACATGGCGCTGACATGGCGTTGACTGGGCTGCTGACTGTGCGCTGACGTTGCGCTGACTGGGCGACACGTGGCGGATGACGTGGCGCTGACGTGGTCGTCTTCTTCCTTGAGCAGCGCGTGGAGCGCGTGTTTGCGCGTGGGAAGCTCTCTGACTGGCGCGTGCGTCGTCCTCCGGCCTCCGTTCGATCGCCGGAAAATACCACCGTGCTCGTCTCGCCGTGAAAAGTCTGATGGTATGCTCAAAATCGATTTTCGACAACTTTCGTCGGAACCGACTTTCCGAGTTTCGGGATCCCTCCGAGTAACCTTAGCTCTGATACCACTTGTTGTGATTAAACACACAATAATAGAGGTGATTGGAGAGAAAACTCTTATTTTATATTACTCACAAAAGAATTACAAAGCTTACAAATCAAAGCTTTACAAAAAACTCTCACACCACTTTACTCTCTATTCTCACTCAATTTCGGATTTCTGGGATTACTGGGATGATGAAGAATGAAGTTTTGGGCTCCTTAAATAGCCACCAAAACGTGTGCACTATTACAACACGTTTTGGCAAAACGTGTTGCAGCTGGCAACACACCTCACACATCACTTCTTGCTTTCGGCGTGTGTGTTGCAGCTGGCATCAACAATAACAATTGAGGAATAGTTAATGACAACATAATTGGAAAATGAAAAGCCTGATGAGACTTGAGGGTCGGAGGTAGGGCTTGTAAATCGATCGGATTTGACGTGTCGATTTCAGGATAAAAAATCGTCATGAATTTCTACGAAAATATATTTAACAATTTTGAATAAACTAGGAGATAAAGTAGCGAAAAATTCAACCAAGATAACCAGTAAGATTAATGTCATCTTAATTATTTAATTAATCCATATTAAAATCTTGGACCTATCTGTGAATCTTAATTTTGTACTGGACTAGCTACATATTGTATTGTTGAAATTAACTTCATGGAACCCTAAAATTTGTCAAATGGTTCCTTTTCAGTCCGCTGCTGCTATGCATCCTTAGCAGCTAATGCCAGTCCCAATTCAAACTTGGAATTTCTCATTCATTTGGAAAAGTTCAGTCCCTAAAAAGATTCAAATTTTCTGTTGGCTTTTCATTCTAGGTAAAATTCAAACGAAAGATTTTTTCTTCAAAAGGGGTATCCTTGATGCCAATTCCCTCTCATGTATTTTATGTAATGATAGGCTTGGAATCTGCTAATTATCTTATGCTATCTTGCCCTTTTGCCCGAAGGATTTGATCTTGGTTCTTTAATTGGTGGGGTTTCAATTGGGTTAATTTGTTCCGGTAATTCATCTGAATTCATTCATTCTCTCGAGTTCTTGTGCTCTAATAACAAGTTGTGTGACATCTTGAATCATTCTTCATGGCAGTATGTTGGTCCATTTGAATACATCGGATTTTTAAGGATGCATCCAGTGAAACTTATTCTATTCGCTTTAAAATCTTTAGATGGTTATCTTCTAAACATGAAGATGAGCTTTTAATTTTAATATAGTTTTTTTTCCCACATCTGTTAAATCCTGGACGAACTTTTAATTTTAATGTAGCTTTCTTATTGTTTCTCTTTATTGTCTCTTTTGTATTGGTCTGATGAATGAATTTTTCTAGGCTCAAATTTTATGAGTCTATGTTATTAATATTTTCAGGTCCCCAATTTTATCAAAAAAAATAAAAGGACCGATCCGAATCCTAAGAATCAGTTGTGCCATATTATTTGTTTTTGGTCCAAAAATTTATCGGTAAGGATTACACTTTAACAACTCGCATAAAGCTCTTAAGACTCAAGGTTACATCTATTGATTAAAATCATCGAATTAATTATTAATTTGAGATTATATTTTAAGAATTCGCATAAACTCTTTACCACACAAATGGCCATATATGTTTTGAAGGAGGTCGCTAGCTAGCTCCACATGTGGTGGGCATGCATGCACTTATCTTTGTAGCTAGGGTTTCTAATTAATACCACTAGATATTTAGTGGTTTTATTCTCACAATTTTGGGGTCTGATTCTATCAACGTATGGACATTGTTATTATCCTTTTTGGTTTTAGTCAATTAATCGTCCCCAAGAGCGTGACTTGCTGATGTAGAATTCAGAATCTGACCTTCAGGTATTGAGTTCGAATCCATGGTGTGCGTTTCTTGTAAGAGTCTGAGATAGTCAGATGTTTTACCTGCTCCGCTTAAACTCGGAAGAAGTGGTTTGACGGTGAGATTTCCAACGATTTCAAAAAAAAAAAAAAATGAAACTAATCTCTATAAAAACGATAAATGCATTCAGATTCTCTTCTTCTTTACAACAAAATAATATAATATAATATATTATATTTAAACTTTTTTTAAAAAAAAATCTTTCAACATGCGCACTATTATTAGTAGTAGTACTGATTTGATCTTCTTTTCACATGAACACTGGCTAGCACTTTAATTTTGGTCTTAAAATTTTCTTCTGGTAGCTTTCTTTCTTTTTGTTTTCTTGCTTAGTTGCTGGCCTTGCTTTTGTTCCTCGTATCACTTTCCTCTTCTTTCATCACTGTCTAAAAAGCCAAAAGCTATCAATAAAATTGGAGAATTTCTATTACTTGGGTGATTACTAATGACCACTAACAAGATTTTTCCGTAAACCCCTTTGAGATAAACAATCTTTTCTGTGTAATTCTATGTGTGAAGTAAGTCTCCATATCTTATTATTGAAACCGGAAATACTTGAAATTCAACCCATCCATAATTTTCTTCTTTTTTTTTCCTCGAATCATAATTGAGATGAATGAAATTTTTACCATAAAGAGAAACCTTATCCCCTCCATTTTTAAGATGAATTTTACTAATTAGTAATAATAATACTAGTTACTTAAATTTGATATAAAAAGGAAAATTAATTTCTAGGTTGCAAGAGATCACATTATGAGAAGTGATGTTGCATATTGTAAATGTCATTTTCATTTTTCTTTATTCACTCTAGGGTTTATGCAATTCAACATCTAAGTGGATAGCTCATATTTATTTGACCATCCTGATTATTCCATTAACATTGAGTTGCGGTGCGTTAGTTAATTTCAATATTTTTGCCCTGGTTTATTTCACATTTTGTCGTTTTCATCCTAAGTTGATTCTCTTGAATCTCGTTATTATTTTTATCTGTAGAACGAACCCAAAATACAGCAAAACGCTCATAAGACTCAAGATAACTTACAAAATATCAAATTAGAGGGGCGATAAATACTAACATATCTACCGCTTATCATTGAGAGTGCACCTAACTTTATTGTTTTTTGAATATCTACTTTTAGCTCTGCCACTTCAAATATGACAAGTATGGAGCATGTGTATAGTGGGATATATAAGAAGCATGAATTAAATAAAATGCAAAAAATAAAAAAAATAAATAAATAAATTACTTTACTTGTCTTGTAACAGTTGTTAGTGTGCTGTCCATAGGATCACCATTGGTGAAACTATCATTTTATTAATTATATTATCCCTTTTATCAAAATAATAATAATAATAATTTGATCAAGACCGTTGCTTTGATGGATGACTTCTTTGATAAATAATGCATCAACTAGAATAATCTTGACAATCCATTCAAGAACAAAATTGGGTGAAGAATTTTATGTTCGTTTTAAACGACCATGAAAAAAAATAGCCATTATTTAATCTCACAATTCCTAAGAAAATGATACACCATATCAAAAATTCCAAGGTGGGTTTGTCTTTATATATGTTATATTCTTGTTGCAATTTTAATTTGTGTCCCGCAAAAAGTTTGATTAAAGAATTAATAAATTAATAAAAGTTAAATTATATATAGTCACTGATGAAAACATGGGAGTTAATTATTTTAATAATGATGTCAAATGTTAATAATAAATTAATGTAAACTAATTATTTCCAGTTTGTTGCCAACAGCATTCACTAGGGTTTGCGAAAAGGAAACACGTGATATATTTTACGTAGCTTATAAGGCTGATTAGCTCCTCGTTTGACTTGCGCGACAACATTTTTTTAAAAAAAATGTTAGAAAATCTCGCTTCTAAATCATCTGATCCACGCTTAAACGGAGCATGTAAAATCTCCGACTGTTCTAGGCTTTTATAGATAATACACCTCATGGACTTGAACTCGGGACTTGACATGAAGTCTTATGATATTTGCCATCAAACCACACTCCTTGAAAGTCTTACATGACAACATATAATTATTGACGAAAATATTTTACATCGGCTGAGGTTCTTAGTTTTGAATGGAGTTAAGTTCATGAATTTCTATACAGTATTAGATCTAACCTGCACATGACAATATATACAATATCGACCGGCTTGTATGTGATAGGAGTGTTGAGGGAAAAAAAGTCTGACCTACATATTTCCATCTAAGAGTTACTAAATGTGACGAAGCGGAAAACAAAAAAAAGATTAAAGTTCTGAATAACATGTTTTTATTGAATAAAAGATGAAAAATAAATTAGGGTTTTGACATCTTTTATATTAAAAACCTAATTATTTCAAAATTCCTAAAGTAGGTAATTCAAATTATTAAAATATCTTAATTATCGTAAAATAAGGAAAGAAAACAAAAGTAAAAACTAATTCCCAATTTAAAATAAACAAATTTGGAAAGAATCATGAAAATATGAAATGAAATTTTTAAATGTGATTCGAGACTTTTTAAAGAGTTTGTTGATGGTGTTTTCAGGCACTATAACATTTAAGACAGCACGACGAGGACAGAAGGGTAAATTCCTGGCTGGTTGAGATCATCATAAACCGACCCGACCACAACATGTGAAGACCGACCACTTTGGTTCGTATGACCGAGCACTTTAAGGTCGGCAGGAACACTCTTAGCATAAAAGACTATCATGACCGACCACATAAAAACCGACCAGACGGCGAGACGCGTTAAAGATGACGACACTCTATTCTAACGGATAAGATAAGCGAGTTATCCTACTTTCACAAGGAGATGGAGTCAGAATCCGAAAAGGAAGAAGAAAAGAGAAGGGAACATCAGGCTGGGAATCCTTGCAAGAAGAAGAGACTAAGTTCAAATAGGATTTCTTATACAAATAGGAGTCTGATTTCTGTATTACTATAAATAGGAGAGCATAGTATGTGTAAAAGGCATCCTAAAAAAATCATAAGATCACCAACAAAACGAGAGTAATTGAATCTTCAAGCTCTGACTTGTAGAGATTTGAGAAGAGTGTTTGAGTAATAAAAGTACCATCCCTTTTGTGTCCGTGGACGTAGGTCGGATCCAAATCCACCGAACCACGTTAAATCCCCTTGTTGTTTGGTGTGTTTATCTGTTTTTCGCTAAATTTGCCTTTGGTCCCCCATAACCAAACAAATTCACTATTGAGGGAGGATTTTCTCGGGAGTGATATTCCAATATTACCCTGAGACCAAAATCAGCCGTCAACAGTTGGCGCCGTCTGTGGGGAGCCCAACAAAAAGCAACTCGCGTAGTGAGACAATGGCGGAAGACGGAAGCCACCAACCATCAGGGAGCTCGGCTGCAGATTGGATGGAGAAGATTGAAGAGAACCTTAGGAAGGAAAGGGAGGAAAGCCGAACTCTGCTAAAAACCATAGTAGACCGTTTGGAAAGGATAGAAGGAGCACACGATGGAAAATTCGAGGCCGGGATTAGCCGACGAAAGAAAGACATAGCAGAAGGAAAGAGAATTGTCGATATAAGTGAGGAGGACAGGCACCGGAGGAGAGATCCTTACAAGCTAAGATCTGTAGTGGTTCAGGGAGATTCCCAGACCGAGGACACATGGGAGGAAGAGAGTGACAAATCGTCACCAGACCCCTCCTATGATAGCCTTCGCAACACCCGGCGAAAGGAGGAAGAAAATGACGAAGAAGTACGAGAAGATACCGACCTCGAGAAACACCACCCCCGGGATAACAGAAAGAAAGGAGACCGCAGGAGGCGGAGCGGAACCAAAGATAGCAACATGAAATCTTGGTTACGGGAGGAGCTGATCAAATGGGGAGTATATCCCAATACAAACAGAGGGGATGTCCAGGACGGCAAAGATGAATCTCCCCTCGCGGAAAAAATAAGGTCGGCAAGATTCCCAAAGCGATTCAGCATGCCGACCATGGCACCCTACAAAGGCCACTCTGACCCGAAATCACACATCGAAAGTTTTGTCTTGTTGATGGAAGTCCAGGGAGTAGTAGGAGATGCCATCTGCAAAGTATTCCCCCTAACTTTAAGTGGACCCGCCATCCTATGGTACAGAAGCCTGGCTCCGGGGAGCATCAGAGACTTCGCACAACTTAAGAAGTCATTCATTCGACACTTCAAAGGGGCTTGCGTCCCCAAAAAGACGATTGGAGAATTAAGACTTATGAAGCAAGGGGAAGATGAACCTCTGAAGATATTTATTGAAAGATACCATAATATGGTACTCGAAGTCGGAGGGTATGAATCCCCCGAGGCCCTGGAAAGCTTGAAGGGAGCCTTGAAGGTCGGAAGGCTATGGACCCATCTAAGGATCCAAGACACCCCGGACTACGCCACCGCTCTGGAGGTAGCCCGAAAATTCGTTTTGTTGGAGAACGAAGAAAAAGTATCCCGAAAAGGGAACACCATTAGAGAAAGAACCGCAAGGGAGGGTGCCCCCCGCCGAACAGAAAGAGAATCCAGAAGACCACTCCCGAAACACAAAGAATTCAAACCACTGCACCGGGACAATCAAGAGAGAAGGGCGCCGACCCAAGTAAACCATGTGGTCGGGGAAGATGCATACATTCCCCTAAAGAAGCCACTAGGACAAATTGTCATGGAGATCCAGGGGAAAGGCCTCTTAGTGGAACCCGACCAAAGGAGATTCCCCCCGGACAAAAGAAACCAAAAGGCTTATTGTGTACACCACAACTCCAAAGGACATGCAACGGACGGATGTAAAGATCTGCGAGAGCAAATGGAGGATCTAGCACGAAACGGGTATCTCAACAAATACATTGACCACGAGATCATGACGGCCAGACAAAGAGCACGTGGTCGCCAAATCAATATCATCGCAGGAGGAAAAACACTGGCCGGAAACTCTAACCGGTCAAGGAAAGATTACAGCAGAACCCGAGGACCAGATGTCTTAGAAACAGAGCAGGGCACAAGGCAACCGGGAGGCCGGTCGATACCAATAATGTTCACTGATGAGGATACCCGAGGAGTAAGTTTCCCTCATGACGATGCATTGATAATCAAGGCAGTCATCAGCGGGTCGGAAGTAGACAGAATCCTAGTGGACCCCGGGAGCGCAGTTGATATAATTTCCAGAGAAGCGCTGGACAACCTAGGGGTAGAATATGCAACCCTTACCAACGATAGCACTCCCTTATACGGTTTCGGAGGAGCAGCCGTTATCCCACTAGGACAGAATACAGTTGGCGATAACTGTCGGGACACATCCCCGGACCCGGACGATCATGACAGACTTCACTGTGGTAGACTGCATGAGCAGTTACCAGGCCATCGTCGGGCGACCCTTCATGATGAAAACGAAAGCCGCGATGTCCTGCTACCACCTAAAACTGAAATTCCCCACCCGGGAAGGGATTGGAATTGTGTGCGGAAGCCAGAAAACAGCTCGCAGCTGCTTCGCAACTCTCTCACGAGAAACTCTATGCATCACAGAAGACAGTCGAAAACGACAAAGGAACCAGGGAGAAGAAGAAGAAGACAGAGACCCAGGCCTGGCCAAACAAAAGTGCTCGACTTGCTGCAGCTGAGGAAACCGAGGAGATAGAACTTTACGGGGCAGGAAAAAGTTTAAAGATAGGGGGAGGCCTGAGCGAGTCCATACGACGAGACCTTCTGGAATGCCTGAAGGGATACCCGGATGTTTTTGCCTGGGGGTACAATGACATGCCGGGGATCGACCCGAAATCATCAATCACCGCCTAGCAGACTCATCGCAGCCGGTCAGGCAGAAGAGAAGGAAGATCATGAGCGAGTCCAACGACGAGACCTTCTGGAATGCCTGAAGGGATACGGAGCCTGGGGTACAATGACATGCCGGGGATCGACCCGAAATTATCAATCAGCCTAGCAGTAGACATCTCGCAAGCCGGTCAGGCAGAAGAGAAGGACTTCAATCAAGAGAGAGTAAAGTAATAGCAGCCGAGGTCGAGAAGCTACTAAAGGCGGGTCTCATCAGGGAAGCAAGGTACCCGGATTGGGTATCGAACGTGGTATTGGTCAGGAAGAACAATGGCAAGTGGCGAATGTGCGTCGATTTCACCGACTTAAACAAGGCATGCCCAAAAGACAGCTTTCCTTTGCCAAACATAGACCAGCTAGTAGACACCACAGCCTGCCAAGGCTTACTAAGCTTCATGGATGCTTTCTCCGGATACAACCAGGTCAAAATGTGCCCGGCAGACGAAGAGAAGACGACCTTCATCACAGATCAGGGGCTTTACTGCTATAAAGTGATGCCCTTCGGGCTAAAAAACGCTGGGGCAACTTTCCAAAGGTTGGTAAACAAAGTTTTTAAACCACTCATCGGCATTACAATGTTGGTCTATGTCGATGACATGATAACAATGTCAAAAGAACCAAACAACCACATGGACGACCTAAAAAGGACCTTCGAGCTTCTAAGAAAACACAACCTGAAGCTCAATCCGGAAAAATGTACCTTCGGGGTAGCTTCAGGGAAGTTTTTAGGCTATATGGTAAGTGCCCGAGGAATTGAAGCAAACCCACAGAAGATCCAGGCAATTCTGGCCCTAAAATCTCCCAAGACAGTAAAAGAAGTACAGAGTCTGACCGGTAGAGTGGCCGCGCTCAACCGGTTCATATCACGAGCAACTGACAAATGCCACCCTTTCTTCAAAGTAATTCGAAAAGCAAAGAAGGATGTCGACTGGACGGCAGAGTGCGAAGAAGCCTTCCAGCAGCTGAAACAGTATCTAATGCAGCCTCCACTCTTGGCAAAACCACTCCCAGGAGAAACATTATACCTATATCTGGCTGTTTCGGACCGAGCAGTGAGTTCAGTACTGATACAGGAAGCCAACAAGATCCAGAAGCCTGTCTACTACATCAGCAAAGCCCTCTTAGACACTGAAACCCGTTATCCAGCACACGAACTGGTCGCCCTTTCACTAGTTACGGCAGCTCGAAAGTTACGGCCTTACTTCCAGGCCCATCCTATCCGGGTATACACCGGCCACCCCCTAAAGTAAATTCTGCAACGGCCAGAGGTCTCCGGCAGATTAATAAAGTGGTCGGTAGAACTGAGTGAACATGACATCGCCTACCTCCCAAGAGCAGCAGTAAAGGGACAAGCCCTGGCAGATTTTTTCGCCGAGGGTACCGATCCCCAGACCCTGGCTATAGACGAGGACAAGTGGGAAATGTCCGTAGACGGTTCGGCCAGCACACAAGGCAATGGCGCGGGAATCGTCCTAAAAAGCGACAAAGGAGAAGAAATCCTGCTCGCCCTGAAATTCGCTTTCACAACTACCAACAATGAAGCAGAATATGAAGCAATACTGGGTGGTTTGAGACTATGCACGGTGCTAGGGATCCAAAATGTGGTGGTAAGGAGCGACTCGCAATTAGCCGTTCAGCAACTAAACGGAGCATTTCAAGCAAAAGAACCTAGCATGATGGCCTATCTGACCGAAGTGCGAAAGTTAACCGGGAAGATGGGAGATGTGCACTTCAAACAAATCCCCCGAGAAGACAATGGTGAGGCAGATTCCCTGGCACGGCTCGCCTCTTCAACAAAATCCGAGCACCCCAGGATACTCCCTTTGATCTACATCCGGGAAAGGAGCGTGGGAGAATCCAAAGTAGAAGTTCTAGATAAAGAAAGTCAAGCATCATGGATGCAACCCATCAGAAAATACTTGGAAAAGGGAGAGAAAAACACAGAGGACAGAGCAGAGGCCAGAAAGTTAAGGTACAAAAGCACCAAATTCTCCCTAATTGACGGGTGGGGTACTTTACCGACGGGGTTACTCAGTCCCCCTCTTGAGATGTCTTGCCGAAGAAGAGGCGGATTATGTGCTCAGAGAGATACATACGGGCATCTGCGGAAGCCACGCCGGAGGTCGCTCCATTGCTTTCAAAGCCTTAAGACAAGGTTTTACTGGCCGACCATGCACCAGGACGGCGTAGAGAGTAGCCCGCAGGTGCGAAGGATGTCAGAAAAACGCAAACCTCCACCACCACCAGCAGAACAGTTGACCACGCTACTCAGTCCTGGCCGTTCGCCCAGTGGGGACTGGACATCATTGGACCGATGCCACAAGGGAAAGGACAGGCGAAGTATGCCATCGTGGCCATAGACTATTTCACCAAATGGGTAGAGGCAGAGCCATTATCCACCATCACGAGAGAAAAAGGCCACTGAATTCCTGAGGAAAAATATCGTCTGCCGGTTCGGGATCCCCCGAGCTGTCATTACTGACAACGGGAAGCAGTTTGACAGCAAAGGTTTCAGAAAACTTTGCGAAGACCTCCAGATCGCCCTAAAGTTCGCCACACCAGCCCATCCCAAGTCAAACGGACAAGTCGAGGCGACCAACAAAACCATCAAGGCTAACCTGAAGGCTCGGCTCGGATCCAGCAAAGGCTATGGGTCGAGGAACTACCGGAAGTACTATGGGCACACCGGACAACTTGTAAGACTCCACAGGAGAAACCCCGTTCTCTTTAGCATACGGGTATGAAGCTATCATCCCGGCAGAAATCGGGGTGACCTCCCACAGGGTTCAGCACTATGAGAGAAAACAGAACGAAGAACTTCTCAGAAACCACCTCGACCTGGTCGAAGAAAAAAGAGAGAGGTCGGCTATGAAAACAATAATCTACTAACAAAGGATGGCCCGTTTTTACAACAAAAGGATTCGGACACGCACCTTCGTCCCGGGCGACCTAGTGCTAAGAAATGTCACCCTAAATACTCGAAAGCCAGAGGAGGGCTCCCTGGGCGCCAAATGGGAAGGGCCCTACAAGGTGATAAATGTGGTAAAACCAGGAGTGTACATCCTAGAACGGCTTGACGGCACAAGATTAAAAAAGCCATGGAATGCCGAGATGTTGAGAAAATACTTCCAGTAAAACGTCCCCTCCCTCCTACCTGCTTACTACCAACAAATAAGGGACATGGATTCAAATACAGAGCCTTTCTCGAAATGGCCCACAGAGAGTTGTAAGAAGGGCAGTATGTCCCCAAGTATCAATAAAAACTTTTGTTATTTATCCGCTCTTCTAAAAAATAAAAGTTTGCAAAAGAACTCCGGGGACATACTCAATGCAACAAACCAAAACATAAGGAGAAATTCGCCCTTAATATTCCAAACAGCTCGGGGTCGGGTATATCCCACCGGGTCAGCCCTTCGGACTGGGGACGTAACATTCCCCCAGGTCCAAGTGCCGGGGTCGGGTACATCCCACCGGGTCAACCCTACGGACTGGGGACGTAACATTCCCCCAGGTCCAAATGCCTTCTTCAGCTCGGGGTCGGGTACATCCCACCGAGTCAGCCCTTCGGACTGGGGACATAAACATTCCCCCAGGTCCAAGTGCCTTTCTCAGCTCGGGGTCGGGTACATCCCACCGAGTCAGCTATTCGGACTGGGGACATAACATTCCCCCAGGTCCAAGTGCCTTTTTCAGCTCGGGGTCGGGTTACGTCCCACCGAGTCATAATCATTAGTCTGGGGACGGGACATTCCTCCAGAACCATCTCAGCTCGGGGTCCTTAGGGACAGACTCGACGCATGGGATTCATAAGAAGCATAGCACGGGGAGGGATGATACCCCCGTGGCGATTGCTTACTCCGGTGTTACCGAACATAAGGAGGAATATGCCCTTAATGTGTCGAACACTCTTTGGTCCTCATTTACCCGATGTAATGGATCTGTGGGAAAGCATAGCACGGGGAGTGACGAGGCCCCCGTGACGATTGCTAGCTCCAGTGATACCGAACCTAAGGAGGGATATGCCATTAGCCTCCCGGACACTCTTTGATCCATTCATCACTCGGATCCGTGAGAGGCACAGCACGGGGATGCGTTGAGCCCCTGTGGCGTGTACCTACTCCAGCGTGGTAAGGAGGAGCCCTCACGAAATACACAGGCTCCCCAGTGGACCAACGTGTAGAGGATGTGCCCTTACCGATCAAACGCTCTTTTTGATCCGAATCCTGGTTCGCCGGGACACTGAATTGAAAGATTCAGAATTGTGTTTTGGAAACCTCAGACGGGACGCTGTTTTGAGGCATCCATGTTGTTGTTTACGCTTGCAAAAAACGTTTTTTGGGATAGGTGCTATGTCACCCCCACCTTTTAACTTTATTTTTTCCAGAAATCTTGTTTTTGTTTTTTACCGATCTGACAGAGGGACGCCCATGCCAGATTCGGTAGGTTGATTCACTTCCCTTCTGAATAAATAACCCCGAGGGGTAGTCGGCTCGGGGCTGGATTCGTTCCGCCGAGGCACCTATTTATTCGACCCGGGCTGCTGGATTCGTTCCGCCGAGGTCACTTGGTTTCTCTCCCCGGTCGGGACGGGTTACGTCCCACCGAGTCGGTTTCTTTGGACTGGGGAGGTAACATTCCCCCAGGTCCAAGTCTTACAAGGTAACATTCCCCCAGGTCCAAGTCTTTCACACAGCTCGGGGTCGGGTTACGTCCCACCGAGTCGGTTTCTTTGGACTGGGGAGGTAACATTCCCCCAGGTCCAAGTCTTTCACACAGCTCGGGGTCGGGTTACGTCCCACCGAGTCGTTTTCTTTGGACTGGGGGGGGGTAACATTCCCCCAGGTCCAAGTCTTTCACACAGCTCGGGGTCGGGTTACGTCCCCGAGTCGGTTTCTTTGGACTAGGGAGGTAACATTCCCCCAGGTCCAAGTCTTCCACTCAGCTCGGGTTCGGGCTATGTCCCACCGAGTCAAACTCCTTCGATTTGGGGAGGAAAATTCCCCCAGAATCGAAGTCCGTTACCCAGCTCGGGGTCAGGTTATACCCCTCCGGTTCATGATGACCCCTGAAGGGACTCATATTGTTCGGACAAAAAAAAAAAATGGAGAGAGACACGAAATAAACATAAAATACTTATGTATGTATGTCAAAGTACAACTTAAAGTTTTATTACAAAAAATATGTAAGTGTACATAGGGCCCCGGTCGGGTTACCCCCTTTCTCATTCAGCCCGCACAGGGGCAGGAACTTCTTCCTCAACTCGCTCAGACAACGGAAGGAGTGGCTCGATCTCGGGAGGAGGAACAGCTGATCATCCTCGACTACACGGGAGACCTCTCTTCAGGGAGGGAGGAGGGAGGATCTAAAGGCAGTCCTCGCCTGCTGGGGGGAACCTCAGGTCGCCCTTCATGGGGAGCTCCAGAAGCCGGAACGATCGAAATCGGGGCAGGATCCATCACCTCCTCGGCAGGAGGAGGGAGCCACTTCCGGAACTCCTCCTAGGAGATCTCCCCTTTACAGAAACTGATGGCCGCATATATAGGGTCCATGTTCAGACTCGGCAGCACCATCGGTATCAGATCGGCGCAGTCACCAACTCCCTCTAGGCGGATAGCCTCCTTCTCGGCCTCAAGGTCGGCCTCTCTTTCCTCAAGCTCGGTTTCTTTCCTCACAAGATCATCCCGAGCCCGCGCCATTTGCTCTTCATTGGCCTTTAACGTGGTTTCAGCACTGGCCACATTGGCCTTCAAAACACCAATTTCAGATTGGGCAGTCTTCAAATCCTCCCGAGCGTTGTCAGCAAGCTTTCGCTCCAGCGCAGCCGCAGCCTTAAGAGCCTTGTTAACTTTGAAATTCTCGACGGCAGCCAACTCAAGGTTTTGAATCACCCCCTCCCGGTCGGCCAGCTTGGTTTCCGTCTCTGTAAGACGATTCTGAAGTCTCTGGGCCTGACCGCCATCGGACAATAGGCTCAAAAGAAGGTCCTTGTTCTTCGCCATAAGGTAAGTGGCCTGCACAAAAATAAAGGAGGTCATGATACGATATGAAGAAAACCGAGGACCGAAGTCAGAGAAGAGAAAGAGAATAGAACTACCTTTGCCATCTGAGAGCTCATCTCAGTGATCACAGCCTCGGGCGAGATATCCTCATACCTCGAGACCTCCTCAGGAGGAATCACCTCGGCCAATTCATTGAAGGCCGGCACTAAATGGGAAGTGGCCTCCCGGATGTTTTCTCCCAGGTCATCCACCCCGAGGGTTACAGGACCCTTTCGCTTTTTTGAGGAGCCCACGGAAGATTTTTTGCCCCGGCGAGCATCTTTTTTCTTGCCCGGGACAGGATCCTCCTCCTCCTCCTTGGACTCACTCCTCCTCTGCCCCAAATGACGCCTCCTCCTGAAGCCTCTTCCTAAGAGCTTTGGCGGACTGGTAAGACGAGCAGACCCCGATGATTGTGCACCAGGAGAAGAGAGACTTCGAGCAGCCGGCTGAACACCTCCTTGAGACGCCCGCTCAGCCCCAGCAGTGTCAGGCTGTGCCCGGGAAGTTCCAACATCAGCACGGCCGCTTTCTTCATCGTACCGGCCAACTTCTCAAAGAAACTTAGGCCTCTTCGACATGCCTACTAAAAAAAAAAAGGAAAATCAGGACCCGAGCATATAATAAAGATATCAACCATGATAAAAAGATCATCAAAACAGCCAGCAGACACCTACCTATCCGACCAGAGATTTCCGGAGGGACGGTCTGAGTAGGCCTGACTCAACAAAGGCCGCATCATTGACCAACTTCCTCCAGTGGGTAGCATACCCCCGAGCCCAATATACCCGCCTCCGAACCTGACGAGAAACCTTTGGAGCATCTCGCCAACAAGCTGGGAGGAACTAGAGAAATTAGAAACCTAAGAAACTAAGAACGGGAATAAAGAAAGAAAGAAGGGGTATTAAACTCCTAACCTCCATCCCTGAAGATGTCCGGAACCGAGACGTCCTCCTCAAACGATCTCAGGACCCGACCCCAATCCCCAGTGGCCCAGAACCAAAGGTCCTTGAAATTCTTGTTAGAGTCGGGGAGCTTCTGGACAAGGTTGGACGAACTATCGTAAGCAGAGAGGTAATACCAACCGTAGTGAGTCTTTGGGTTATACTTCAAACGGTATAACCTCTTCACCTCTTCCAAGCAAGGTACACATAAACCTGCCTGGTGCCAGACCACATATATGCCGGCCAGAATCCTCCAGCTGTTCAAACTCAATTGGCAAGGGGCAATCTCCATCTCGGCCAGCATCCAAGCAAAATAACATTGCATCGGCAGCCGGAGCCCACACTCAAAAAAGACAGGAAGAAGCGCCACCGAGCCCTCATCAGGCTGACTAGCACGATCCATTGGGCCGGGAACTTCAAGGGTTATATCTATTGGGATGTCGTATCGTTGCCGCAACAGCGCAAGATCATCCTCAGTTATCTTGGAGGGACGATTCATATCCAGGGCCGACGACCCAAGTTCACCAGGCTCCGGGTCCTTCCGAGGAACCCTCTGATGGTAGGAGTCTTGTTCAATCTCAGAAGGAGTTGGGGTAGTGTCAAGGTCTTCTACACTAGGTGCCCCCGAGCCCGAGGAGAGCTCCTCAGCAGGGGGAGCCGAGATATTAGCAGGCTTTCCAGGGGAGGAATTGCCGTCAGACATCCCTGACACCCACAAAAAAACAAAGAAGGAAGGGGAAATCAATCTGCAGCTAAAAAGAAACTACCCACGGTTTCCATGTAAAACTAAAGCAGGTGGTCTCTAAAAGTGCCCTATAGCAGAACCCAGCAAACCGTAATCTTTTCCTAGCAAACACAGATTCATAAAAAACGAAAGAGGAAGAAGTCGTTCAGAGGACTTACTTGTTTTTCTCAGAAAAGGCAGAAGGTTGTTCAGTGCGGGTGTACCCGTTCCTTATGTTCACAGCAGAAGAAGAGAAGAAGACCACGGTCGAACTTCGAAAGCGCGAAGGAAGTCGGGCAAAACACAGAGATATTTGCGGGAAAAGAAGAAGAAATTGCCGAAAAAGATTGAACAGTGACATCATCGTCCTTTTATAACCATGGCAAAGACGCTCGCGACCATTGGATCTAAGGAAGAGCCCGGATGAACGCCAAGTGTCGACTGCAAAAGGGGTCTCCCAAGTTCAAACAGACGGCTGAGATCAGCCCACTGTGAAGACACCTCTGCACGGTCGATTCGTCCCCTCTTTTGGCGGGAACCCGGCGGATGTTTGACAAGTGTCAAAATTAGGAGAAACCCTAAAGTTGATTTGATAGGCATTTAAACGGACGTGACTGATTGCGTGTCTCGAGACGAAACGCTTAAAAGGAAGGAGGCAACAAAGCATTTCTCGACCCAAGACCGACCTCCACACAAGAGCAAGTCAGAAACACCTTCTCTTTTGTAGTTCCCGGCACCAACTTGCACGCTTGTTGGAACCGAGAGAACTAGGGGACAGATGTTGATGGTGTTTTCAGGCACTATAACATTTAAGACAGCACGACGAGGACAGAAGGGTAAATTTCTGGCTGGTTGAGATCATCAAAACCGACCCGACCACAACATGTGAAGACCGACCACTTTGGTTCGTATGACCGAGCACTTTAAGGTCGGCAGGAACACTCTCAGCATAAAAGACTGTCATGACCGACCACATAAAACCGACCAGACGGCGAGACGCGTTAAAGATGACGACACTCTATTCTAACGGATAAGATAAGCGAGTTATCCTCTTACTTCACAAGGAGATGGAGTCAGAATCCGAAAAGGAAGAAGAAAAGAGAAGGAAACATCAGGCTGGGAATCCTTGCAAGAAGAAGAGATTAAGCTCAAATAGGATTTCTTATACAAATAGGAGTCTGATTTCTGTATTACTATAAATAGGAGAGCATAGTATGTGTAAAAGGCATCCTAAAAAATCATAAGATCACCAACAAAACGAGTAATTTGAATCTTCAAGCTCTGACTTGTAGAGATTTGAGAAGAGTGTTTTGAGTAATAAAAGTACCATCCCTTTTGTGTCCGTGGACGTAGGTCGGATCCAAATCCACCGAACCACGTTAAATCCCCTTGTTGTTTGGTGTGTTATCTGTTTTTCGCTAAATTTGCCTTTGGTCCCCCATAACCAAACAAATTCACTATTGAGGGAGGATTTTCTCGGGAGTGATATTCCAATATTACCCTGAGACCAAAATCAGCCGTCAACAGAGTTATTTGGGGATGATACGCTAGACCAAACTAGCGTAGCAAATCAACACCACAAGTATATTCTCGATAGTTTAGAATTAAAATATTATGGGTTGAAAACGTACACTTATAATTTAGATTATAACTATTTAAAGCTACAAAGATTTTACCATTGTCCCCAAGGGGCGTGACTTTGTGGTGTATGGCTCAAGATCTCACATTGAGGTCCTGAGTTCGAATCCAGAGAGTGCGTTTCTTGTAAGAACCTGAGACAACTGAAAGTTTTATCTGCTACGCTTAAGTCCGGAATGGGTGATTTGACGACGGGATTTCCAACGATTCCAAAAAAAAATTTCTATTTTCCACATCAGATGCCAAAGAATAAAGGTTTCATCTATAATTTATTTACTTGTCGTCCTGCTTTAATTACATAGTTCATCTGTTTATGAGACTACTTTATCTCTAACGTTATAGTACATTTAAAATTTTGTGACTAAGTTAGCTAGTCATAGAGGTCCCTTTATAATTTATTTATGCTTTAGATCATCTGAAATTAGAAACAAAATGAAACAACTGTAGAGACCCTTTTTAGCTATAATATCCCTAATGCCTCTATTTTGCTATTAGTAGTCCAAGCTGATCCCGAATTTCAATTGTGATTTCAGTTTTTTTAGACAAAATATTAGGATTCACGATAAAAAAATCATTTTGAATTTCGATACTTCAAATCCAATATCCGATAATACAGAATCTTGAATTTCAATTGAGATTCCGAATTTTGTCATCTCTAATTGAGACCTTACTATCCTAAATATACAATCCATCTCCAACTGACCAATTTAATTACCAATCAATTAGATGAAATTAATCACTCGATCTTCATATATACTTAGGGTTTCGAATAGAAGAACTCAAACCCGATTACTCATACATCTCGTGATCTTGATCCCAAGTTCAATGATATATATATATATATATAATATAGATATATATATATATATATATATATATATATATATATAATGATGAAATCACATTCAGAAGCTGCATATAAATATAGATAAAGCCAGCAGCAACCTATTTAGGTTAATTTACAATATAGTGCCATTTTCATTGATGTCCTAATAAGATAGCTAAAATAGATTGGTCCCCGGCAACCCACATAGCTTCAAGTTTCAAAACAATCTCAAAACTGTACACTGCTGCTGCTGGGGATACCGTATAGTCCTGGGGATAGCACATAGACGGTTAGCTGAGACTCGAAAGAAAGTAAAAATATCGAGATCACATATTTTAGAACCCGTATATAGCCCCCGAAATTCAGTGCCGCTCCTTATAAGTTGCTTTTTTCCTCAAATTTTAACAAAATAATTTTTTTTGTGTAACCTATGTTGACATATAATAAGAAATCTGATGAAAGTTATGTGAGGTTATGACTTATGAGCTTTAACTGTGCAAGTGATCACTCTGAAACTTGAGGTGGTATATCATGTGCCGGGTGTATGTACGTGCCAAATTTGGGCCAAGGACAAAACCATCTTTCACTTCGAACACAATACCAAGTGAGGCCCAAAGCAATAACACAGCCCATTAAACTTTAAACCCTTTACAAAAATAAAATGACAAACCATTTGACCGATTCTCTCTTTTCCCAACAAAGAATATATCGCCCACATGCAAAATATTCTCCCTGCCGAAAGCAGAGACAATAAGCATGTTATGGGACCCATTTCTCATGTACAGATCAAAGAATTCACCTTTCTCCTCCTATAAAATGAAGCATAATTCATGAAGGGGGGGAGCTTCTCAACTCTGATGCAGGCTTCACTTCTTTCTTACAATCCTCTGCTTTCTGACATTAGCACTCTCAGAGCTCTCCATCCCCTTATACACTTACCACCCCCCTCACGGCCACCCAAAAAGTTTAAGGTAACATCAAACCTTACTTTCACATTTACATATTTACTGCTCATTTCATACTACTGACTTGAGCGTCGGAGTGCCCCCGGCACCCACCACACCGGTGGGTAGTCTACTCCCGCTCACTCTACCTTTGTCTTGCAGGATCGCTAATGCCCCCAACCTACAAATTCTGATTGAGGACCTCGGTCGAAAACCAGCGTCCACAATTTGGCGCCCCCCGTGGGCCTTAGCGATTCATAACAGGCAAGGATTTCCCAATCTACGATTCCTAAAACACAGCCAACCATGGTTTCTAGAAGTGAGCGAACATCAGATCTAATGACCACACTGCTAGCCATACTCCAAGAACGATTACGCACCTCAAGAAAGAGATCAAGTCACGTGAATTCCAAAACAACCCTCCATAAGCAATTAAAAAAAAATCTCATCAACTTCCCAATCAACTTTTCCAGTCGACATACATGGATAAGTGTTTGCAGATATTCTTCAAACGACTCGCATACACGAGGTATTTATGTAATTACTTCAGTCGACATGTATGAATGAATGATTCAAGTATTTCTTTCAGTCGACATATATGCATAATATTTATGCAGGTAAATCTCAGTCGACAAATATGAGAATTGTTCATGTTATTGTTTCATACGACATGTATATATAAGATGGTTGCAGATATATTCCAGTTAACAAGCATCAGAGAATGTTTCATGTATTTCTTTCAGTCGACATATTTGTATGAATTTATACAGATTCTCCAGTCGACTCATACCTATGAAGAAGAGTTCATATAATCACTCATCGTCACATACAGGTATAAAGTGATTGCATGTCTACTTTAGTCGACATTATTACGAGATTTTGCATATATATTCCAGTCGACATGTATGAATGAATGATTCAAGTATTTCTTTCAGTCGACATATATGCACGGAGTTTATGCGACATTCCAGTCAAAAAAAATGTGAAATATTCATGTTATTGTATACATAAGATGGTTGCATATATATTCCAATCGAAATGTGTGAATAAATGATTCATTTATCTCTTTCAGTCGACATATATGCATAATATTTATGCAGGTACATCCCAGTCGACAAATATGAGAATTGTTCATGTTATTGTTTCATACGACATGTATATATAAGATGGTTGCATATATATTCCAATCGAAATGTGAATAAATTATTCAAGTATTTCTTTCAGTCGACATATATGCATAATATTTATGCAGGTAAATCTCAGTCGACAAATATGAGAATTGTTCATGTTATTGTTTCATACGACATGTATATATAAGATGGTTGCATATATATTCCAATCGAAATGTGTGAATAAATTATTCAAGTATTTCTTTCAGTCGACATATATGCATAATATTTATGCAGGTAAATCTCAGTCGACAAATATGAGAATTGTTCATGTTATTGTTTCATACGACATGTATATATAAGATGGTTGCAGATATATTCCAGTTAACAAGCATCAGAGAATGTTTCATGTATTTCTTTCAGTCGACATATTTGTATGAATTTATACAGATTCTCCAGTCGACTCATACCTATGAAGAAGAGTTCATATAATCACTTCAGTCGACATACAGGTAAAAGTGATTGCATGTTCTACTTCAGTCGACATGCGTGTATAAAATGATTGCAGATATTTTCCAGGCGACACAAGGATGTGAATCTTCATATGAACTTATTCGACACGTGTGTACGAGTATGTTTGTGAATATACTCCATTCAACACTTGAACTTTTTGGATTCAGAATGAGAGAGGAACGTCCCAGTCGACGTGCACTCGACACTACATGGGTACTGATGTGAAGATATTCCAGTCGACATGCATAAAGAAGACTTGGCAAAGACATCCCACTCGACACTACAATGAGACTTGATGTGAAGATATTCCAGTCGACATGTATGTATGAAGACTTTGCAGGGACATTCCAGTCGACATACACTATATGGAGACTTGGTGTGAAGACATTCCACTAGACACTATATGGGGACTTGGCGTGAGCATCCTGTGGGAACACAGAATGAGCGACGCCGTTCCTAGGCTCGCGGCCTAGTTGGGAAGGATTACATAACATGGAGTCGCCACCGCCCGGTGTGAACGGGACAAAGATTTAAGGCCGCACTCACCCCTCGCAAGGGAAGACCTCAAACCGTTGGGTCGGAATGGTCCCTTACTCATGTCACTTGTAATGAAAGGATTTATATAATAATTTAAACAAGCTGAAGTAACACTTATTTCTAAGGGTATCATGCTTCTAAATTCACATTTATAAGATAAAATATGAGCCTAAACATACATGTATTTCACATATAAGATTGCATGCTTAGAAGTACATTAAATCAACAAACAGACAATTTCATTGGCATGTTGTATTCATGAAAACGCAAGCACATACTAATCCATACAAGCATACATGGTAACCATACGAGCACACATATGGGCACTTTTCCAAGTGGTACGTGGAATTGTAGCCCAAGTACAGACCGCACTACCGTCCATTCGGAATCGGCTACGGAATTTACGTCTGGGTTTCCATCCGATATACCGCAAGAAATAATACTCAAATGTTATCATGACACAAGCATATGAATGGTGATACATTGACACATTTACAAAAGAAAGGTCAACCAATAGGCAAATATGCATGAATATAATAAGACAGACTCAGTTCAGTGTGTGCACGTTCGCGTAGCGTTCGTAAACGCGTTCGAACGGTAAACAGAAGGTTCGCGTTCGTGTAACGTCCGAGAACGCGTTCGAACGGAACCAGACCTGATGCATTATGAAACTAAGGCAGTGGATGCGCGTTCGTGTAGCGTTCGTAAACGCGTTCGAACGGAAAACAGAAGGTTCACGTTCGTATGGCGTCTGTTAACGCGTTCGAACGGAAAGGAAACAGAATGCTCACGTTCGAGTAGCGTTCGTAAACGCGTTCGAACGGAAAGGAGACCTGATGCATGATAAGGCAAAATGTATGCGCGTTCGAGTTGCGTTTGCAAACGCGTTCGAACGGACACGGACCTGATGCATGAAATAGGATGCAATACAGAAAAAAAGGGGCGCGGCGAAGCACTGCCGTAAAGGTGACCTTTTGGGGCTCTTGATCTCTCAAAGAGAGGACCTTTAGACCAACATGCTAAGCCCATGCGCATCACATTACACATACAAGAATATACCAATCATATCAACCAAGTATGCCCGATTGGACACATCTTCCGTCCAATCTGAACACACATCAACCGGCGCGGCAAAGCATCGTGGTAAAGGGCTTTTAGCCCCTCCCCGTAGGGGATCTCACGTCACACTTACTAAGCCCATGCACTCGATTGACTTAAACATATGAAAATAAAGATAATAATAATATCAAACTAATATGCCCGATTGAACGTATCTCGCATCCAACCGAACATACATCAACGGCGCGGCGAAGTAGTGTCACGAAGGTGGCCTTTTCGGCTCTTTGTCTCCAAATGGATGACCTTTGGACTAACTCACTAAGCCCATGCGCTTGGTTGAACCAATGCATAACTAACGACATATGGAATTCAAATAAAGCAAACTAAATAAACAAAAGCAGCACGACAAAAGGAGGATGGTGCCATTTACCCAAGCGGTACGTGGAGTTGTGGCCCGAGTACAGATCATATTACCGTCCATTCGGAATCGGCTATGAAATTTATGTCCGGGTTTCCATCCGATATACCGCGAGAGTTGACACATCCCTCATTCATCCAATGCCCACAACATACATCATACACACGACATATACCACAAACACAGAAAATATAATCAAAGTAAATGACCAGAAAATAAAATGAGATTAAGTGTGAAAGATACCCTCAGGTCTAACCTTTTAAGCCGTCTCTCGGACTCACGTTCCACGAAGATCGAAAGGGGGGTAAGGCTCCGCAACTTTTCTGGTCCGCTGGTTCAACGTCCTAGCTCACTGCTTCGCCGCTTTGCTTATTGTTCGAACTCCGTTCTGCTCCTATTCGGCTCCTGTTTTGCTGCTCACTGCACGGGCTACCTGTTTCAATGTTTTCAAAGAACTATTCCAAGTTGTGTGGGTTCTTAGTTCAATTAAAAGTGGTTATTTTTAAGGTTATCTATGTAGTTTTCTAAGTTACTGTTTTTTTTTTTGTAAAGATTTGGGCTGCTGTTAAGGTGATTTAGGAGGTTGTTTAGGCGTGTTTTTTGTTTAGGGTGTGGTTTTTTGTAGTAATTTTCGGTGGTGGAGGGCTGCTGTATAGATGGCTGTTTCGGCTACAGGGGGAGGTGGCTTGTGGTGGTTTCTTTGTTTTCTTGCTTGTGATCTTGTGTGAATTGTGTGTATAAGCTAGAGAGATTGGAGAGAGAGATGGCCTTGGTTTGGTTATGTTTATATAGAGGAGAGGTAGGGTTTGGCCTTGTGTCACAAGGAAGAGATTGTGCATTAAATTAGGATATGATTTAGTGCTAGGTAAGGAAAGCAATGGATTTGATTGGGGGACATGTCTTGGCTAGATTAGGAATACAATATATTTGATTGGTTAGGATTAGGCAATTAATTTGTTAGATTAGGAAGTCAATATTTTTAATTTGTTATGATTGATTTTAATTAGGTATATCATCTTTTTAATTTAGGTATAACATATTTGATTCATTTATATTAGGCATGATTTTATTTTATGTTTTATTTAATTGGTAAATGATTTAAATGTTTTATTTTAATGTTTAATATTTAATTATTTAATTTGGGATGTGTTTTATGGGCTTTTGGGGGCTAAATGGGCTGGGCGTGAGGCTAGCAGCAAAACCAGAATTACCGGCTCCGTTCGAACGCCTCATAGCACGCGGCACTAACGTCCGCAATCTGCACAAGGTTCGAACGAAGTAACGAACGCAGCACCAACGAAGACAGTGAGCTTATTTATTCTGAATTCCCCCTTCCGATATCCGTTTCCCGCGGCTTTCATGACTCAAAAGGTAGTGCCTCCAAATGAGACTCATCATCGGGTTTCACATGCGAAAATGCAATGCCTACAGTCGCCCCCACTTTGATGGGACTTGTGCAGTGTGTGACAGTGACAATCCTATCAAAGTCTATGCAATGCATTTTCACTTACCTGGCTAGCCAACTGCCACTTGACTTTCCACGTGTTTGAGTTGATTTGGGTGGTGAGGTGCTGCGACCCCTGGTTCATTCCCGAACCGTGCTTCCATTCTTGGAGTGCCATTCTCGGCCTGTTCCTTCCTGAACTGTATTGAGATGAGGCTTTATTCCTCCCGAGCTTTATTCCCGAACTGTAAGATGAGGCTTTATTCCTCCGAGCTTTATTCCCGAACTGCTGATTTGTTCTCGAACTGTTGCGATGAGGCTTTATTCTTCCCGAGCTTTATTCTCGAACTGTTGAGATGAGGCTTTATTCCTCCCGAGCTTTATTCCCGAACTGTTGAGATGAGGCTCTATTCCTCCCGAGCTTTATTCCCGAACTATACCGACATGAGGCTTTCGTCCCCTTGAGCTTTGTTCTCAAACTATACTGATATAAGGCTTTTATTCCCTTGGGCTTTGTTCCCGAACTATGTTGATATGAGGCTTTATTCCCCTGGGCTTTGTTCCCGAACTGTACTGACATGAGGCTTTCTTCCCCTTGAGCTTTGTTCTCAAACTTATACTGATATGAGGCTTTCTTCCCCTTGGGCTTTGTTCCCGAACTGTGTTGATATGAGGCTTTATTCCCCTGGGCTTTGTTCCCGAACTGTACTGACATGAGGCTTTCTTCCCCTTGAGCTTTGTTCTCAAACTTATACTGATATGAGGCTTTCTTCCCCTGGGCTTTGTTCCCGAACTGTGTTGATATGAGGCTTTATTCCCCTGGGCTTTGTTCCCGAACTGTACTGACATGAGGCTTTCTTCCCCTTGAGCTTTGTTCTCAAACTTATACTGATATGAGGCTTTCTTCCCCTGGGCTTTGTTCCCGAACTGTGTTGATATGAGGCTTTATTCCCCTGGGCTTTGTTCCCGAACTGTACTGACATGAGGCTTTTCCCCTGAGCTTTGTTCTCAAACTTATACTGATATGAGGCTTTCTTCCCCTGGGCTTTGTTCCCGAACTGTGTTGATATGAGGCTTTCTTCCTGAATGATACTGATATGGGCTTCGCCCTCAGACTGATATTGATAGGGGCTTCGCCCTCAGACTGATACTGATATGGGCCTCGCCCCCAGACTGATACTGATAGGGGCCTACCCCCAGACTGATACTGATATGGGCCTCGCCCTGGAATCATTACCTGAATCTGATACTGTGCTTTTTACCGTTTCTGATTAGCTTGTTCTCTGCCGCTTTTCTTATTCTTTAAAACCTGTGAACACAAAACAAACACAAAAGGATGCAAAATGTGTTACGTGTATGCATGCATGAATGTCCTATCCCGTCGGTTTAGGTATTCTGCCAATTCTCTTGGTGACTGCTCAATCTTCCTTTCCTCAGGCAAGCCACCGCTTTAATCTGTCTACGCTGATCGGCTTGGTGAACTAATTCCCTTCCAAGTCTGATGCTCTCACTGCCCCCCCTGCTTGTTTATTCGAGGATTCCCCGTGTTCTGAGTATCATATTACCAAGATTGAACACACTCATGTTGCAAGTTTGAAAGTAATAGTCTTAGGCAGATAAATGAAATGATCGCCTTTATAATGTTGAGGAAACGTTCGAACAAAATCAATGTCTTTATTAAAAGTGCAAGATAAACTAGGAGAAACAATAGTGCCTTCTTCTTCAGCCCATGGTTCTTCATCTGTTATCCCTTATTCCTATGAAGCTGAGTGGTTGAGAGTTTGGAGGACAAGGGTTTCGGGTAGGCCAGAGTTGATCATGTAGTTGGGCAGGGGATTTCTGTGTGCGTTGGGTTGTTCTTTCTCTGGGTCGGGTATTGTATGGGCATCGATGAGGTTTTGGATTTCATGCCTGAGGCGGGCGCAGTTGTCGGTGTCATGGCCTTTTTCTTGGTGGAAGTGACAGTATAAGTTTAAGTTCATGTGAGGTGGCACAGGATTTGGAATGGGCCTAGGTTCCAAAGGTTTTAAGAGTCCATGTGCCTTTAGCTTTTCGAATACCTTTGAAAGAGGCTTACCAAGGTTAGAAAATCGTCTGTTCTTAATGGCAGTGACTTCAGCAGTAGCAGGCATAGTCCCTGAATGTCCCCCAATGGGCTTCCTGTTTAGACCATAGAATTTTCTATTCTCGGCCTCTTCTTCCTCAATATCCATGACAGTTTCCCTCAACTGCCGAAAGTCTGCAATCATGGAGGTCATTCTCCTCAGTTTGCCATAAATAGAGGGCTTGGTGCCCTTGATGATCATTTTGATCTGGTCCTTTTCTGAGGGCCGGGTCTGCATCTTCAGAAGCTGGCTCCTCCAGCGGTCCACATACTCTTTGAAGCTCTCCTCCGGCTTCTGCTTAGTGTTCTCCAAATCTCGAAGTGACAAATCAATCTCCAAGTCTGTAACATACTGCTTCAGAAAAGCATCAGCTAGTTCCTTCCAATCTTCCTTAACCTTCTTCTCAAGGCTATGATACCAAACCACAGGTGCCCCCTCGAGTGACATCCCAAACATCTTTTGGACTTGGCGCTGAGACAGGCCAACTGAACTCATAACAGACACATACTGACGGAGATGCACCCTCGGATCTCCATTCCCATTGAACTTAGCCAAATCCGGCATCTTAAACTGCGCTGGCAACTGCTCCTCAAACTTCATTGTCTCATAGTCTAGCAAATCTTCATTCTTACCCCTCATCTTGCGGGTAACGGATTCAACCTGATCCCTGAGTTTCTGTATCTCGGCCTGAGACCCAATCACTCTGTCTGTTGCATACTCTGCATTATCATCATCAAAAGCGGGGATATCATCCCCCAACCCATTCGGAGGCTTCTCGCGCCTTACATTCTCTGAATTCTCCCCAGCACGGGGCACAGCCATATTTGTCATGGCAGCAGTCAAGGCTTGCAACTGTTCAGTAATCTTGGCGAAGCCACTTTCCAACTGATCTATCCGGGATACCTCAGTATCTGATTCACTCATGTCTGTTCTCGGTATTTTGGTGAGTCTTCCCTTTTTTCTAACCCAACGGGAATCTATGATGGCTTTCAGAACACAAGGGTTAACATGATGTATGTATGCATGATGTGCATAAGAAGTATATAACATATATTAAATCAAATAAAATTCTCAAACAAATCGGCCTATTATCATTTTAGAAGTTTTTGGGACAACTGTCATAAGAGTGAACCCGTCCCAGTTTAAATGGCCTAACGAGTTCATGTCTTATGGCAAAGAGCCCAACTAAATCCAAATGATAAAATTCCGAACACAATCATAAAATGACCCATTGTTATTTAGAAACCTTTTGGCCCAATCGTCATAAGATGTGTTCTTGTCCCAGTTTAAATGGCCCAACAAGCCCATATCCCATGATAAATGGTCCAAATGGATCCAAACGGTGATGTTCCCAAACATAAGCATAGAATGGAGATAATGCAAACATAATAAAATTTTTTTATAATGGCCCATCAACATTTCAGAAGCCTTGGGCCTAATAGTCATACAGTACGAACTTGCCCCAGTTTAAATGGCCCAGCAAACCCGCGTTTCTGACAATAGTCCAACTGCATCCAAATGAGGATGGTCCACAAGCACATACTCAAAGAAATAATTGCTACTTTAACCATACAAACCAGTCTATGGGTGGATTTGCAAGAGTATGGACAAAGGCTCTCACTGGCGAAGGATAGCCCACAACTAGGTCTCCCCACTCAGGGGTTCAAGCGACCAAGTGAGCGTATCCTTTTTATACACTAAGGTACGTGCCAATAAGCTATGGTGTGTGACGGACTGTCAAATGGATTTCCCGTTGTAGATCCCCCAGAGGGAAGGTGGAGCGAGGCTCACTTAAATACCCAAGCCTCTTAGGCTCTTATCGCTTGTTGTCAGGAATAAACAACGAGTCCTCCAAACTAGTCCATCACAAAGGCTACAAGTAGATGGCCATATAGGTGCCCTCACAGCTTTTCCTTCTAGAAAGGTAGTGAATGAAGGAAGACACCAAACCATTACCTAGCCTCAAAGTGCCCTTGATTAAACCCTCACTTATCCACTATAGACATGGCCAATTAAAACATAAATCCACTCATTACAAGACAATATTTCGGGGCCAATTCTCACATCCCCAGTGGAGTCGCCAGACTGTGGGACACAGGATCTGAGCGACGCCGTTCCTAGGCTCGCGGCCTAGTTGGGAAGGATTACATAACATGGAGTCGCCACCCGGTGTGAACCGGGACAAAGATTTAAGGCCGCACTCACCCCTCGCAAGGGAAGACCTCAAACCGTTGGGTTCGGAATGGTCCCTTACTCATGTCACTTGTAATGAAAGGATTTATATAATAATTTAAACAAGCTGAAGTAACACTTATTTCTAAGGGTATCATGCTTCTAAATTCACATTTATAAGATAAAATATGAGCCTAAACATACATGTATTTCACATATAAGATTGCATGCTTAGAAGTACATTAAATCAACAAACAGACAATTTCATTGGCATGTTGTATTCATGAAAACGCAAGCACATACTAATCCATACAAGCATACATGGTAACCATACGAGCACACATATGGGCACTTTTCCAAGTGGTACGTGGAATTGTAGCCCAAGTACAGACCGCACTACCGTCCATTCGGAATCGGCTACGGAATTTACGTCTGGGTTTCCATCCGATATACCGCAAGAAATAATACTCAAATGTTATCATGACACAAGCATATGAATGGTGATACATTGACACATTTACAAAAGAAAGGTCAACCAATAGGCAAATATGCATGAATATAATAAGACAGACTCAGTTCAGTGTGTGCACGTTCGCGTAGCGTTCGTAAACGCGTTCGAACGGTAAACAGAAGGTTCGCGTTCGTGTAACGTCCGAGAACGCGTTCGAACGGAACCAGACCTGATGCATTATGAAACTAAGGCAGTGGATGCGCGTTCGTGTAGCGTTCGTAAACGCGTTCGAACGGAAAACAGAAGGTTCACGTTCGGTATGGCGTCTGTTAACGCGTTCGAACGGAAAGGAAACAGAATGCTCACGTTCGAGTAGCGTTCGTAAACGCGTTCGAACGGAAAGGAGACCTGATGCATGATAAGGCAAAATGTATGCGCGTTCGAGTTGCGTTTGCAAACGCGTTCGAACGGACACGGACCTGATGCATGAAATAGGATGCAATACAGAAAATAAAGGGGCGCGGCGAAGCACTGCCGTAAAGGTGACCTTTTGGGGCTCTTGATCTCTCAAAGAGAGGACCTTTAGACCAACATGCTAAGCCCATGCGCATCACATTACACATACAAGAATAGATCCAATCATATCAACCAAGTATGCCCGATTGGAACACATCTTACGTCCAATCTGAACACACATCAACCGGCGCGGCAAAGCATCGTGGTAAAGGGCTTTTAGCCCCTCCCCGTAGGGGATCTCACATCACACTTACTAAGCCCATGCACTCGATTGACTTAAACATATGAAAATAAAGATAATAATAATATCAAACTAAATATGCCCGATTGAACGTATCTCGTATCCAACCGAACATACATCAACCGGGCGGCGAAGTAGTAGTGTCACGAAGGTGGCCTTTTCGGCTCTTTGTCTCCAAATGGATGACCTTTGGACTAACTCACTAAGCCCATGCGCTTGGTTGAACCAATGCATAACTAACGACATATGGAATTCAAATAAAGCAAACTAAATAAACAAAAGCAGCACGACAAAAGGAGGATGGTGCCATTTACCCAAGCGGTACGTGGAGTTGTGGCCCGAGTACAGATCATATTACCGTCCATTCGGAATCGGCTATGAAATTTATGTCCGGGTTTCCATCCGATATACCGCGAGAGTTGACACATCCCTCATTCATCCAATGCCCACAACATACATCATACACACGACATATACCACAAACACAGAAAATATAATCAAAGTAAATGACCAGAAAATAAAATGAGATTAAGTATGAAAGATACCCTCAGGTCTAACCTTTTAAGCCGTCTCTCGGACTCACGTTCCACGAAGATCGAAAGGGGGGTAAGGCTCCGCAACTTTTCTGGTCCGCTGGTTCAACGTCCTAGCTCACTGCTTCGCCGCTTTGCTTATTGTTCGAACTCCGTTCTGCTCCTATTCGGCTCCTGTTTTGCTGCTCACTGCACGGGCTACCTGTTTCAATGTTTTCAAAGAACTATTCCAAGTTGTGTGGGTTCTTAGTGCAATTAAAAGTGGTTATTTTTAAGGTTATCTATGTAGTTTTCTAAGTTACTGTTTTTTTTTTTGTAAAGATTTGGGCTGCTGTTAAGGTGATTTAGGAGGTTGTTTAGGCGTGTTTTAGGGTGTGGTTTTTTGTAGTAATTTTCGGTGGTGGAGGGCTGCTGTATAGATGGCTGTTTCGGCTACAGGGGGAGGTGGCTTGTGGTGGTTTCTTTGTTTTCTTGCTTGTGATCTTGTGTGAATTGTGTGTATAAGCTAGAGAGATTCGAGAGAGAGATGGCCTTGGTTTGGTTATGTTTATATAGAGGAGAGGTAGGGTTTGGCCTTGTGTCACAAGGAAGAGATTTGTGCATTAAATTAGGATATGATTTAGTGCTAGGTAAGGAAAGCAATGGATTTGATTGGGGGACATGTCTTGGCTAGATTAGGAATACAATATATTTGATTGGTTAGGATTAGGCACTTAATTTGTTAGATTAGGAAGTCAATATTTTTAATTTGTTATGATTGATTTTAATTAGGTATATCATCTTTTTAATTTAGGTATATAACATATTTGATTCATTTATATTAGGCATGATTTTATTTTATGTTTTATTTAATTGGTAAATGATTTAAATGTTTTATTTTAATGTTTAATATTTAATTATTTAATTTGGGATGTGTTTTATGGGCTTTTGGGGGCTAAATGGGCTGGGCGTGAGGCTAGCAGCAAAACCAGAATTACCGGCTCCGTTCGAACGCCTCATAGCACGCGGCACTAACGTCCGCAATCTGCACAAGGTTCGAACGAAGTAACGAACGCAGCACCAACGAAGACAGTGAGCTTATTTATTCTGAATTCCCCCTTCCGATATCCGTTTCCCGCGGCTTTCATGACTCAAAAGGTAGTGCCTCCAAATGAGACTCATCATCGGGTTTCACATGCGAAAATGCAATGCCTACACATCCCAATCGACATTACCTGGTATGGCTTGCACTTTTAAAATATCCCAGTCGACATTAGTAAGGCATGAGACTTGTTAAGGATGCCTCACTCGACATTAGTGTATTGTTTGGCACTAGTTAAGGATGTCTCAGTTGACATTACAATATGTAGCTTGGGATTTGTTGTGGACCTTATGCATGTATAGCTTGATGCTTGATATTTGTCCCAATCGACATCTACATGTGTAGCTTGGGACTTGTTGTGGACCTTATGCATGTATAGCTTGATGCTTGATGTCAGTCCCAATAGACATTACAATATGTAGCTTGGGACTTGTAGTGGATCCTATGTGTGTCTGGCTTGATGCTTGATGTCAGTCCCAATAGACATTACAATGTGTAGCTTGGGACTTGTTGTGAATCTTATGCATGTATGGCTTGGTGCTTGGTGTTTGTCCCAATCGACATCTACATGTGTAGCTTGGGACTTGTTGTGAATCTTATGCATTTATGGCTTGATGCTTGGTGTTTGTCCCAATCGACATCTACATGTGTAGCTTGGGACTTGTTATGAATCTTATGCATTTATGGCTTGATGCTTGGTGTTTGTCCCAATCGACATCTACATGTCTGTATCTTGGGACTTGTTGTGGATTCTATGCATGTATGGCTTGATGATTGATGTTTGTCCAATCGACATCTACATGTGTAGCTTGGGACTTAATGTGGATCTTATGCATGTATGACTTGATGATTGATGTTTGTCCCAATCGACATCTACATATGTAGCTTGAGACTTGTTGTGGATCATATGTGTGTATGGCTTGATGCTTTATGTTTGTCCCATTCGACATCCACATGTGTGTAGCTTGGGACTTGTTGTGGATCTTATGTATGTATGGCTTGATGCTTTATGTTTGTCCCATTCGACATCCACATGTATGTAGTATGGTAATTATTATAGTTACAACACTTGCATGTCTTGAGATGTGATATAAATCCCAGTCGACATCATCTAGTACGTAGCTTGGGAATTATTATAGTTACAACACTTGCATGTCTTGAGATGTGATATAAATCCCAGTCGACATCATCTAGTACGTAGCTTGGGAATTATTATAGTTACAACACTTGCATGTCTTGAGATGTGATATAAATCCCAGTCGACATCATCTAGTACGTAGCTTGGGAATTATTATAGTTACAACACTTGCATGTCTTGAGATGTGATATAAATCCCAATCGACATTACCTGGTTCAGTCGACTGGGAACATCCACCATTGGCTCATGTAGAGTCAATATATGACCTTCATCTGGTCAATAAAAATTTAAAGACTCCACTGGTCATTGACTAGTAGTATGGAGATTATCCTGAACCTTCGTCTGGTTCAGTCGACTGGGAACATCCCCTATGGCTCATGTAGAGTCAACATACGACCTTCATCTGGTCTAGAAAAATTTGAAAACTCCCCCGGTCTTTGACCAGTAGTATGGAGATTATCCTGACCTTCATCGGGTTCAGTCGACTGGGAACATCCCTTGTGGCTCATGTAGAGTCAACATATGACCTTCATCTGGTCTAGAAAAATTTGAAGACTCCCCTGGTCTTTGACCAGTAGTATAGAGATTGTCCTGACCTTCATCTGGTTCAGTCGACTGGGAACATCCCCTATGGCTCATGTAGAGTCAACATACGACCTTCATCTGGTCTAGAAAAATTTGAAAACTCCCCTGGTCTTTGACCAGTAGTATGGAGATTGTCCTGACCTTCATCAGGTTCAGTCGACTGGGAACATCCCCTATGGCTCATGTAGAGTCAACATACGACCTTCATCTGGTCTAGAAAAATTTGAAAACTCCCCTGGTCTTTGACCAGTAGTATGGAGATTGTCCTGACCTTCATCGGGTTCAGTCGACTGAGAACATCCTATGTGGCTCATGTAGAGTCAAATGGAAGACCTGAACCTTCATCTGGTTCAGTCAACTGGGAACATTCCCCATTGGCTCATGTAGAGTCAAGTCGTAGATCTGGCCTTCATCTGGTCCAGAAGACATTTTAGAGTTAAGTTGAAATTTTAAACTTCAGCTACTTCAAAAGACATAGAAGACATCTATTATCAGGATCAAATCTCCGATGATACATTCGACATATTACTCTTCAAGTCAAATGCTCTTTGACTTAAAGAGTAGGGAACAAACTGTACGTGCCAAATTTGGGCCAAGGACAAAACCATCTTTCACTTCGAACACAATACCAAGTGAGGCCCAAAGCAATAACACAGCCCATTAAACTTTAAACCCTTTACAAAAATAAAATGACAAACCATTTGACCGATTCTCTCTTTTCCCCAACAAAGAATATATCGCCCACATGCAAAATATTCTCCCTGCCGAAAGCAGAGACAATAAGCATGTTATGGGGACCCATTTCTCATGTACAGATCAAAGAATTCACCTTTCTCCTCCTATAAAATGAAGCATAATTCATGAAGGGGGGGAGCTTCTCAACTCTGATGCAGGCTTCACTTCTTTCTTACAATCCTCTGCTTTCTGACATTAGCACTCTCAGAGCTCTCCATCCCCTTATACACTTACCACCACCCTCACGGCCACCCAAAAAGTTTAAGGTAACATCAAACCTTACTTTCACATTTACATATTTACTGCTCATTTCATACTACTGACTTGAGCGTCGGAGTGCCCCCGGCACCCACCACACCGGTGGGTAGTCTACTCCCGCTCACTCTACCTTTGTCTTGCAGGATCGCTAATGCCCCCAACCTACAAATTCTGATTGAGGACCTCGGTCGAAAACCAGCGTCCACAGTGTATATGTCATCTCTCTCACAGCAGGCGGGCCCCACAACTATGAGAGAGATGATATATACACCCGACACATAATATAATTTTCGCTGAAATCGGTCGTTATTTTTATTATAAGAACTGTCAGCTGGTGTGTCGCGTAGAGCAGTGTAGAATATCATTAAGACCCCCTACATATGTAAGGTGCTAGTCGATAAAGCACAAATTTGGTGACGTCAGCTTGAGTGCAAGTATAAAACTATTGGGAAACTTACAGAAATAATCGTATAAAATTATCCACACTCCGAATATTTATATATATTTGGAAATTCCCAGTAAAATCACTAGATCGGGTTCAAACGAAACATGTAAAATCTCTGATTGTCTCAGGTTCTTGTAAGAAACACATTATTAAATTCGAACACAGGACATTGATGCCAGATCCTTGACTCTAAATTTCTAAACCACACCCCTTAGAGATTATTATTGTATCTTTAATAACCAAATACAACATCTTCTGATCAAATTACCCTTTAAAATTTTATATTACAAAAAACTCTAATAATTCATCCCAATAACTAGTTTTCAGGTTGTCGCAGACTCTTACAAGAAACGTAAACCTATATTCGAATCAGGACCTCAATATGAGATCATATACCCTACACCACCAAACCACATCACTTGGGACAAAACTCTCTCGCATTCATCAAACACTATTATCAACCATGATGACATGAACATTATAAATTATTTTGTAGAACAGGAAGTTAACAATATTGGTAATGATTTACTATAATGTGGTTGTGTATTTAGCAGAGTTTTTGGTTAGATTTTGTACAAATGGTTGTTTTTGTTCATTTATTATAAGGAAGAATTTACAAAAATACTTACTACATACTAATAAATCAAAAAATTAGTTAGAATCCGGTGAAAATGGATCATTCCAAGCTTGAAAATGAAAAATTGACGACTGCGGGCGACAAGTTCTGCCGCTCGAATTACATGCGACAGAAAGCGGCATCACAAGTCGCTCAAAATTTTTAGGTTTAGCCTTAGATTCTAAAATTTTCTTACTGACAAATATTGTTACATTTCCATATTTAACGGAGTCGGTGAACGTACTCATGAAGGAAAATCTTTATATGAAAATGAAAGAGTATGAAGTAATTAAGGAAAAACATTGCGAAATCTATAGAATATCTGATTTTTTGCAGTCGTCGGAGATGGAAACTAGCCGCCTTTGAATGGATTTAATAGTTTAAAACTTTATGGAATTGAAAGTTAAATGTTTGATAAATGTTGAAGTTTAAGTTTTTTTTTTTTAGTTTTTGATCCGAAAATCTTGTATTTTTTTTTTTTTTATAATCGGGGTGTCTGGAGGTCAGCTTACGCGTATCTCGACTAATTCCCAGGATCCATGCTATGTGTCCTCAGAAGTTTTCCAGTACAAATCATGGTAAATCGTTGGCATTTTACACCAAATGACATGACCCGAATGAAATACATCTAGTGAGATTTAAATTTTGAATTTGAGAGTAAGTAAACCACTTAACCCTAAGACTTTCACCACTGAGACAACGATTATGGTAAAAACATCTTGTATTTTGTTATTAAAATATAGACAATTTTTTTTTTTTAATTAAAAAACTTTATTAAGCCTTTTCTATAAATTTTATGAGAAAATTTGGCAAGCCGCGTAGAAGGCTTCGTTGGAGGACCACCTGCTTTTAACGAACAAAAAATAAAAGCCCACTCTCACGTTTCGTGCGTGTTGTTCGTGTATTGCATTTTTTTTTTATAACTTGTTAATAAAAGATAAATTTTGAAAAAACAAACGTTTGGATGATTACATTTACTTTATTTCTTGAAAATCTATTAGTTAGTATGGATTAGAAATTTATTATGACATCATCCGTAAGTTTTTAGCATGGTGTAGGATAAATTCATAGGGGTGGTAATTTGGGTTAAGATTCTTTTATTCGTTCGATTCGATTCGCTTTAAAGCGAATACATATTTGAAAAAATGGATTCATTTAATAAATGGGTCAATTCGATTCGATTTGTTTATTAAACAAATCAAATATGAATTTAAGTTCATTTATTCATTTAAAATTCGTTTTATTATTTTCTTTTACTAGTTATTGTTATTTTTCAATTAAGAGTGGAGAAATTATGGCTAATTACTATAGAAAAAAATAATATTGTCGATATTTGGTGAGGTATTTTAGTAAATATATTAATTATATATTTCATATGTATATATTTATGAAGAATTAATGTAAATAAATTATGATAAATTATATTATTGAATAATATCATGACAAACGAATATTCGTATTCGATTCGTTTAATAAACGAATCGAATACGAATCATAATATTATGATTCGTTTAATAAACGAAACGAATACGAATCCATAACATTTTGATTCGATTCGTTTAGGATTCAATACAAATTCAATTCGTTGATTCGTTTCACCACCCCTATAAATTCATAACAACTCAAATTTATTTTTAAGTATACGATGAATATCGCATTCTCGATATATAGTCAAATACCAAACAATATCAACTTCTCAATATATTAAAAATAATCTGCCTCACTAATTCATATGAGTTCTCAAACTCCTTTTTCATATGAACAATGTTGCTCGAATCCACAATTGATCAAATCTACTTCTAAACATACAATATATAATGCAACATAATTATTTAGGACCATAAAAGTTAAAATTTACATTTTTTTTTTGGTTCCTCATCCGGTATCCAGTGCCACATTGGGCCTGACTAATCCAGATTCTGACCGAGAATTGTACGGTATGATCCTCCCAACTATGATGACTCTAGCGGGACTCGAACTGTGGAGCATACCCAGTCGAGCCTCCTAAGATTGAGCCAGCTACCACTCAACCAACTACTCGTTGGTTTACATTTAAATATATGAAAAGTAAATCTTCACCATTAATGCACACAAATCCTTTTTTCATGTGTGGAAAAATATGTAGTTTATATTTAAGTAATGGGTGGTTCTCTAATAAAATTCCTACTTGAATTCAAATAAATGTTGCTAATATTACAAATCAATTACACATCAAAATTACAAGCCTTGCTCATAATAGTATTCATATAGTGAAACATAGTGGTGATAACTAAGGGGCGCGTGGGGTAAGCATATTATTTTTCATCAATCATCATCTTAAATAAAATAAATAAAGAAAATGGTCCCAATAAGAAAATTTACAGAGAGAGAATGAGAATGGGTGGAGTACTTTTAATACACCAATTAATTAGAATTTGATAGGGAAAATTGGACCACCTCATCTCATCACACAAATGCGTTTAGTGGAGCATTTCGCTAACATTAATATTAGCGTTAAAATGTTTTATCAAATATGATATTTAACGATAGCGTTAACGTTCATAAAATCATAATTTCACAATATGAGATCATTTTTTAACGCTAATTTATACTCTCAATATATACAATACTCTTTACTAAACACACCCACAAAGTCCCTTATTTTGTGAACAATTTTTTGGGCTAAATCCATTTTCTCTCTTGTTGATTTCACCATTCACACCCATTTTCTCTAGGATCCACCGAATGTCCCAAATTTTGATCAAGATATAAAATTGTGTACTGTTAGATAGGTTTGTGACGATCTTTTAACCTAAATAAAAAATCAGATTACAATTTTAAAAAACTTATCGTTATAAATCCTGATTTTTTTTATTTAAAAATCTTATTTTTTAATCGGTATTCAGGATTCGAATAATCCGACTTGAGATTTAAAATAATTCTTTAGTTCTTATTTAAAATCAATACATAATTCAGGACGAGATCAAGACCGATAAATTTAGTCCCATCGCCGAGTGCTAACTTCATCCCCCTCTATCTTCTCTCTGACATTCAATATTTTTGTCTCATAGACAAGGTCAATTAGTACAAAAATAAAAATAAAAATAAATTAATTAATGCCCACATCCAAAGAGAAGCCACACAAAAAGCCATCTGAAAAAGCCTGGTTACAACTCCATCTTAGGCAAACCAAGATCCCTAATATATTTATTTATTTATTAGTAACGATATTCATATAAAAAAATTATATAAAAATATTAAAACTAAAAAAAGAAAATCATTATAAGATAAAAATAATTTTATTATTAGATATTTTTAATCAATAGTACATTTTTTAATCAACAGTATTTTTGTACAAATTTTAATAAATTTATCATTTTTATTATCACTACAAGAAAATATGGAATTACGAACTGAATATGTTCGGTTAGTAAATTTTGGTATTTGCTGATAAAATACCAATCGAAAAAGATAAAAAATAATTTTTGACCTAAAGATCTATCGCAGAAGAAGAAGCGGGGCTAGCTACCGATCAAATAGTATTTCAATAGGTAATTCGGTCAGTAATATTACATACCGACCCTATTTTGATTCGTAATTTATTACCGACGAGCCAAATTCCAACCGAAAAAATTCGTTTGATAATCGTAATTATCGACTAAATTTTTAAGATTACCGACGGAATATTTAGTCGGTAATTTCGAGTTTTCTTGTAGTGTTTTTTGATGATGATGATCATTATGATTATGTGGTATATCTTAAGAACCAATTAATTAAACAACAAATTAAGAAAAGGTCATGTGGCTGCTTGTAGTTTGTGTACCAGGCAAACAAGGTCCCTAATAATAACTTTATCTTGTTCCTGCTCTTTGTGTATCATTATTTAACAGTACATTCTGAAGCAGAGGATTTGTCTATTTTTTTTTTTTTTTTTTTTATCATCATCATCTATATATGATTATTAATTATGGTAATTTTTAGTTGTTGGGTATGAAATAATTGAGGGATAAAAGTCTATTTTGGATGTATTTATATCATAATGCCTTGACCCACTTGAGCTTATTGCTATCTTAGCTACAATCTAGAGAGAGAGGGGAAAAAGAGAGAGACAATTTTTTTTTTTTGGAAACGTTGGAAACCCCGCCAACAAACCACCCATTCTGGGCCGCGGCGTAGGTAAAACCACCGGCTGTCCCAGACTCTTACAAGAAGTGCACCACCTGGATGTATTATTATGACTGGTATAACAATCTAATAATATCTTATCACGTGTGTTAAATAATAAAAAATAATTAAATAAATGATAATTTTATTTAACATAATTCATACATGTATTATATAATAATTGGTCGATGATTTCACGTCACCGATACAACGATGATACAAAAGAATTAATCAATCAAGTGATGATCATAGGTAGCTAGGGAGTCATTATCCCCTCTATTAGACCATGTTGTCTTATTAACTGAACAAACTCTTATACACATAGAGAAGAAAGCTTCTTCTTCATCATCTCTGATACTTCACTCTTGTTCAATAACTGGTAAGGCCTCTCTTTTTTCTTTGTTATAAGTTTGCAGATAAATTGCCAACAAGGTCAAAGATTTTTTATTTTTTTTTGGGGGGGTTCTTTGCAGAATCAGCAAAGAAATTTGGATTTTGTTTTTTGTTTTTTTACATGGCTAGAGAACTTGGTGAAGATAAATCAAGGAACATAATTTCATCAGGTGGATTTTGTTACTCAGATGTTTCATCTAGTAACCCAACAATTCATCAAACTCATATGATGAATCAGATCCAAGGTTTTGAAGGCAACCCATCAGAGATCTTGATCAACTGGACTTCTGACAGTAACTCTTTTATGTGGAAAGGACCTGGAAACAATCCTGGCCCTTCATCTTCAAAGACAATCAATGATTCAGCAACAAGTGATCATTTTTATGATCATCATGATCAGTTCACCAAACAAGATTTCACAATTGGGATGTCTGATACTAGTGGTGAAACTGAGAATCTAATAGTTGCTGCTGGATCTTGGCAAGAGAATAACAGCCAGTTGCTTGTTGATGAATCTTCTTTGAGGTGTGTGTTTCCTTGTGAAGGAAATGAGAGACCAAGTCAAGGCCTTTCACTTTCTCTATCTTCAAGCAATCCTTCAAGTTTTGGCTTGCAGTCTTTTGAACTAAGACAAACCAATAATCTCAACACTCATGATGATGATCAACAAGCTGATGGGTTCTTTGGGCAGTTCCAGCTGAAGAATTCAAAATACTTGGCTCTTGCACAAGAGCTTTTGAATGAATTTTGCAGTCTTGAGACTAAGCAAAATGATGCTTCAAAGCTAAAGTCCAATAAATCCAAACAGTGGGATGATGAGAATGCCAGTAGCTCTTCAAGAAACCAATCCCTTTACTCCCTTGATTTCATGGAATTGCATACGAGAAAGACTAAGCTGCTTGCAATGCTTGAGGAGGTATTTATATATATATAAAACTCGAATATATAATAATTTTACAATGTAATAAAACTTTTGTCTATTCACAAATGAAATCAGATGTGTGATTCAGGAATAGTAACATTACTCAATTACAAAAACATGGTTCATAATTCCAATTAGTGGGAAAAAAAAAGTTTCATATTTTACTTCATCTTGAACAGTTAGGTTCACTTGAACTAATTCATCGACTTGGGTCTTCCAATAAATACTACGATGTCTGTGGTATAATCAGAATATTAATTTGGTGGAGCAGATTTTGATTTTCATATAATATGTTAGATAATCTTCATTTTATTAGGAAAAATCGAAATTATCTCCTTATAATAAATTATACGTTTAATTAATTTATAAGATAAATTTTAACAAATTTTCTGATTATAACTGATGCTCATTTCTATGTGGTTCCGCTATAACACATCTTGACAATTCTTGCCTTTTCATTTACTTTCAGAAACCTTGATTCTTTTTTCTTTTTTTTCATGGTGTGTTTATTATTAGGTTGATAGAAGATACAGGCACTACTGTGATCAAATAAAAGCTGTGGTATCATCCTTTGAAGCAGTGGCCGGCAACGGGGCGGCGACGGTGTATTCAGCTTTGGCTTCCAAGGCCATGTCAAGGCATTTTAGAAACTTAAGAGATGGGATTGTTGGTCAAATACAGGCCATAAAGAAGGCCATTGGAGAGAAAGATCCCATTTCAGTAGGCACAAGCAAAGGCGAAACACCAAGACTTAAAATCATTGATCAAGCTTTGAGGCACCAAAGAGCTTTTCAACAAATGACAATGATGGAGAGTCATCCATGGCGTCCCCAAAGAGGCCTGCCTGAAAAATCTGTTTCTATTCTCCGAGCTTGGCTGTTTGAACATTTTCTTGACCCGTAAGTAAAGAAAAACGATTAACGGTGACAAAAACTAATCACAAAATACACGTATTATGCGTTAAAATTACATTTTAAAAGTATAATACACCCTTTTGTTCATATATCATTATGAGAAATTACAAATTTAATTTAGTGAAAGAATCATTATGGGTCACAATCATTTTGTTAGGAGTGGTGATACACTCACTAACAATCTCACAAACAAATTTACAAATCCCTTATTGTAGTTACAGTGATCTACAGTGAATCACTGTAGCTACAGTGAGAGGGTTTGTAAATTTGTTTGTTAAATTCTTTCAATTCAAATCTGTCATATACATTACTATCAATCATTTAAATTCTTTGCCTGTGTTAAAGTTTCTGCAGATTTGATTGTGTTATATGGGACCCATCTCTCTGTGTGTACTAGATTTACATGAAAAAAAAAAAAAACCTTTGCAGGTATCCAAGTGATGTTGATAAGCATATCTTAGCCCGCCAAACTGGTCTTTCAAGAAGCCAGGTATGTCCGAATTCCTATGTTGTTTATTTTCAATGCTTCATGAGTTAACTTTACAGTATCAGTAGTGCATATCTTCTTACGAATTTACGAATCAAATTTATACTATATCAAAATATGATGGATTCGTATTCGATTAGTTTAATAAAATGATTCGTATTCGGTTTGTTTATTCGTTTAGTTCTGACATAATTTAACGACATAAATTACCGTAATTTATTTACATTAATTCTTCATAAACATATATGCATGAAATAGAAAATTAATAGATTTAATACAAATAACCTATCAAAACTAGACATCATTGTTTTTATATAGTAATTGACAAATTATTTTTTTTTTGAAACGTTGTAAACCCCGCCGCCAAACCACCAGACCCGGGCTTAAGCGGAGCAGGTAAAATCTCTGGCTGTCCCAGACTCTTACAAGAAACGCACCATCTAGATTCAAACCCAAGACCTGAAATCCAGATCCTAAACCCTACACCATCAAGCCACACCTCTTGGGGACTTGACAAAACTTCTTGAATCCTAATTGAAAAATAACAACTAGTAAAAAAAAAAAATTGAATCATAAAAAAAAAAAAGAATTAATGAGCTCAAATTCATTTGTGATTAGCCAATTCATTTAATAAACGAATCGAATTAAATAATACATGTATTATATGTATTATATGTATCAATTTTTTCCGATCTATATAATCTTTTATGTGAATCAATTTGAATAAATAAATGAATCGTGACCCAAATTATCACCATCTACTTAGGACCCATAATTTAATCTAATGTAATATCATATTCAATCAGAATTTAGATTTAATGCTGAATTGAATTAAGTTTTTATAATCTTCTATCACATGTGTTTTAATACCTGTCAGTTACATATTATTATGAAGATTATGTGTTTAATTTGTTTCTACAAGCATATGTTTTGTTATGTAGGTGTCAAATTGGTTCATTAATGCTAGAGTGAGGTTATGGAAGCCTATGGTGGAAGAAATGTACTTAGATGAAACAAAGGAGCAAGGCAACAACATGGGTTCTTCAAATGGAGTTACTGATCATCATCTTGAAGACAATATTGGCTTGCCAAATCAAATTCAAAACCTTCCATCTTCCATTATCAATAACCCTAACAAGAATGATGCTAATAAAACCCCTAAATCCCTTCATATGAGCCACCACTCATTGCAACAACAAAATCTTGGGACATCTTTTGGAGCCATGGAGGTAGATTTTTCATCTTACAATGGTAATCATCATCATGAGAACTTCATTAATGGTGGTGGTGGTGGTGGTGGTGGTGGGGTGTCATTGACTTTAGGGTTGCAACAACATGGTGGTAGTGGGGTGAGCTTAGCATTTTCTCCTACATCACAAAGCTCTCTATTTTACCCAAGAGACCACATTGAAGATAGCCAATCTGTTCAGTACTCACCTTTAGATGGTGATCAAGGACAGAATTTGCCTTACAGGAATCTCATGGGAGCACAGTTGCTTCATGACTTAGCTGGATAGAATCATAGAACCAAAGTTGCTTATTGATGAAGTTTTTGGGTTTTTTTGGAGTGCTTATCAAAGGATCACGAAAATTACATATTTTTTATACTATTTTGTCACCGTTTTGTCATTATTTTATATAAATATCATTACTCGATCTTGGAAAAGATAATTAAGTAGCTTAGGCATAGATAATACTCCATACAATTTATATATATACACTCATAAAAGCTACAGTTAAATTAATTAGCTTGGTCGTTGCATTTCTTTGTTCTTAAATTCTGAACGAACATGTTTATTAATTTACTGTTAGGTTAAAAAGCTGGAATTGCTAGTGATTGATGCAAACTTATACATATACTTATTTTCCTCTCTTGGATGGAATTATTTTTTAAAGAAAAGAATGCATAAATGTCTTCGTTATATATAGTCCCTATCGCATCCATAGATACTGGATTTCGCTTGACAAATCACCATTGATTAGGCTCTGAAGGAGATGAGAATAAAACCCGAAAGTTAATAAAACTATGACCGAAGCTATGAGACTAATGTACATAAACTAATAAATCCATTTCAAAAAAAGCTGATAGTTACATGAATTATTTATTCACTCATGTCATGATAAGGAGTAAAACCCAATACTTATTTTATAGAATACGGGTTTCTTAGTTAAATGAATTAACACTTATTGATTCTTGGATGGAATCAATTTTTCAAAATATCAGTTGGTAGGCCTCTCAAGCCAAGTGATTGAGTCGTTTGTGGATGTTATTTTGGATTGAACTTACAGTTTCATGGGTCTCATATATATTAAATATTTATTTTTTCAATGAAGACAAATTAATTTAGCAACACAATTCCAATACAAATTATAGAATATCATGTGTGGTCCATAATTCGTCTTCATGAAGATGATTTTTCAACTTTGGCGTGGTTTATGCTTTTGCTTTTTGCTTATGAAAATGTACATTTATTAGCTGCCTCTTTAGATAACGTGAAGTGAAGGGTCTTTGTGTTTTATTTTATATGATAATAATAAGTGTTCCACCAAGATTTTTCTCCTTTCCTTTTGGACCATTTAGCTATCTCAAGATGCAAATTTTGTTCAAGTTTGATTACGTGCATTGTCATTAGAATTAGGCTTGTTTGTTTTAGTCAATTCAAGACACGTCTACTCTATATAATAGGTATTGAGAGATCGATTCCTCATGATGGTATGAGTTAATAAACACAATTTTCAATTACATAGATGGTATGCACGTCGTGACGTGAATTTCCATTTTTGCATTTTTTGTCCGTTTTTCATCGTTTTAGCCCTGATTTGATTCCGTTGAGTCCTGAAATCTTATTTATCTACAAAATATCACAAAATACATCAAAATATTCACAAAACCCGAGAAATTATACAAAATTTTAAGTAAAATGGGCGGTAAATATTAATATATTTTCCGCTTATCACACCCCAAACCTAACATTTTGATAGTCCTCAAGCAAAACAAACAAAATAAAATGCGATAAACAAACTAAAAATAAAATTTAACTAAGCCACTTTCATAGGGATCACGGTTGCATTTAGCGTATGCAACAAGCCTTTAAACCCCTATGTGTCCCTAGTGGATGAGTTGCAGTCTCGTGAGGGCTTACATCGACGATACCCACAAACGTCTATCAAATGTACAATCAAACACACAAAACAAGTTAGTGCCTAAACAAGTGAAATTCTTATCCAAATTAATAGTTGTTTTCTTTCTTTTAAATTACCAATAAGTAAATTCTCTGATAATTATTACCCTTCTCCATATACAATGGCTTGATAATTCTCCATATTTACATTTCGTAATGGCAATAATACTTGTTATATATGAATGTGTCATAATGACAATAATTTTATTTTATAATGAACTGATTGAGAATAACTTTAAGATCATATCTTAAGGATCCGAATGTAATCCTTATTATATCCCCTCCAAGACGGCGATAGAATATTTCTTTTTAAACTCTCTCATATTTTTATTAAGGGAATTTTCCAATCTCGAAGGATCATCACTGAAACATCCTTTATAATCTTTTTGTCAAAGGAATTATTCAATCTACACCAAATGCCATAAGCTTCATTTTTCAATTGAGAGCTAGATTATTACTGTTTGATAGTTAGTGATTAAGTTATGAGAAGATAATAGAAGATAAATGAATCTCACATCTAAAAACTACAAAAGGAAATAAGTGTTTAAATACATTTATTGTATCAATTTGATTCAAATTGATTGGTAGGAATTTTGGAGAGAAATAATAAATTTGACTATGAATTAAATACTATATATATAGTCAAAAATAGGCACTTGGGCCTAAAATTAATTTGGCAATTAAGTATTTTTTAATGATTTTTGAAAATTAATTATTTTATTTTGAATTTCTGTTAACTGTTATATAACAGTTTAATTTGAAATGAAGTGTCATTTGCCAATAATTTATTTCTTTAAATGAAGTGTCCATTGCTAAATGGTACTTAAAGTATATAAATACTTGTAAAACTCCACAATTCGAACATGATCAAAATCATTATCTCTTCTTCTAAAATTTCTTATATGTTCTTAGTAGAAATTCCAGATTTGTTATCTTAAATTTCTGTTTAGGCTTTGTAGAAATTCTGAAGGGATACTGCCATAAATCTAACAGTATTTGTAGTGAAGACATTAATTCCTTAAGGATAATGACTACACTATCATAACCATATTTTATATCGAGTAATTTGCTTTTGTTTTAATCTTCCCTAACAATTACTTGAGTTTTTCAACTTTGAATCTCATGCTCAAAACTTATCTTTAGCAAATTCATTGTCAATTAGGACTTAGGATTTTGCTTTCTTTAATACTCCAGTGCATGGAACCTGAATCATTTTCTCAAGCATGCAGCATCATTTTCCTTTCGTCAATTATTATTTTTTATGTCCTCAAAGGTCTTGGTTTGGTGGTGTAGAACTCAGGATCTCACCTCGAGATCATGAGTTCGAATCTAGAGAGTGTGTTTCTTGTAAAAATTTGGGACGGACAGAGATTTTACATGCTCCATTTAAGCTCGGAAGAGGTGGTTTATTGGTGGATTTTCAACGATTTCAAAAAAAAAAATATATATTATTATGTATGTAGCCCAAATCCATTTTCTTATGCCAAGTATGCATGAATTTTGATAGTGAGTTTGATAGTGATCTCCATAGTCGGTGTTGATCTCCATCATTGATGTGGTGGCTAATTTAACACACAAATGATTTGAGGATTCTCTAACCATGAAGAATTTGAAGAATAATGTGAAAATATGAATTCAACTCTTATTATTATTCAGGCATGTTCAAAATTCAGTTAAATTCATATTTATTCACACTTCAAATAAAAAATAAAAGCAACCTTAATGTCATATTAACAGATTTGCTAGATTATTAGGAAATTCAAAACAAAATCTGGATCAAGTGTGTCGGTTGATAACCACCCCACTTCCCTTTTACATTTTTGTGGGATGTCAAGTCACTCCAAATTTATATGTGATTTTTGGGTAGAATTAATTAAGAAAATAAATTGCCAGTTAATTAAATATACATATTGATGGTAACTATTCCCAAAATTCTAAGTATTCAACCCAGGGAAGCCACTTGTATGTCAAGGTAGACTCGGCTGGCGGTTCGGTTCGGTTCCGAATCGGAACCGAACCATCCGGTTCCGGTTCCAACCATTTTTTTTTTTTGCTTTATTGAAAATAAAAAAATTGAGATTGATAAATCAATAAAATTTAAAATTATGAATTTGAATTTATTACATTACATAATTACATTAAATTACAAATAAAATTTTTATCTAAAAAATAAAATATATATATATTATATAAATTTAAACCGGTTCGGCTAGGGTAGGAACCCTAACCGAACCGGAACCTTAGCTAGGTCAAGGGAGTTAGAGTCAGCCGATCCACTTCAAATTTTTTTTCAACTGTTAGTACTAAATAAATAATAAAAATACCCAATTAAATTTATAATTTAAACCTTTAAAAATTATAAAATCTTCTCTTAAAGAATCTCTTGATTTCGCCCCTATATTCAACTCCCCATATATAAATGTGGGCGGAATTATGTCGGTGGTGGGAGAAGCCCTGACCCCACCCCAATTTTTTTTTCCGAGTGATTCTATCTATATATATATATATATATATATATATATATATATTTATTTATTTATTTATTGACAAACAAGCATGTTTGGTGGAAGTTTTTTCCGATCCCCTCACCACTGATACTGGGTCCGCTCCTATATATATATATATATATATATATATATATATATATCCTCTTATACACGTGTAAGACTAAGGGCCATGAAGAGATGCATGCGGCATACACATCTTTTATAAAGAGTAAATGTTGGGCTAAGAATTGTGAGCCCAAGTCAAGCCTGCAACAAAAATCTTTAAATCATACCAGAATTTCAAAGGATTGTGTCCGAGTGGAGTGTTCTGTTGAGTTTTCTTTTTTTATTAATATACGTATAGGGATGGCAACGGATTGTGTTTGGTATATATAAATAAATTATTAAATATGTATCATATTCGTTGTGGGTTTTAATTTTCATTAACAAATCGCACCCGCATATAAAAATAAATTATCAAATCCTGATAAGTGCGGTTTATACCCACTTATTCATGCATTCTTAGCTTATTATTTTGTTAGGTTCTGTGTCAGTTTAATGTATTTTGTAGTTTCTTTTATGTTTTATTGATATGAAGCATTGAAACATGGATCTTGAGGTATATGAAGCTTAAGGACGCATTGGAAGCACACGAGAAGGCTAAATACGCAAAAATCACTATCTTGTAAATTTGGCTTGGCGTCGCGACGCCCATTGTAGCGTCACGACGCTCAGACAGACTCCATATATTGTTCCAGAGGATTTGACGTCGCAACGCCACTTCCGGCGTCGCGACGTTACCGCAGAAGTCCAGGATCGTCAGAAATCAGTATTCTACACGCACAATAACTCCAGGACTTCCCTATAAATATAGAAGCTCGTCCAAAACTCTAGGAGAAAGGACTAATACACAACTAAAGAGTTCAAAACATATTTTAGAGAGATCCAAAGAGCAAGATTGAAGAGCAGCAATAGGAGACGAAGGCGGTGACGTCCGAAGACGAAGGAATTTGATTCGGGTTTTATCATTTAGTTTCTTTCTTCAAACTCTAATGATTTCTAATATGTTCTTGACATTATTTTCATTGTTTTTATCTTTAGTCGTGAACTAACTCTATTATTCTAGAAGATGATCTAGCCAATGCTTGAACCTATGTATTGATTGCCAAATTAATTGTTACGAAATTTTATTTCAGTTTATTTATATTCTCTTGTGTTTAATGCTTCTAGTTGGCCACAAATTAAGATGATGCATGTTTAGAATCTTTCACTCGGGAGAGAGTATTTTGAATAGGATCTAGAGAATATAACCTATGAGATTTGTAAAGTTCGGGAGAACCTATAATCCATTTGAAGTCGTTAACAAAGAATCACAGAGCATAATGCGTTGTTAATTAGTAGATTTTTATAGGGATCTCGAAGTTTGTAATTGATAATATATTTACTCGGGAGAGGGAGATGAAGTTAGAATAATTTAGGGTTCTTGGCTTATAAACAATGCAATTGAATAAAAATTGATAGCCATTAGATTTTTTGCGGGTTTTTAAAATATTGATTTCTTTTGTGCTCTTAATAATATAATTTTTTGATTAAATAATGATACTTTTTCAAAATATATAAAAAAGAAAGTAATTGATAGTTTACAAATTACGAAACATAAATAAATATTTAAAATATTTAAAACATAAAATGAAATAGCTAAAATAAAAATTTATTATATAAAATGTCAAATTCATATTACCACAACGATAAATGCTACTGGAAAGAAGCAGAGCGTGATTTGTATTTTAAGTTTTGTCATTTTAGATTTTACGATTTTCGTTTGCCCTAAAAACGTAAAACGTACGCGGGTTTTAGTGATGATCAAACTTGTACCAAACCCGCAACGAGTTCTATTTTTATTTACCAAATACACACCAAATCTCCTTAAATATTTATCAAATTCAACTATAACGGATGAGTTTTTGCAGACTTGTAGGCGAAAATATCATCTTTACCCATGATAGAAGTTTAAAAAAAAAAAAAACAAAACAATTTAACACAATTAAGATCGGGGGCTCACAGATTCGTCTTTGTGGAAATGCACAAGTCACTCTACAGTTGCAAATTTGGAGTAAAGCTTTGCAGCCAAAGATGATTCCAGAAGCTGAACACTGAACAGGGCATAACTTTTGATCCAACAAGATCCATTATTGATGGCTTTTATTGTCTGTTACATCAAATATAAATGTTTATAAACTTTGAAGCATATTGATTAAGAACGCAGGACCCCTTTTTTTTTTTTTTTTTTTTTTTGAAACGATGGAAATCCCGCCACTAAATCACCCATTCTGGGCCGCAGCGCAGGTAAAATCACCGGCTGTCCCAGACTCTTACAAGAAGTGTACCCCATGAATTCGAACCCAGAACCTCAAGGTGAGATCCTGAACCCTACACCACCAAACCACACCCATTGAGGACACAACGCAGGACCCATCACAATGATCCTCGATAAAAGTGTTTTTTTTTAAAAAAAAGACATTTTTTCGAGATGTGACTGGATCCGGCCCGCTATTGGAAAGTCACATTTTAAAAGCCACCTACTGTGGCATTTTAGCAGTGCCATGAATATGTCATTTTTGTCACCTGTAATATTTTGTACCGACACTTCGTGGTTGGATTATTAAAAAACAAAAAGAGATTAATTATTGCGGTTGATGGTGGTTTTTTTGTTAAACTTTTGGTCTAAGGAAGATCGAAGGATATAGTGGTAATACTCAGCTAAGTGGATAGAAAGGTACAAGAGTCCATAAGTTAGAGGAAAGATTGAGCATGAGCCGACCATGATGAGTAATTAAGATTCAAAGATTTTGAGGTGGGACAAGTATAGATGGTGCTCAACCCGATCATATTGAAGGGTGTTTTTGAGAGGCATTGAGAATTGTTGAGGATCGACCCGATGAAGTATCATTTGTGTGAACTCGACCATATTGAAGACTGGATTCGAGAGAACAAGTTGTCTTGGTGGCCCGACCCGAGATATGAAGATGGGATCACGACCGACCAGCATGGGTGCAGTGGCAGAGAAATAAGCCTATTTGATTGGTTGAGAAAGTGGTAGAAACAATTATTAAAGTTTGTAATGATGATTTAGTGACATGAAATGACGTCAGGGTCGATTGCAATAGTAATTTTGGGACAATATATAACGAGATAGAAGCCATATTAGAAAGGGTTAGCAATTTTCACATTTTCAACACTTTTAATTTGAGAGCAAATTACCGATAGAGACAGAAAAATTAGTTGTGTACACGACCATATCTTGATCCCAATGGGGTATTTGTTGTGAAAATCGTGTAATTTATTTGTTCGATGCTCGGGTCGCTATATATTAACCCCGAGCATAATAAAAGTAAACCATTTTCTCTCATGAACGTATGTTGGAGTCACTCTCCACCGAACCACGTAAATCTTTATTTCTGCGATACTTTATATTTTACTAAGTTTGTGTGGTCCCCATTAACCAAACAAATTCACAGTTATAAGAGGTTTGTTCGAGGGGTGAGTTTCCTATACTGCAAATGGAACGAAAACAATCGTCAACAATTGCTAAATTCATCTCTTAAAAAAACATATATTAGTTTAGAGTGGGCTTCCATTGGATTCAAGGTCGGTCCTGAATATTCAAGATTTAAAACGAAGTAAAATTATGGGATTTAAATTTTTGTTGTACTTTATAAATTGAAATTTTAGGATTCTTTTTATAGAATCAAGTTTTGTCACTCTCTCTTTATTAGTGTTTTAAAATTCGGATCGATGATCGAATAGGTGATCTAAAACGTTCAATATGTCACTGATTTGATCGGTTGAACCGATAAAATCGGATGACGTCATAAATAATGTTAATTAATTAAAAATTATATAAAAATATTATATTTTAATTTTTTATTAAAAAAAAATAGGAATCGGCCAATCCGATTCACCGATTTTACAGATTTTGACATTTTTTAGATCCCGATTTTTAAGATTCAACCCGATTGAATCTTTCATTCCCTATTCAATTGGTTCAATCGACTGATCCGATTTTTAAAACTATGCTCCGATTTGTTGTTTGGAATAATTATTGTGCATTCATGATGGATGCATGTATGAAAATATTTTGGAAAAATATAAAATGATAAATTCTATTCCTAATTCCCAATTCACATATCATTATTATTATTATTGTGCATTCATGGTAGATGCATGCAAAAAAAAAAAAGGTTTTTGAAAAAATACAAAATGATAAATTATATTCTAATTTCCTATATCATTATTATTTAGTTATAATTTTAAGCTTCCGGATATATTACATGATGAAAAGTGTGTGTATAAATATAGCACATGAAATAAGAACTATAAATTACAAATTATACTGTGATTAGTTGTCGTAAATAAAAATAATATAGATATGCTTGTTGAAAATATTTTGATTTACCTTATTTTCTTATTATTGATGCAATGTGTCAAAGGAAGTTAGCTATATGGTGATATTACAAATTTTTCTCATTTCTATTCTTTGTTTTTTCAAATTTTCCTAGTTTTCTTATGTACATCTTTAACTTATTTGCTAACTAACATGTTATTTCTTTTTATTTCCAAATTCAGTATCTGATTTGCAATGCATGAATTTGGCATTTTATCTAGAGAGCATTTCAAGAAATGTATTAGAGTGCATGGGGAGGTTAGAATTACTATTAAGTGAAAAATAAAAATATGCATCAAGCACAAAAATAATTTAAAAAATTAACACAAACATTAATTTTTAAAAAAACATAAAAAAGAAGAACTCTCGCAACGCGTGGAATCCCAATTAAAATTTGGGTCTTATGCTAATTAAGTAGGGATCATAGATGCTAACTTATGATGTCTATGCCCAGCTTTTTCGGACTTAAGCGGAGCAAGTAAAATCTCCAACTGTCTGAGACTCATATTAGAATTATTTTCAATTACACACTGTTGTACTAACATTATTTTTGTACAATAACGTCACATTCCTTTTCCTTTCTGGCGATTGTTCCTCAACCTACTCTGAATTATACTTGAAAAAAAATGGAATTTTGATGAATAAATTGAGGAAATTATGAGCAACATGAAGGACAAAATACCAATGCTAATTTAAAATATACAAATTGTCTCTATACTATACTTCGCTCACCTCACCCGATCTACATACACCCACGTCTATTTCCATGACTCTTTTGTTCTTAGACTTCAAGACCCTGCAACAATTCCTTCTCGGAGACTGCCCAAACACAAAACAAATCCGCAAAAGAAACCATTATTATCACCCTTAAGTTTGTGCTAACTGATTCAGTGTTCAGTACAAACTCAATTCAATATTGAATCATGCTCTATAGATCTGGCTACGGTTCCGATTCGGAACCGAAACCGAACCGGATGAAACTGTAAGGTTTCGGTTCCGGTTCCAAAACCGGAACCGAACCCAACCCCAAAACGATTCAGTTATGATTCCACAAAATTTGGAACCGTAACCTTAAGATTTGGTTCGGTTCCGATTCCGAACCGGAACTGAACCATTTTTTTTTCACTTAAAAATTAGAGAACTGAACCGAAAAATTCGGTTCGGTTCCGGTTTGGTTCGGTTCTGTGATTCCAAAAAACTGAAACCGTAACCGAACCGGTTCGATTATGGTTCCAGCAACCTGGAACCGTCTGAAACCGAACCGAACAGTACCGTGGCCATCTCGCTTTATATGGACAAATATTTAGTTAAAAGAAAAAAAGAAATGATGTACTTACCCTATCCCATAGATGTGGGTCAGGTTTTTTGTAAACAACTACTGTGTTGAGTTCAGCAGGATTAGCCATCTTCCATCTGCATTCAGGACGAGGGATCTGATGCCGAGGGTACTCGGTCACTATCTGGTTCATTGTTGTATTGAATTCTGCATTCGACATGTAAAATACAAAAGGTTTTTGACACTGATACTTGCGGATAACAGGACGAGTGTTGAATGCGTAAGCTGTGTAATCTGCTCTTCTGTACCAATTCAAGAATGTTCTAGAAGGCATCTCCATCTCGCGAGGTGAAAAAATACCACGGAAAACTTGAACAGCATAGCCCCATGATACTGATACGGTCCAGGTCTTGTGCTTGTCGTAACAGATGGATTGCTGCATGATTGCAGCTGAGTCAAGCTTCTTAGGGACCATCAGATGCTGAAGAGCTTGAACTCTAGTCATATTTGGAAAGATAGGCTCTAGTATGTCAAGGTGATGAAGCGACACCAATGGTGTTATTGTTGTGAATAAACACACAATAATAGAGGATAATTTGAGAGAAAACTCTTCTTTTATATATCCACAAAAGAATTACAAAGCTTACAACACAAGCTTTACAAAAAACTCTCACCAATCACTCTCACTACTCTTCACACATTTAGGGATACATTAACAATGGATTTAGGGCTCCTTATATACTGCCCAAACCGCGTGCTACAGTAACACGCGGTTTGACAACTTGATCCAGCTTCATGCCAACTTCACTTTGCCTTCAATCACTCCAATCATGCTTTCGGTGGAAATTGGATTTTACTGCATGAAGTCCATGCTCTTGTTGTTTCTCATGAAGGCTGTCTGCAACAAATCTCCCCCTCGGTGAAGATTTCCAAAATCTGAGCCGACCATCAATCATCCAAATCGGATCCTCAAAAGGATCCTCCCCTGGCTGCATCTGTATGACTGCCTACGTACCCTGAGTTGGGATCAAGCCAACCGTAGTTCTCTGTATCTCCCCACTCTGACTATGTGGAGAGTTTTGTCATCCCGGCTATGGCACGACAGATTTCAAGCTTCTCCTTCGGTAAAACCTTCGTGAACATATCGGCACCGTTGTCGTCGGTGTGAATTTTCCTGAGTTCTAACAGCCTTGAGCTCAGGACATCCCGTATCCAGTGATACCTCACATCGATATGTTTTGACCTCGAATGAAATGTGGAATTTTTACCGAGATAGATAGCGCTCTGGCTATCGCAGTACAAAATGTACTTCTCCTGCTTGAAACCCAATTCCTGGACGAATGTCTTCATCCACATCAATTCCTTGCAAGCTTCCGTCGCTGCAATGAATTCTGCCTCTGTTGTAGAAAGTGCAACACACCTCTGCAACCTTGACTGCCATGCCACAGCTCCTCCTGAGAGAGTAATCAGATACCCCGAAGTAGACTTTCGGGTATCCACATCTCCTGCCATATCTGAATCGGTGTAGCCTATCAACACTGGTTTGTCGCTGCTTCCAAAACATAACCTCATTTTGGATGTGCCTCGTAGATACCGCATGATCCATTTGATAGTATTCCAGTGTTCCCGTCCTGGGTTTGACATAAACCGGCTGACCAATCCAACTGCGTGTGCTAAGTCTGGCCTCGTGCACACCATGGCATACATAAGACTTCCCACTGCTGAGGTGTATGGAACCTGTTTCATTTCCTCCTTCTCTGACTCAGTAGAGGGACTCTGTCTCGTACTCAATCTAAAGTGGGTAGCAAGAGGAGTGCTAACCGCTTTAGCCTTGTCCATCTGGAATCTCTGAAGTACCTTCTCGATGTACTCCTCCTGTGACAAGTATAATCTCCTGGCTTTCCGATCACGACCGATCCTGATGCCAAGAATCTGCTTAGCTGGCCCCAAGTCTTTCATCTCAAAAGACTTACTCAGTTGCTGCTTCAAATTATCAATCCTCGATTGATTCCTGCCAACTATCAACATATCATCCACATATAACAGTAAGATGATAAAGTCATCGTCAGAAAATTTCTGAACGAATACACAATGGTCTGAAGTAGTCTTCTTGTATCCCTGCTCCCCCATAACTGACTCAAACTTCATGTACCACTGTCTTGGTGCCTGTTTCAAACCGTATAGGCTTTTCCTGAGTCTGCACACAAAGTCCTCTTTCCCGCTGACTCTGAAGCCTTCTGGTTGCTCCATGTAAATTTCTTCTTCCAGATCCCCGTGAAGAAATGCGGTCTTGACATCCATCTGCTCAACTTCCAGGTCGAGGCTTGCTGCTAAGCTGAGTACCACTCTGATGGATGACATTTTCACAACTGGAGAGAAGATTTCATCAAAGTCAATGCCTTTCCTCTGATTGAATCCCTTGACAACTAGTCTGGCTTTGTACCGGGGTTGTGAAGTGTGCTCCTGTTGCTTCACCCTGTACACCCATTTGTTCTTCAAAGCCCGTTTGCCTCTTGGCAACTTCACCAACTCAAAAGTGTGATTGTCATGCAAAGATTTCATCTCATCTTGCATGGCTTCCTCCCACTTTTCTCTGTCATCTGTTTCCACAGCCTCCTGGTAGCTCTCGGGTTCTCCCCCGTCAGTAAGCAGCACATACTCATATGCAGAGTATTTGGTTGAAGGTCGCCTCTCTCTGTCTGACCTTCTCTGTGGAACTATTGGTGGAACTTCTGGTACTGGTGGTTGATCATGATCATCATCTCTGGGAGCTTCATCACCTGTACCCTCCTGTCTGGGAACCTCATCTTCAACTCGAACTGGCACCGGTGTCTGAGGTTCTGGATTCACATTTCTGTATTGTTGGGGCATTGTCTTCATCTCATTTCTGATATCTTCTATGGTCTGGTCTTCAATAAAGACAACATCTCGGCTTCTAACAATCTTCTTCTCCACAGGATCATAGAGTTTGTAGCCGAAATCATCCTGACCATAGCCAATAAAGACACACTGTCGCGTCTTTGCATCGAGCTTGGATCTCTCGTCCTTTGGGATATGTACAAAAGCTTTACACCCAAAGACATGCAAGTGTTCGTATGACACTTCTTTACCTGTCCAAGCTTGGTTAGGAACATTACCTTTCAGTGCGACCGCTGGGGACATGTTCAAAACATGAACTGCTGTGATGAGTGCCTCCCCCCAGAATGTCTTCGGTAGCTTGGCTTGTGACAGCAAGCTTCTGATCCTCTCGCACAAGGTTCTGTTCATCCTCTCAGCTAGGCCATTCAGCTGAGGTGTCTTCGGAGGTGTCGTTTGATGTCTGATTCCTTGCGTCTTGCAGTACTGATCAAACGGACCTCTGTATTCTCCACCATTGTCTGTTCTGATGCATTTCAGTTTCTTGCCGGTTTCTCTCTCCACCAGAGCATGAAACTCCTTGAACACTCCCAGCACTTGATCTTTTCTCTCTTCAAGGTGTATGCCCAGATCTTCCTTGAATGATCATCAATAAATGTCACAAAATACAGTGACCCTCCGAGTGTTCGTATCTGCATCGGACCGCATACATCTGAATGTATGAGATCTAGTACCTCCGGTTTCCGTTGAGGCGGGGAGCTCTGGAAGGATACTCTGTTCTGCTTTCCAGCCATGCAGTGTTCACATTTCCGTAAGTGTGAGTTCTTCAGTTCCGGAAGAACATTCCGCCTGCGTAGTATCTCCATCCCTGTTTGGCTCATGTGACCGAGCTTTTTGTGCCATAGCTCGGCTGCCTCATTACTATTAACTGTATTTATGCTACTATTTGAAAGCTTAGCATGCATCAAATACAGAGTTGAGTCTTTCTTACCTCGTGCCACGACCATCGATCCTTTAGTGAGCTTCCAGCATCCGTCACTAAAGGTGCTGCAGAAACCTTCATCATCCAGCTTGCCTGTTGAGATCAGGTTTAACCGGATATCTGGGATGTGCTTGACTCCCTTCAACACTAGCCTTGTCCCGTTCTCTGTTTCAAGGCAGATGTCTCCAATACCGACGGCTTTGGACTGTCCGTCATTCCCCATCCTTACAGCACCGTAGTCCCCTGGTGTGTAAGATGAAAAGAAGTCTCTGCGAGATGTGGCGTGTATGGATGCGCCACTATCTATCACCCAACTGGTCTCGTGGCTGGCAAGATTCACAACATCTTCTTCATATATAATATGAAATTCTTTGGAGGTTTTCTCGGTGGTAGTAGCAACTCTTTCTTGATTAGAGTCACCATCTCTCCTGGACTGCTCGTTCTTCAGTTTGTAGCAATCCCGCTTCATATGGCCTTTCTTCTTACAGTGATAGCACTCAATATCCCTCGTTCTTGATTTCCCTCGGTTCTTGTCTGATCTCCCTGGGCCTCGGCTTTTACTCCTCCCCCTTCTGGTGTTCTTTTCTGTCACTAGAGCTTCTGAGGTTGAGGCTGATGCTGATTCCTGCATTCTCGTCCTCTTTTCTTCCTCGAAGATCCTGGTCTTTGCCATTTCCATAGTGACTTTCCCATCTGCGGCTGAATTGATCACCGTAGATCTGAACGTTTCCCAAGATTCTGGTAACGTATTAAGGAGTATTAAACCATTTACCTCATCTCCGAAGTCTATGCCCAATCCAGACAATTCCTTCATGGTTCCGAGGAAGTCATTGATATGATCCGCCACAGCTGTACCTTCCTGGTATTTCAAACCCATCATCTTCTTGATGTAGTACAGCTTGTTGTTTCCAGTCTTTGCTCGGAAAAGCTCTTCCAGCTTTCTCCATAAAACACGTGCATTTGTCTCTTCACTGACATGGTTCACGATATTGTCGTCGATCCACTGACGAATAGTACTGCATGTTTTCTGGTGAAGATTAGCCCACTTTCCATCGGTCATTCCTTCTGGTTTCTCCTCCAGAAATACCGGTCCATCATAGTCCTTCACATACAGAAGGTCTTTCATCCTTCCTCTCCATGTGAAATAGTTTGTACTGGTTAACAAAATCATTTTTCCGTTGCTCCCCTCCATCAAAAAAAATTCTAAGCAGAATTTCAAAAAACGGACCTCACCGTTGCGTCCGGAATGGTCGAAAATGGTGGAAATGACACTTCGTTTGTCAAAATCCGACACAGGGACCAAATTGTAAATTCCAGAAATTACAGGGGTCAAAGTGCAATTTCCAAAAGTTCAGGGGCCAAAGTGAAATTACGGAAAAGTTCAGGGACTATATTGCAATTTACAAAAAGTTCAGGGACTAAATTGTAAATATCTGAAAGTATTGGGGCTAAATTGTAATTTCCAGAAAGTTAAGGGACCTATCTGAAATTTACCAGGCACCGCTGACGTGGCAGATGACTGGACTGCTGACTGTGCGCTGACGTGGCGCTGACTGGGCGCTGACTGTGCGCTGACGTGGCAGATGACTGGGCTGCTGACTGTGCGCTGACGTGGCGCTGACTGGGCGCTGACGTGGCGTCGTCTTCAACCTCCAGAGCGCGTGCGGAGCGTGTGCGCGTGGTTGGCGCGTGAGGAAGCCTCTGACCAGCGCGTGCGGCGCGTGCGGCTTCGTCCGACCTCCGTTCGATCGCCGGAAAATATCACCGTGCTCGTCTCTCCGTGAAAAGTCCGATGATATGCTCAAAATCGATTTTCGACAACTTTCGTCGGAATCGACTTTCCGAACCGAAACTTCGTTTCTGAATTTCGGGATCCCTCCGTGTAACCGTAGCTCTGATACCACTTGTTGTGAATAAACACACAATAATAGAGGATAATTTGAGAGAAAACTCTTCTTTTATATATCCACAAAAGAATTACAAAGCTTACAACACAAGCTTTACAAAAAACTCTCACCAATCACTCTCACTACTCTTTCACACATTTAGGGATACATTAACAATGGATTTAGGGCTCCTTATATACTGCCCAAACCGCGTGCTACAGTAACACGCGGTTTGACAACTTGATCCAGCTTCATGCCAACTTCACTTTGCCTTCAATCACTCCAATCATGCTTTCGGTGGAAATTGGATTTTACTGCATGAAGTCCATGCTCTTGTTGTTTCTCATGAAGGCTGTCTGCAACAGTTATCGGGTGAGCAGCAAGGAGTCCGAACAGGTTTCCGTACACATCATACTGAGAGCCATATATATATATATATATCCACGAAGAAGAAACTGTTAGAATCAGTAAAAATCATTCATGATTATCGTAGAGTCCAGTTGCCATGCATGAAGGAAAGCTACCATGCAACTTTCGGTGGAAGATCAAGTTTGCGGAAATTTTGAGCAAATTTCCAAAACACTTTTGGTGGATTACTATTTGTGTGTTGAAAATTTGAGCCAAATTTTTACTATAAATACCCAAAAATATTAAGCTTCAAGAGAGAAAGCTTAGAGTCTGTGTAGAAGTGGGATTTTTTTTTAAAGAGTTTAAATATTTGTAATTTCTATTTTTGTAAGTAATAGATTCGATTTTTCCTCAAAAACACTCTATAGAGATCAGAGAATCACATCAATTATGTGTATACTTGAAAATTTAGGAGAGGCATATTGATGGAAGGTTACTAGAATGCATTTTCTTCATCGAAAGAATATCTTTTATAGTCAGTCTATCAATGGAAGAAAATGAAAGAAAATAACATTCGGCTACTCTACAAATTATCATCACGACAATTTTAACGTCATCAGTTTTAGAAATATAAACTTTGTCCTTGTAATTCAAGAAAATACAAACTCTTAAATATTTTTTTTATTACTTAAGTCACTTTCTACATAATTTTGAATTTGTTTTTACTATCTTTGGACAATTTTGATTCATTCAAGTGATTTAATACTAATCGGATAAAAAATGACTCAAAATTTCAAAACTATAAAGAATAAAGAGTTGTTATGGCAATATACAAGTAATTGGGTGTCATAATTTCCTAAGAAATTATGAGCTTGTGAATCTAACTCAAATTGTCTAAGCCTGATGGTGCTCACAAAGCAAAAATAAAACTATAATTGACATGCACATACTTAGTTTAGAATGATTATTGTACATACATATTGTCATGACGGTTTATGCCAAATCTGTATGTCATAATTTAGATACCAACCATTTTATAACTTTGAGGTACCAATCTAAGATAATGCTAAAGCTTCAATAAAAATAAAAGCAAGCAATGCATTAATCAACCTCATAGAGGTAGGTCCGGCTACGGTTCGGTTCCGAATCCGAATAAGAATCATCTGGAATTTTCGATTTCAAGAACTGATGATTCCGATTCCTCTTTTTGAATTAGCGAAGTAATTAATGAATTACGAAATTTAACTATAAAGATCCTCATTATGTTTTTATTTATATAGTAACTCGACAACAATCCACTATTAACTCCACTGTTAACTTCCAAGTACAGTAACTTTTTTTTTTTGAATAAATATATTATCAAAAATTTATTGGGATACTAAATACATATAATTATAAGATATTTAAAAATTTACATCTATAAAAAAACGACTTAAATTTTAATATCAGAAATATCTATATACACTCAAATAATCGGAAAAAAATCTATTTTTAATTTAGGAGAAAAGAATCCCTGCAATGGTCCCTACCACTGAGGACTCGAACACATTAAGTACATTAACTTAATTACACACATTAATGTAGAAGCTTCTGGCTTTCGATTTACGGACAAATGATCACCGATTTTCCACGTGCACAATAATTATTAACCCGTAAAAAAACGAGACATGTAAAAAGGTAAAAGTGAGTGAGTGGATATGATTTGGTGTAAAGAATTTAGGAAGATAAGAATCTGCGATATTTAAGGTTTTACCTAGACCTGGCTGGAATCGGATCGGATAATTTCGGTTTGATTCTGATTTCATAAAAATATGAAATTAAAAAATGGAATCGAATCAGATGGTTCTGTTTCAATTTTTTTAAAAATAAAAATTAAAAATTAAATTTTAAAAAAATATATAATTGGATATTATTATCAAATAAATATAATAAAAAAATTTATTTATTTGAATTTTATAAAAATAAAATAATTAATTAAATTTATTTGAATTTTAATAATGGAATAGAATAGTAGGGTGTGAACCCTAACCGAACTGTAAGGAATCGGAACCGTCAGGTTCCGATCGATTCGGTTCCGATTCGAAACCGGAATCGTGACCGAGTCTAGTTTTACTTGTTCCGTTTAAGTTTAGATGATTTAGTTTGTGAGGGAGTGAGTTAAGGAGTTACAAACCTGGTGAAAGCCGAGTTCTTTAGTGAGTGGAACACCGAGTTCAGCCATACAAGCTTGCATTCGATCATCAGAACCGTACAGTCCTGGGTATCTATGGATACATTTATCTTGCATCTTAACAAGAGCTTTAGCTAACGGATAGCTTATAGCAAAGCCGCCACCGCCGTAAGCCATGCCGTAAGAAAAATAAATATTTTGCAAATGACTCTCCGATAAACTCCCGATATAATAATACTGATTATGATCGTATTTTCTCAAGATTCTAACCAAATTCTCCGTTATAAAAACGGTGTCGTCGTCGCCCATCACGAACCACCTGACGTTTTTAAGCCCGAGACGCAGCGTTTCGGACACGATGCGAGAGATCCGAATGGCCGACCTGTGACCTTGCTTGTTCTTGTACGGAAACTGAGAAGTGTCGCTCGAGATCTTCACCGGCGGAAGGTTTTCAGTTTCGTTCGTTTTCACGACGTCGTCGAGCCAAACGACGCCGCGCATGTCGTTTTGCTGGTACCATATTTTGATGTACTCTTTTCTCCGCCCCCACAGCTTGGCCGACGCGGCGATGCCGAAAACGACGTGGTGGATTTCCGTCGGTCGTCGTGTTCGTGGTTCTTGAGATTCGTGTGTGTCGACGTGGCGGCGGATATTTGTTTGATTTTGAAGAACCGACGGCTCAGATGTGACGCGTTCGTCATCGCAGGCGCGTGAAGTGGAGACGAGCTTGAGAGTGTAAACAACGTAGGGGACTGAAACGAAGAGGATGAGGAAGACCAAGAATTTGGGTGCAGGTCGGGTACTTGACCCGGTTCCTGGAATCGGATTAGCTGAAGGGCTCCTCATCATGGGATCCCAAATTGGCTTCTCCAAATCTTTCTGGGTTTTCATTATCCCAAATTTGGGTGTAAATAATTAATTTAAATGTTGGAACTAAAATTAATCTTAATGTATTTTCAAAGAATGACAGAGATTTGGTAAAGTGGCTGCTTAAATGTTGGAAAATGTCATAAGATTTCGAGATTTTGGAGCTGGGAATTGGTGGAGGAGAAATTAGAGTGAAGAAGAAGCAGAGGGAGTTGCAGAGCAAGAGCAAGAACAGGCATAGCTGTCGGATGAGAGAGTCCGTGTGGACAGGGGCGGTAATATTCACGGAGAAAATCTACAATATAACGGGAGTACTACGTTATCTGTGTAATAATCTAATAATTCATTGATATCTGTGTTAAAATATTAAAAAATAATAAAAAAATATATATTAAATCATAAATGTTATTTACTAATTTGTTGGTGATATCACGTCACCCGTAACAAAAAAATTACACAATTTTTATGATAAATTATACTTAAGATATTTATTAAGTGAACAAATTATAATTTACTTATGTTTATGATTAATTAATTTGGGATTTAGAATTGAATTGATCTCAATCTCTTACAAGTTGTATCAAGATCCAATGTGAAGACAATTACAACAATGTTATTTGTAGGGTGTGCCATCGTTCGGGCAGGGTTGGATTTTTCAATCTCGATTCTGACTTGATTATGTAATTGCGGTAAAATTTTAATCAAGATTCGAAATTTTTGAAGTAAAAAAACGGACTCGATCATGAATTCGGGACAATAAATGTAACGTCCACAATCCTGGAATGTTACCGGCAGATGACAGATTTCCACTGCCACCTAAGTCTCTGACTGGAACCGGAAATCAACCATACAATCAAACATATTCTCATCAAAATAGAAAAACGGTGTGAAACATTAAACATGGCACGTACACAATCCATATGGGATACAACCACGCATATAAACACAAGTTATACATTATAGAAACTCAAAAGAAACTACATTCTATATGAATGTAGACACAACATGATGAACCCATAAAAACTAGTGACTGCAGTGATGTTTAGGTCCCGGATCCATGTCTCCCAAAATATAGCATTGGCTCACCAACAGAAAAGTCATGCAAAACCTGGAGAATGTGAGGGATGAGTCCTAAAGAACTCGATGAGTGGAGCTATAAAACCAGAAAACAAACAGCATTATAAATACTCATATTCAGAGCAATAACTTTCAGAATTCTTATATCATAAATCATAGTTTTCCCTATCAAAACTTTTAAAAAAATCGGTTAAGGAAACATCAGTATCATCATCAGAAATATCATCGGTCAATCTGTATATAATACTGTGGCTGTTGTACGCACAGTCCCCCAAGCCACTAAACCAGACAACAGTGGTGATATCAGTGCCATCAAACTGTCTTTGAAATATCTGGGTCTAGGGGTGTTGTACTCACAGTCCTCCTAGCCCAATACCCAGGATCTAGAGGCATCTGTCATCTCTAGTCTTGTATCTCGTGTGCACACGCCTATATTTGGTATCAATACCGATACCATCAATGTCATGTCCGTTAATTTCATATCTGTATCAAGTTACATATGAGGTGAGTTTTTCCCTCATGCCTCCAAAATTACAAAATCATACTTTGAAATCATTTTCATCATGAAAGAATTTATCTGATATCAAGCCTTGTCAAAAGCTTAAATCACATGTCTCATCTTAAGAGAAATCAATATTTCAATTAAATTCAAATGAATTGCAATATTATATCCAAAATCACATTCAAAACTCTGAAATAAGTACTCCACTCACAGTGTTAAGGCAAGTCGGGTGTGGTATGCGGCGTCGGTGACCTCCGAGTGGCTTGTCATTGATCTAATGCCAAAGAAACCGTTAGTTTTTCTTGTAATAAATGAGAAAAGTATATGCAATCAAAGGTCGATGTTCATGCTTATGGTATGATTTATCATGTGGTTACACATATATACAAAGCCCCTAGAGTGCCCCCCAAACATCTTAGGATTAAACTGGAATGGTTTTTAGTCAAATCCTGGAACAGCGCCTAGCGTCGCGACGCGCATCCAAAATCCCGTAGCCATCATCTGTTTCACGAGTTACGACGCACGATATTTGGCGTCGCGATGCGAGCCAGTTTCTAGGACCCAGATTTTTAATTACACTTCATACACCATTTCTTCAACACCACACAAACTACAATCATAACAAATACACCACTTAGCATCAATTTCACTCTTTAATACCACCTCATAACCAAGTCATAACCATAAAAAATATACCACATAACATCGATTGCACCTTCATACAACTATTTATAAACCCCAACTCAATTTCACATTTAAGGATTTTAAAAATTGGGGGATTCCTCAAATCTACAATTCCTTGACTCAAAATCATATATTCATCATTAAACTCAAGCCAATAAAATTCTTCAAATATCAAATCATCAAAACTTAGTAATTTAAGATTTGGGTTTTTACCTTTCTCACCTTAAATCAAATTGTTTCTTCACAAGTAGAATTCCCTAAGCTCTCTTATCATACTTTCAAGCTTGCATGTGGCTTTAGAGCTATAGATCTTGGTAGAAATTGTGGAAAATTTTATGGAATAAAGCTTGGAGTTTCTTTGCTACGGAGAGAAGAAGAAGAAATAATGAAGAGAAGGAAAAACGTGGGTTGGGGTCTTTGTTTTTTTTGTTTGTTTTTTATTCATGAAAATACATGTGGTAGACATTTGTTAACAATGCTTAACAAATGTCACCAAGCCTTATTATACATATGTCATAAGATTTAAATATCAATAAACACTTACTAACATAATGATATTAGTCCATCTATTAAAACTCTTACTGGACCTTAATATATTAACTCAAATATTATAAACATTGCGACTAAAATCAGATTTTTATGTCATCTCCAAATTTATTCGCTACCTCTCGGAATAATTAATCTCAGTCACTAAATTACTACTCCAATCAAGTTATGAAATTCAAGTCGTTACAATAAATCATCCATAATAGTTGTCTGTTATTTTATCGAGATAAAAATCATCATAAATCCTAATTAGATTTTTTAATCAAAATATAAAATCATCCCGAATTCATATTCATCTGTACAAAATCTATAGTTATTTGTATTATTTTGAGTACCAAAATTACCCAAAATAATGATTCATTAAATTAAAATGATTAACTATTTTGGGTAAACTTGTGTCCTCATGGAATACTCCTAGAATACATATATTCGGGGGGAAATCTCTTGTATGTTAGGGGGTCTGCTGATCCTCCCAAATTTTTTTACAACTGTTAGTACTAAGTAAATAATATAAATATCCCTTATATTTATAAATTAAATCGTTAAAAATTATAAAATCTTCTCTCAATAAACCTTCTGGCTTCGCTCCAACATATAACATTGTTGAACCAATTATGTTTGTAGGTGGAACCAAATATTTTTTTTAACATGATAGTTTAATTTTGAAGGAGCTAAAATATAGAAATTATAAACAAGAAGTGGGTAAAATCTACAATATATGTATGTTTGGTAGCACGTGTTAAATATTCAAAAGTGTTACATATGAAGGAGCTAAAGCATTTGCTGCATGAACAAAGAAAGGATACACAGAAAATAATTAAGGGATTCTCGGTTGTTTACTCGGCAAAATTTCAAGTGAATATACTATGTACAGTGCAATTGCTTTGACGAGGGTTGCCGGAGGTGTTCACCGATCAGGTCGGGTCATCGGGGTAATGTACACACAAAACTTGAAAATTTAGAAAAGTAACCCGATCTGGTCGGGTCATCGGGTCGAATTAGTGCAAGTTAACGGATCAGAATAATATGTAATATATATTTTTAATTGTACAAATTTAATGATGTACGAATATAGCTCAAATGTAAGATTATTGGGTTAGTATGAGAATGGTGCTGAGTTTGAAACTTGACAACTTCAAAGTTAAAATAGTAAAAATCGGGTCGGATCAAACCCGCATTTTTACACTAAATCCACAATCCGAACTGAATTTTGTGGGCTGAATCAGGTTGACCTGAAATCATAATTTATGCTTCTCAAACTCAAGTTGGTCGAGTCATGTCGGGTTGAGTCAGCTTTTGACCCGAATTTTTGTTCACCCCTAAATGTTGGATTCAGTGACAGCCCATGGTTTTAGCCACTGAATCATAGGTGAATTCTTGAAATCTGGTATCTACTATTATATGATTAAAAAATATAAAAAAAGGCAAATAATATATATATTTTATATTTATTGCTTAATTTTATAGGGCCCTTTTTTGCTTGTGTGGACTGTTCTCAAGGCGGTTGCATGGACGGTAGTTGCTATGTTTCATGGGATTAACAGTATATTCGGAAGATTGTGTTTGCTAGCTCATGAATCAAATGAGTATGGCTTGATGACATAAGACTTAAAATTTGGTTGCTCAAGTCATAGGTTCGAATTCATGGTGCACTTTTTGTAATTAGAGCCCGGGATAGTAAGGAATTTCATTTGCTCTGCTTAAACCCGAATCAACTGATTTGACGACGGAGTTTCCAACGTTTCAAAAAAAAAAAAAAACTCATGAATCATAGTAATGAAAATTTAAAGATTGCCTGGACTAGGGGTGGGCATCGGATCGGATCGGATCCGATCCGATTAGCAAATCCGATCGAATCCTGTTGGTCCGGTTCGACGAATTTCGGATCGGATCGGATTTTATCCGATCCGATCCGATCGAATTTTTTTTTTTAATATGCAAAACGACGTCGTTACATATTAAAAAAAAAAAACTTTGACTCAAACCCACCGAATTCGGATCGGATCGGACCAATCCGATTCGAAATATGATGATTTCAGATCGAATTGGTCCGATTCGATCCGATTCGAATTCAGATCGAACCAATCTGATCCGATCCGATCCGATAATTATCGGATCGGATCGGATCGAGTTCGATAACATGATTCGATCTGATCGAATCAAACAATCGTGAGCATTTCGGATCGGATCGGATTCGGATTCGGTCCGATCCGATCCGAATCCGATAATACCCACCCCTAGCCTGGACTCTAACTGTAGAACTATATTTCATATTGGCTAGAGGGATTTTGTATTTTAAAGAAATTATCATTTTTTATATTTGAAATTTGATTTATATATGAAAATATCCAAAATTTTTAAATAAATTCAATTTTACATTTAAAGTTTCAATCAATGTATCAACTTACACTTCTAAGTTCTATTTTACACTCAAAATTTTAGTCAACCTTAATTTATATTTTAAAAAAAAAATTCAATTAGTGTACTAATTTATACTTAAAAATTGATATACTAATTGAAATTTTAGATATACTAATTGAAATTTTAGGTATAAAATTGAATTTATTTAAAAATTTTAAGTATTTTCATACCTTTAAAATAAAAAAAAAAAAGATAATTTTCTTTATAATATTTTTGTAATCTTTTCAATCAAAACGACACACCTTGCCGTTATTGACTTATTTCCCGCGCTACGTTCCTAACGCCTTCTTAAAACCTCTCTAAAACCCACAAACTCTTAAAAGAAAACCGTTAACTACCATGAATGAAGAGACTCACTCATTCAATCTCTATCCAAAAACCCTCGATCAAAGCCTTAATAAACCAAAACAACCATTCGCAAGCACTCAAATCATCCCTTTATCTCTTCTCTCCGCTTCTCACAGACCAAATCTACTCTCTTTTTGTCAAAAATGGCCACCATCTTGACCCCATTTTGTCCACAACTCTCATCTCTCACTTCAACAAATTTGGTGACTTTCCTCGCGCTTTTCAATTCCTTTTCGACACCCAAAACCCCGATATCGTCACCTACAATGCTCTCATTTCTGGGTTGGCTCGTTTTCGCCAACCCGGACATGCTTTAAAGCTTTTTGA